>CM029661.1:21227025-21812257 GCA_017311315.1 Dendrocalamus latiflorus
ATGCCGTCGGAACCTGTTGTGGAGAAATGTTTCGCACCGACTCAGACCGATCCGAAGACAGTGTTGATGTGAGCAAGGGCATGGCAGATATCGATTCGGTCTATTTTGGATGCAGTTTCATTTTGAGCCTCGATTTTGTGCACGTGCAGCTTATCGTATCGGTTGGAACCCGATGCGGTGCAAAGTTTCACATTGACTCCAATCGAATCCAAATCCATGCCGGAATGAGCTAGGGTGCAGATGTTGTCCATTCGAGGTGTTTTGCACTTAGTTGCATTTATTGCCACGATTTCATTCTCACGGAGGCTATGGTGCCGTCGAAACCGGTAGAAGAGAAAGTCTCACACTGACTCGGATAGATTTGAAATGTGTACCAAAATGAGCTAAGCCGCATATGCAGTACATTTGGGTTGTTTAGCTCCCAATTTCAATTGGTGACTCGATTTTCTCTACATGGTGTTTGTAATGTCGTAGATACCTGATGCTAACGAAAGTTTCATGCAGGCGCAGACGGATTCGGAGTACACGTCACAATGAGCCAGGGCGCATAAGTAGTCCAATCGAGGTGTTGCACTCAGTTCATTTCGTGACTCGATTTCATGCGCATGGAGTTTACGATGCTGTCGGAACCCTTTGCGGAGGAATGTTTCACACCGACTCGGGCAGATCTGAAATCTACGCTGAAATGAGCTATGGTGCATGTGTAGTCCATCCGAGGTGTTTGGCGCTCAGTTTAATTTTATACCTCGATTCCATGCTCCTAGATGTTACGGTTCCGTAGGAACACGCTGTGGATGAAAGTCTCACGTTGACTCAGACGGATTTGAAATCCGTGCTGAACTCAGCGAGGGTGCATATGACGTCCGCTCGGTGTGCTGGGCACTAAGTTTTATTTTGTGCCTTGATTTCGTATGAATAGAGCTTATCGTGCCTGTCGGAACAGCTGTGGGGGAAAGTTCTGCGCCGACTCTGATGGATCTGAAAATCGTGCCGATGCGAGCAAGTGTGAACGTGACGCCGATTCAGTGCGTTTGGCACCCGCATTCATTTCGAGCCTTGATTTTGTACGCACGGAATTGTTGTACCCGTTGGAACCCGTTGTGGAGGAAATTTTCACACCAACTCGAATGGATTCTAAATCAGTGCCGAAATGAGCTAGGGTGCATATGTAGTCCATTCGAGGTGTTCGCGCTCGGTTTCGCTTTGTGTCTTGGTTTCACCATTACAAAGGTCACGGCGTTGTCGGAACCCGTGGATGAGGCAAGTCTCACACCGAATTGGACGGATTTCAAATGTGTACCAAAATGAGCCACGCCGTATATGAAGTCCATTTGAGTTGTTTTGCTCCCATTTTCATTTGGTGACTCAATTTTGCCCGCGTGGTGTTAGTAATATCGTCGGCACCTGACGTCGAGGAAATTTCCATACGGACTCGAACGTGCTCAGAATACATATCGTATTGTGCCAGAGGATGCATACGAAGTCCAATCGGGGTGTTGTACTCAGTTTCATTTCATGACATGATTTCGTATGCATGGAGTTTACGATGCCGTCGGAACCTGTTGTGGAGAAATGTTTCGCACCGACTCAGACCGATCCGAAGACAGTGTGATGTGAGCAAGGCATGGCAGATATCGATTCGGTCTATTTTGGATGCAGTTTCATTTCGAGCCTCGATTTTGTGCGCGTGCAGCTTATCGTATCGGTTGGAACCCGATGCGGTGCAAAGTTTCACACTGACTCCTATCGAATCCAAATCCATGCCGGAATGAGCTAGGGTGCAGATGTTGTCCATTCGAGGTGTTTTGCACTTAGTTGCATTTATTGCCACGATTTCATTCCCACGGAGGCTATGGTGCCGTCGAAACCGGTAGAAGTGGAAAGTCTCACACCGACTCGGATAGATTTGAAATGTGTACCAAATTGAGCTAAGCCGCATATGCAGTACATTTGGGTTGTTTAGCTCCCAATTTCAGTTGGTGACTCGATTTTCTCCACATGGTGTTTCTAAAGTCGCAGATACCTGATGCTAACGAAAGTTTCATGCAGACTCAGACGGATTCGGAGTGCACGTCACAATGAGCCAGGGCGCATAAGTAGTCCAATCAAGGTGTTGCACTCAGTTTCATTTCGTGACTCGATTTCATGCGCATGGAGTTTACGATGCTGTCGGAACCCTTTGCGGAGGAATGTTTCACACCGACTCGGGCAGATCTGAAATCTACGATGAAATGAGCTATGGTGCATGTGTAGTCCATCCGAGGTGTTTGGCGCTCAGTTTAATTTTATACCTCGATTCTGATGTGACGATGGCCCGATCTTCCGAGAGGTACTGATAAGTCGATTGTGGAGATCTCGACGTTGATGATCCAAAGGCTCCGACCAAAACAGATCGAACCCCTCGCAATCACTACACCACTGCTCCGTTGGTTATCAACCGTGCCGAACACGATTGACCTCGCCAAGAAGGCTATCTCCTGCAAGCGAATCGAGAACACAAGCAAGAGAGTAAAAGATGCAATCTGAAATTGCGAATAATGTTTAAGTTCACAAGTTGGGGTTCCTCAAACCGAACATGCGGCGAAACTGCTAAGTAGAATAACTCTTAAGAAAAACCCGAGGAAAACTAAAGGGGTGTGGCCTCCTTAAATAGGGGAGGGGGAAGCCACACTTATCTAATGAAAAGGGATGTGGTACTATTCCTAGTTACTGTTCACGCGCGTGTACTGTTCATGTGAACAGTACCGGCCCAAATAGCCCAAGTTACAAGGCCCTCGGCCCACTTTGAGTCGGACTGGAAAAGTGACGTGACTTGTTTCGCAGTTTCTGATCTGCTCGAGTGGAGTTTGGAGGTGAGACCAGATCCATCTGAAAGTAGACTCCAAGATCTTTCCAACGAGTACTCACGGGCCCCGAGAAGCCTTCTGGATCAAAAGTTATGGCCGTTTGAAGTTGGCTTGTCAAGCTGAATCCGAATTGATCTGGAGGCCGAATTGGATTCCAAAACCTGTCCAAGTTGAACCCTTGCTTCAATTGGTTCCAAAGTGATGTGGTGCTACAAATATATATATTTTCATCATTAGGTAGCATCATATTCTCATTTAAAATATGTTGAAGTTGAAGAAACGAATTCACCTTTTGTTCATTCTTGATATTGGCCGCTATGGTCGTACGTGTTGGTGGCGTGGTCACATCATCCTCCCCTTCTTGATGGAAAACCGTCCTCGGTTTTAACATATGTGTAGTGTCACGTATTGCATGATCTTGATCATAAATCTTGGTGTATGATAACAAACGCAACAAACTCTCATTATGTAATATCATAAGTTCTTTATCAAATAAAGTAAAATCTCTTTGAAACGAGCTCACCTCATAATTTAAGGGATGCGTAGGAGCTCTTGTAATTGTAACAACAAGTAGAGCAAATATGGTTGTATCCATAGGGTTCATGTTCTTATCATCCTCCCCTTCTTGCAAACAAAGCCGTCCTCGGCTCTTGATAAGCTGAAAATATGATAACAAAGAAGCCAAGGTGTATGCATGGTATATGTATATGTCATCCATTTTAACAGTTTTTCGTTGTTGCACAATTAAGGTTATAAAACAGCAGCAATCATAAAAGCTAATTGTATTATTAACCCAAGAGTAATCATATAAGTTAATGAGCAATTCAAAATTTGTCACACAGTAATTGTTGCAACTTGTTTTGCAAATGTAAGTGAGGAACAATCCAGCTATATAATCATATCTCAATCGAACAATAGCAAATTCATCTAGCCAGGGTGAAAAGATTTGTATGTTCTGCCATAAGTCATCATCTTTATTCAGATTGTCTATACTAGATGGTGTAAAAAGAGTTGAATACATAGGCATTGGATGAGTACTAAATTTTACTTCCCTCTCACTTTGAACATGATTCAGCATACAAGAATTGTTGTTCCAAATAGCAAGTTTCAATTCATCCATGTGATCGCAAGTTATGCATATTCGATATACAAGAAATTGAGTTCCCACATCATAATCTCCAATCAAATTAAACTTATATCCAGGGGTGTAGGTACTAAATAAGAATTTCGAACATGCAAGTTCAGAAACTTTCTCCATAGCATGTGACAATTTCATAGGTAGATCCAACATGATGTAACACAATGAATTAGCAGGAGAAATTCTAGTCAAAACTTCTTTATGTGTTATTAATTTAACATGTGCAAAATTATGAGAATTTAGATCAGCACATGGTTTATTTAAGTCAACACAAGGAATATCAAAAGATTGCACTACAACAGGTATATACTCACAAGGTTGCTCTATGTCTTGTTGTAGCACCAAATCAATACCGTGAGCGATGATAGTACCATGTTCTTTACCTTTTTGGGTCTCCTCAGATGATGTAAGTGCATCCATCTCCTTATCTTCATTCTCAACCAATGGGGTCAGTGATTCAATCAGCTCATGCTCTTCTTTGGCATGGTTCTCAACTACCTGCAAGTTGTTAGTCACAGAAAATGGCACAAACACATGTTTGTTCTCATGTTCATCACCACTACCTGCAAGGTTAGCTGCAAGAGCATATTCATCCTCAACATCACTAGCACTTACATAACCACCATCTTCTGTCGCAATGTACGCCCGCTGACTTGGGCAATCTCTCATGACGTGGCCCATCCCTTTACAACGGTGGCACACAATGCCCGTCGTACGGCCCGTGGAAGCAACCGATGAAGAGCTCTTTGCTGGTGCTTGCACACTAGTAGATTTGCTCGCCTCGGGTGCTCGTGATGGTGGTGGCAGTGCTGCTGAACGCGCCCTACTCACAGAGGGGGCAGCAGCTCGAAAAACAGGAGGTGGGGCTGTCTTGGGTTGCTCCTGTGTTGGTCTCGATGTAGACGTACCTCCAAAATTGCTCCTTGTCCTTTGTTGTCTACCCTGCAATTCTTTCTCTGCCAAACAAGCAAGCTGGAACAATCTATTGATATCATTATACTCTTTGTAATCAATTATGTCCTGAATTTCACGCCTTAATCCCCCATAAAAACGAGCCATCTTATCTTCCTCATCCTCTTCAACATTACAACGCAGCATGCCTATTTGCAGTTCTTGATAATATTCCTCAACAGATCTATTACCTTGGTCTAAGCGCTGCAATTTCTTACGCATTTCACGTTTAAAAGCAGGAGGAACAAATCTAGCACGCATAGCTACCTTCAATCTATCCCATGTATCAGGGGCTAAGCCAGAATTAACTACTTGAGTCCACCAAATGATAGCAAAATCTTTAAATTCACTAGTAGCTTGTCTGACTCTATGCACTTCAGGAACTAGATGGGCATTAAATTTTTGTTCAACTGTCATCTCCCAATCTAGATAAGTTTCAGCATCATAGGTACCCGCAAAAGATGGTATGGAAAATTTAACTTTAGCAAACGGGTCATCATGAACATGAGCATTGTGATACTGAAAATTATTGTTACCTCCCATACCATGACGGTTCTGATGAGGATGGTGTCGTGGCCGTGCAGCACCGGCGTCACGGTTTTGTCTCTCATTATCATCTCCCTCCTCATGATCTTGGCCTCCATTGTTTGGTGGCCGATTCACCATTCTTTCAAGGCGTGTAGTGAGTGTTGCAATGCTCTCATTGATGGAAAGTTGCATTGTATCCATCTTCCTATCGATGTCATCAGTAATGGCAGCGCGTTGTTCATCCAAAAGCGTCATGAGCTCTCCCTTTAAAACACACTCTTGCGCATCAGACGTCTCACCTGCCATGGTTAGTAGCAAACAAAAGACAACACAAAGGTATTATCCCTATCAACTACTAGGTGGCGAGAAGTAGAATCACACACTCTCAAGCGTCTTATCACACTCTTACAAGTGTTCTTACCAATGTAGCAGGTGGTACAACCGGTGGCTGGTTCGTGACACCGTGTCGAGCGTGGGTACGATTGCAAGAGGGAACCTGTTCTGATCAAGAGTAGGTGTAGCTTGGAAGGCACAATATGGTAGCAATGGAGAACAATCAGTTCATTTCAGAATTGCATAGAATTGAATTATAGTTCGTATCTAGCACTTAGCCTATGTTGCTGATCAACCAAGGATGGAAGAAGGCTAAGAATAAGTGTATGGCAAAGTGTAGGAGTGGTAAATACAAGATAATTCAATCCAATTCAATCTGGAATTGAAGAACACAAGGATTGACCCAAAACTGAAAACTTCAGATTTCTGTCCACTGGACAGCATGTTGGTAATTCGGCCGTAACTTTTTGTCAGATGCCTCTTTTTCACTGATTCTTTCTTTTACTGTTTTCTGACGGCTTTTTCTACAGATTTTGTTTTGGGGCCAACTTCTGAATCCCAACACAGAAATTCGCACAAAAATCACAACTGCTGACTGTTGCAGATTCAGAACAGATAATTGGGTCAACTTTCACCGCACATATCTCTTAACTGCCTGGCTGGAATGACGTGAAATTTTACAGATAGATGGATAAGGAATTTTTGAATCTAATGGAGGTGGTCCCACTCAAAAATAATCTCGGAATCAAAAGATATGATGTTTTTGGTGGCGGCTGCAGAGGAAGGAAAAATCAGCCGAAATTGGAAATTAGGGTTTGGGGTGGGAAATTTTTTTTTTTGTTTGGATTTTGAATGGAACAAAGATATGACCAGCAACTAGACAATACTATGACGGACACAAATTCAATTTAGCAAACCAAAACTAACAGATTGAAAGGCACAACGGGGTTTGGACAGCGGAAATTAACTCTTTTTGTGGGGCAATTTTTTTTTCTGGACTATAGGAAATAAAAAACCAATCTACTAACTAGGGATACAAGAATTACCTCACGGGCAACCGTTGCTCTGATACCAACTGATGTGACGATGGCCCGATCTTCCGAGAGGTACTGATAAGTCGATTGTGGAGATCTCGACGTTGATGATCCAAAGGCTCCGACCAAAACAGATCGAACCCCTCGCAATCACTACACCACTGCTCCGTTGGTTATCAACCGTGCCGAACACGATTGACCTCGCCAAGAAGGCTATCTCCTGCAAGCGAATCGAGAACACAAGCAAGAGAGTAAAAGATGCAATCTGAAATTGCGAATAATGTTTAAGTTCACAAGTTGGGGTTCCTCAAACCGAACATGCGGCGAAACTGCTAAGTAGAATAAACTCTTAAGAAAAACCCGAGGAAAACTAAAGGGGTGTGGCCTCCTTAAATAGGGGAGGGGGAAGCCACACTTATCTAATGAAAAGGGATGTGGTACTATTCCTAATTACTGTTCACACGCGTGTACTGTTCATGTGAACAGTACCGGCCCAAATAGCCCAAGTTACAAGGCCCTCGGCCCACTTTGAGTCGGACTGGAAAAGTGACGTGACTTGTTTCGCAGTTTCTGATCTGCTCGAGTGGAGTTTGGAGGTGAGACCCGATCCATCTGAAAGTAGACTCCAAGATCTTTCCAACGAGTACTCACGGGCCCCGAGAAGCCTTCTGGATCAAAAGTTATGGCCGTTTGAAGTTGGCTTGTCAAGCTGAATCCGAATTGATCTGGAGGCCGAATTGGATTCCAAAACCTGTCCAAGTTGAACCCTTGCTTCAATTGGTTCCAAAGTGATGTGGTGCTACAAATATATATATTTTCATCATTAGGTAGCATCATATTCTCATTTAAAATATGTTGAAGTTGAAGAAACGAATTCACCTTTAATTCATTCTTGATATTGGCCGCTATGGTCGTACGTGTTGGTGGCGTGGTCACATCAGATTCCATGCTCCTAGATGTTACGGTTCCGTAGGAACACGCTGTGGATGAAAGTCTCACGTTGACTCAGACGGATTTGAAATCCGTGCTGAACTCAGCGAGGGTGCATATGACGTCCGCTCGGTATGTTGGGCACTAAGTTTTATTTCGTGCCTTGATTTCGTATGAATCGAGCTTATCGTGCCTGTCGGAACAGCTGTGGGGGAAAGTTCTGCGCCGACTCTGATGGATCTGACAATCGTGCCGATGCGAGCAAGTGTGAATGTGACTCCGATTCAGTGCGTTTGGCACCCGCATTCATTTCGAGCCTTGATTTTGTACGCACGGAATTGTTGTACCCGTTGGAACCCGTTGTGGAGGAAATTTTCAGACCAACCCGAATGGATTCTAAATCGGTGCCGAAATGAGCTAGGGTGCATATGTAGTCCATTCGAGGTGTTCGCGCTCGGTTTCGCTTTGTGTCTTGGTTTCACCATTACGAAGGTCACGGCGTTGTCGGAACCCGTGGATGAGGCAAGTCTCACACCGAATTGGACGGATTTCAAATGTGAACCAAAATGAGCCACGCCGTATATGAAGTCCATTTGAGTTGTTTTGCTCCCATTTTCATTTGGTGACTCAATTTTGTCCGCGTGCTGTTAGTAATATCGTCGGCACCAGACGTCGAGGAAATTTCCATACGGACTCGAACGTACTCAGAATACATATTGTATTGTGCCAGAGGATGCATACGAAGTCCAATCGGGGTGTTGTACTCAGTTTCATTTCATGACATGATTTCGTATGCATGGAGTTTACGATGCCGTCGGAACCTGTTGTGGAGAAATGTTTCGCACCGACTCAGACCGATCCGAAGACAGTGTTGATGTGAGCAAGGGCATGGCAGATATCGATTCGGTCTATTTTGGATGCAGTTTCATTTTGAGCCTCGATTTTGTGCGCGTGCAGCTTATCGTATCTGTTGGAACCCGATGCGGTGCAAAGTTTCACACTGACTCTAATCGAATCCAAATCCATGCCGGAATGAGCTAGGGTGCAGATGTTGTCCATTCGAGGTGTTTTGCACTTAGTTGCATTTATTGCCACGATTTCATTCCCACGGAGGCTATGGTGCCGTCGAAACCGGTAGAAGAGGAAAGTCTCACACCGACTCGGATAGATTTGAAATGTGTACCAAAATGAGCTAAGCCGCATATGCAGTACATTTGGGTTGTTTAGCTCCCAATTTCAATTGGTGACTCGATTTTGTCTACATGGTGTTTGTAATGTCGTAGATACCTGATGCTAACGAAAGTTTCATGCAGACTCAGACGGATTCGGAGTGCACGTCACAATGAGCCAGGGCGCATAAGTAGTCCAATCAAGGTGTTGCACTCAGTTTCATTTCGTGACTCGATTTCATGCGCATGGAGTTTACGATGCCGTCGGAACCCTTTGCGGAGGAATGTTTCACACTGACTCGGGCAGATCTGAAATCTACGCTGACATGAGCTATGGTGCATATGTAGTCCATCCGAGGTGATTGACGCTCAGTTTAATTTTATACCTCGATTCCATGCTCCTAGATGTTACGGTTCCGTAGGAACACGCTGTGGATGAAAGTCTCACGTTGACTCAGACGGATTTGAAATCCGTGCTGAACTCAGCGAGGGTGCATATGACGTCCGCTCGGTGTGCTGGGCACTAAGTTTTATTTCGTGCCTTGATTTCGTATGAATCGAGCTTATCGTGCCTGTCGGAACAGCTGTGGGGGAAAGTTCTGCGCCGACGCTGATGGATCTGAAAATCGTGCCGATGCGAGCAAGTGTGAACGTGACGCCGATTCGGTGCGTTTGGCACCCACATTCATTTCGAGCCTTGATTTTGTACGCACGGAATTGTTGTACCCGTTGGAAACCGTTGTGGAGGAAATTTTCACACCAACTCGAATGGATTCTAAATCGGTGCCGAAATGAGCTAGGGTGCATATGTAGTCCATTCGAGGTGTTCGCGCTCGGTTTCGCTTTGTATCTTGGTTTCACCATTACGAAGGTCACGGCGTTGTCGGAACCCGTGGATGAGGCAAGTCTCACACCGAATTGGACGGATTTCAAATGTGCACCAAAATGAGCCACGCCGTATATGAAGTCCATTTGAGTTGTTTTGCTCCCATTTTCATTTGGTGACTCAATTTTGTCCGCGTGCTGTTAGTAATATCGTCGGCACCAGACGTTGAGGAAATTTCCATACGGACTCGAACGTACTCAGAATACATATTGTATTGTGCCAGAGGATGCATACGAAGTCCAATTGGGGTGTTGTACTCAGTTTCATTTCATGACATTATTTCGTATGCATGGAGTTTACGATGCCGTCGGAACCTGTTGTGGAGACATGTTTCGCATCGACTCAGACCGATCTGAAGACAGTGTTGATGTGAGCAAGGGCATGGCAGAGATCGATTCGGTCTATTTTGGATGCAGTTTCATTTTGAGCCTCGATTTGTGCGCGTGCAGCTTATCGTATCGGTTGGAACCCGATGCGGTGCAAAGTTTCACACTGACTCCAATCGAATCCAAATCCATGCAGGAATGAGCTAGGGTGCAGATGTTGTCCATTCGAGGTGTTTTGCACTTAGTTGCATTTATTGCCACGATTTCATTCTCACGGAGGCTATGGTGCCGTCGAAACCGGTAGAAGAGGAAAGTCTCACACCGACTCGGATAGATTTGAAATGTGTACCAAAATGAGCTAAGCCGCATATGCAGTACATTTGGGTTGTTTAGCTCCCAATTTCAATTGGTGACTCGATTTTGTCTACATGGTGTTTGTAATGTCGTAGATACCTGATGCTAACGAAAGTTTCAAGCAGACTCAGACGGATTCGGAGTACACGTCACAATGAGCCAGGGCGCATAAGAAGTCCAATCAAGGTGTTGCACTCAGTTACATTTCGTGACTCGATTTCATGCGCATGGAGTTTATGATGCTGTCGGAACCCTTTGCGGAGGAATGTTTCACACCGACTCGGGCAGATCTGAAATCTACGCCGAAATGAGCTATGGTACATGTGTAGTCCATCCGAGGTGTTTGGCGCTCAGTTTAATTTTATACCTCGATTCCATGCTCCTAGATGTTACGGTTCCGTAGGAACACGCTGTGGATGAAAGTCTCACGTTGACTTAGACGGATTTGAAATCCGTGCTGAACTCAGCGAGGGTGCATATGACGTCCGCTCGGTGTGCTGGGCACTATGTTTTATTTCGTGCCTTGATTTCGTATGAATCGAGCTTATCGTGCCTGTCGGAACAGCTGTGGGGGAAAGTTCTGCGCCAACTCTGATGGATCTGAAAATCGTGCCGATGGGAGCAAGTGTGAACGTGACGCCGATTCAGTGCGTTTGGCACCCACATTCATTTCGATCCTTGATTCTGTACACACGGAATTGTTGTACCCGTTGGAAACCGTTGTGGAGGAAATTTTCACACCAACTCGAATGGATTCTAAATCGGAGCCGAAATGAGCTAGGGTGCACATGTAGTCCATTTGAGGTGTTCGCGCTCGGTTTCGCTTTGTGTCTTGGTTTCACCATTACGAAAGTCACGGCGTTGTCGGAACCCGTGGATGAGGCAAGTCTCACACCGAATTGGACGGATTTCAGACATGTACCAAAATGAGCCACGCTATATATGAAGTCCATTTGAGTTGTTTTGCTCCCATTTTCATTTGGTGACTCAATTTTGTCCGCGTGGTGTTAGTAATATCGTCGGCACCTGATGTCGAGGAAATTTCCATACGGACTCGAACGTACTCAGAATACATATCGTATTGTGCCAGAGGATGCATACGAAGTCCAATCGGGGTGTTGTACTCAGTTTCATTTCATTACACGATTTCGTATGCATGGAGTTTACGATGCCGTCGGAACCTGTTGTGGAGAAATGTTTCGCACCGACTCAGACCGATCCGAAGACAGTGTTGATGTGAGCAAGGGCATGGCAGATATTGATTCGGTCTATTTTGGATGCAGTTTCATTTTGAGCCTCGATTTTGTACGCGTGCAGCTTATCATATCGGTTGGAACCCGATGCGGTGCAAAGTTTCACACTGACTCCAATCGAATCCAAATCCATGCCGGAATGAGCTAGGGTGCAGATGTTGTCCATTCGAGGTGTTTTGCACTTAGTTGCATTTATTGCCACGATTTTATTCTCACGGAGGCTATGGTGCCGTTGAAACCGGTAGAAGAGGAAAGTCTCACACCGACTCGGATAGATTTGAAACGTGTACCAAAATGAGCTAAGCCGCATATGCAGTACATTTGGGTTTTTTAGCTCCCAATTTCAATTGGTGACTCGATTTTGTCTACACGGTGTTTGTAATGTCGTAGATACCTGATACTAACGAAAGTTTCATGCAGACTCAGACGGATTCGGAGTACACGTCACAATTAGCCAGGGCGCATAAGAAGTCCAATCAAGGTGTTGCACTCAGTTTCATTTCGTGACTCGATTTCATGCGCATGGAGTTTACGTGCTGTCGGAACCCTTTGCGGAGGAATGTTTCACCCCGACTCGGGCAGATCTGAAATCTACGCTGAAATGAGCTATGGTGCATGTGTAGTCCATCCGAGGTGTTTGGCGCTCAGTTTAATTTTATAACTCGATTCCATGCTCCTAGATGTTACGGTTCCGTAGGAACACGCTGTGGATGAAAGTCTCACGTTGACTCAGACGGATTTGAAATCCGTGCTGAACTCAGTGAGGGAGCATATGACGTCCGCTCGGTGTTCTGGGCACTATGTTTTATTTCGTGCCTTGATTTCGTATGAATCGAGCTTATCGTGCCTGTCAGAACAGCTCTGGGGGGAAGTTCTGCGCCGACTCTGATGGATCTGAAAATCGTGCCGATGCGAGCATGTGTGAACGTGACGCCGATTCAGTGCGTTTGGCACCCGCATTCATTTCGAGCCTTGATTTTGTACGCACGGAATTGTTGGAACCCGTTGTGGAGGAAATTTTCACACCAACTCGAATGGATTCTAAATCGGTGCCGAAATGAGCTAGGGTGCACATGTAGTCCATTTGAGGTGTTCGCGCTCTGTTTCGCTTTGTGTCTTGGTTTCACCATTACGAAGGTCACCGCGTTGTCGGAACCCGTGGATGAGGCAAGTCTCACACCGAATTGGACGGATTTCAAATGTGTACCAAAATGAGCCACGCTGTATATGAAGTCCATTTGAGTTGTTTTGCTCCCATTTTCATTTGGTGACTCAATTTTGTCCGCATGGTGTTAGTAATATCGTCGGCACTTGACGTTGAGGAAATTTCCATACGGACTCGAACGTACTCAGAATACATATCGTATTGTGCCAGACGATGCATACTGTTGCGGCTACAGACCAAACAGAGAGAGAGATGGTAGTGGAGAGTGATGAAGATGAATGTAATGGCCTGGTCCTCCCCATGGCTTACTCATACATATATATACACATGAGGAGTGCTTTTACAGCTATACCCTTACATCTGGTTATCCCCTCTGGGCAGTTATGTCATTACACATGGCCTATTCTGGGCCTTATAATCTCCTACCAAGCCTGCTGGGTTTAGGTGGGGGCCACCCCTACGACAGGAGCCTCTCATGGCGAAGGGCTTCACAGGGCCGAAGCCATGTCGCCGAGTCCTTTGGCCCCCTACGTCCCCTGCGGCATGTGAATTCTTCCAAGCTTGTGGTTGGGGAGCCTGAAGTCTGGGATGGTGGTAGCGGAGGCTGGCGCCTGAGTCGAAGCAGGCCCGCGCGCTCCGTTCCCTGCCCTTCAAACTGGTGGCAGCGATGCTGGCGCCTAAATCGAAATAGATGCGCGCGCTCCGTCCCCTACCCTGCGAACGGGTGGCAGCGAAGGCTGGCGCCCAAGTAGAAGTAGACGTGCGCGCTCCGTCCCCTACGCTTCGAACGGGTGGCAGCGAAGCTGGCGCCTAGTCGAAGTAGACGCGCGCGCTCCGTCCCCTACCCTTCGAACGGGTGGCAGCGAAGCTGACGCCTAGTCGAAGTGGACGCGCGCGCTCCGTCCCCTACCCTTCGAACGGGTGGCAGCGAAGCTGACGCCTAGTCGAAGTCGACGCGCGCGCTCCGTTCCCTACCCTTCGAACGGGTGGCAGCGAAGCTGGCGCCTAAGTCGAAGTAGACGCGCGCGCTCCATCCCCTACCCTTCGAACGGGTGGCAGCGAAGCTGGCTCCTAGTCGAAGTAGATGCGCGCGCTCCGTTCCCTATCCTTCGAACGGGTGCCCTTCGAACGGGTGGCAGCGAAGCTGGCGCCTAGTCGAAGTAGACGCGCGTGCTCCGTGCCCTACCCTTCGAACGGGTGGCAGCGAAGCTGGCGCCTAGTCGAAGTAGACACGCGCGCTCCGTGCCCTACCCTTCGAACGGGTGGCGGCGAAGCTGGCGCCTAGTTGAAGTAGAGGCGCGCGCTCCGTCCCCTACCCTTCGAACGGGTGGCAGCGAAGCTGGCGCCTAGTCGAAGTAGACGCGCGCGCTCCGTTCCCTACCCTTCGAACGCGTGGCGGCGAAGCTGGCGCCTAGTCGAAGTAGACGCGCGCGCTCCGTCCCCTACCCTTCGAACGGGTGGCCGCGAAGCTGGCGCCTAGTCGAAGTAGACGCGCGCGCTCCGTTCCCTACCCTTCGAACGGGTGGCAGCGAAGCTGGCGCCTAGTCGAAGTAGACGGGCGCGCTCCATCCCCTACCCTTCGAAAGGGTGGCGGCGAAGCTGGCGCCTAGTCGAAGTAGACGCGCGCGCTCCGTCCCCTACCCTTCGAACGGGTGGCAGCGAAGCTGGCGCCTAGTCGAAGTAGACGCGCGCGCTCCGTGCCCTGCCCTTCGAACGGGTGGCAGCGAAGCTGGCGCCTAAGTCGAAGTAGACGCGCGCGCTCTGTTCCCTACCCTTCGAACGGGTGGGGGCGAAGCTGGCACCTAGTCGAAGTAGACGCGCGCGCTCCGTCCCCAACCCTTCGAACGGGTGGCAGCGAAGCTGGCACCTAGTCGAAGTAGACGCGCGCGCTCCGTCCCCTACCCATCGAACGGGTGGCAGCGAAGCTGGCGCCTAGTCGAAGTAGACGCGCGCGCTCCGTGCCCTGCCCTTCGAACGGGTGGCAGCGAAGCTGGCGCCTAAGTCGAAGTAGACGCGCGCGCTCCGTTCCCTACCCTACGAACGGGTGGCAGCGAAGCTGGCGCCTAGTCGAAGTAGACGCGCGCGCTCCGTTCCCTACCCTTCGAACGGGTGGTGGCGAAGCTGGCGCCTAGTCGAAGTAGACGCGCGCGCTCCGTGCCCTACCCTTCGAACGGAGCGCCTCGTGGATGAGGGGAAGATCGTGGATCGTAATGGGGCTCGCCTACCCCGCCGGGACGAGACGGAGCCGAAGCCCGGGGCCATGGAGGCGATTGTTTTCGTTGCGTTCTTCGATGCCGGCCTTCGAATGCCCTCCACGTTGTTCGTGGGTGAAGTCTTGCGGGCCTACAAGTTGGAGCTAGCCCAGTTGACGCCCCACGCGATACTCCACCTAGCCGTCTTCACGTGGGCGATGCGGACAGAGGGGTGGCGTCCCAGCGCGAGCTTATTCGCCACCCTGCATGACGCACACTGTCGACCCAGAAAGGTTGACGGGGCGGTGTCCAACTTCGGCGGTGTGGACTTCGTGCTCCGGGCGTCATGCGCGACGTTGTTCCCTGTGCCAGCCTCGTCAGGGCAATGGGCGGCCGGCTGGACGCGGTGGTGGTTCTATTACACCGTGACCGACAAGAGCAGAATGCATTGCCGAGGTGGGCCGATCTCGTTTAACAGCACGCCAAGTCTGAAGGCGGAGATCGACGACACGCAAAAGCTACAGAGCCTTGTCGGTGTCACCCGTCGAATGAGCGTGCGCGACCTAGCCGAGGAGTTCACGATGTATGGGGCGGCGCCACTCTCCTCCTGGGGGAAGTATGTCGGCCCGTACACGCTTAAGGAGCACCGGGCTCGCGAGGCCGCAGTCAAGGCGGCTAAGCAGGGGCGGGTAAACCGCACCTGCGAGGCTGTGGGCATTACCGTGCCCGAGCGTGCAGTGCCGGAAGAGCTTCCCGCCGGGACTCCGGGCGCTCAGGACGGTGATAGCCCTACGGGGGTGCTATCTTCACGACGCCGGGCCCGTTCCCCGGCTGCCGTATGCGACCCGGCAGCCCCCCGGTGGCTAGCCCAGCTGAGACGGGGCGTGCGACCGGCGGTGGGCCTGGCCATACTGCTTCGGAGGGGCGCACCACCGCTGATCCCCCGGCACCTTCTGCCGACGCCCACGAGCCCGTGCTCGGGCTCGCGGCCATCGTTGAGTTGGAACTCGCCAACCCGGGGGGGGGCGTCGTTCCTGGCGAGCAAACCACGGTGGAAGGTGCGTTATCAACCGCAGCGGCCGACGAGGGCGTGCCCCCTACAGAGGAAACCGTGGGGGCGACAGTGACCAGAGCTGGTCCTGCCGTGGAAGAATCGCCTGTGCCACCGCAGGCGAAACGCCCTCAGACACAGTCCCCGCCGCCAACGAGGGGTCGGTACGCTGTTGCGGGGCCTTGCCGCGGGATTACGGTGTCTGGCGCGGCCGAGAAGACCTTCTCCCCGAGCGTCGAGGCGCCCGCCTCCCCCTAGGCGGTCGAACCGGCGCCACTTCCTACCCCGACGAGGTGCGCAGGAGGTAGGTGTGAGTCCCTTTCTTCACCTGACTTCGCGAGACTCTCTCCGATCTGCTCGCTCATTCTGCCGACATCAGGCGAGACGACGTCTCCCGTACGTGGCGAAGGATCGAGCAGCGGAGGTATGCGCGAAGTTGGGAGCCTTGTGCAGGACGCCCCGCAGGTGTCCGCTGCTGCTGACGTGGCCGTGGCCGCGATAACTCTGGGCGCGTTGGGGCTGGGGCTCGCTCGCTCGGACTTCCTCCCTCGCCCGGAGATATTCTGCGACCTCACCGCAGCCGCAGAGCATGCCGACCACAGCCTCAACCGAGAGGTGCTGTCGTCATGCGCGGGGGACCTCCTAGCGCTCGCGCTGCAGGCCTCCGAGATGAGGGTAAATATGTGTGCTTCAGCTTGTAAGGTACTGCTGGACACCTGCTGATTTGTTGTTTCTGCCAGACGCTCGCCCTCGGCCGGTCCTTTGACGAAGCCCGCGTTCGGGAGCGGAGGGCTCTGGAAGCCAACCTCTGCGAAGCAAACACTGCTCTCGCCGCGAAGGATGAAGAACTTCGCGCGCTGGAGGGCGCCCTGGTGGCCGCACAACTCGATGCCACGGAAGCTCGGAGCGCCGCGGCTGGGGAGCGCGCCGCCTTCGTGCAGCAGATCGCCGTCCTAGAAGGGGAGAAGGCCCAGCTGGCGGAGTCTGCTGCCGAGAACCGCCTCGGCTTGGAAAATGCGTCCCTGTCGGCATGGCGGGCCATGGAGTCTCTGAACCAGGCCCTCCGAGACCTGTGCGTCCGAGTGCCGGACACTACGCACAGGCCGGAGGCCCTGTCGGAGACGCTCGGGCTGATCGAGGAGGGGGCCGGCGTTGCTCTTCGTGGCGCCAGGACCTTTGGCGAGCACTACAGCTATGTTGGTGCGTGCTTCGCCCTCGCCCTGCTTCATACTCGTGGGTGCAGGCATACCCATGAGCTAGCGAATCCTCAACTGGATCCTCCCAACCGCCCAGAGGTTATGTCGGACGTCATCCGCTCCATCGGGCCTAGCCTGTAGAACTTCCATCAACGGATCTGGGGCCGCTTCGGGGAAGGTGCAGCGAGGGTCGCCGTGCAGCAGACGTTGCATGGGGAGGGGGACGTCCTCCAGTGGCTTGCAGGGGTCCTTCAGCGCCGCGGCGACGACGGCACAGGCTCGTCCGCACTGCGCCAAGGCTGAGCGGTTGGTCAGGTAGGGCAGGGGGATGACGTACTGGTTCTTACGCTTGTAACCATGTAACCCCTTTGCTTTTATAATGGAACCAAGTAGTACCTTATGCTTGGTGTTACCTGCCGTCGAACGCGGAGGGCAGGTCTGCGCATCTCGTTTATACTCCGTGGAGTGGCGCGTGCGGAGGCGAACCTCGACGCTATGACTTCCTTTATAGTCCGGAGACTTGCGCGTGCGGAGGCGGACCTCGACACTCTGTCTTATTTAAAGTCCGTGGACTGGTGCGTGCGGAGGCGGACCTCGACGCTACGACTTCTTTATAGTCTGGAGACTCGCGCGTGCGGAGGCGAACCTCGACGCTACGTCTTATTTAAAGTCCGTGGACTAGTGCGCGCGGAGCTAGGCTCGACACTACGACTTCTTTATAGTCCGGAGACTCGCGCGTGCGGAGGCGAACCTCGACGTTACGTCTTTTTTAAAGTCCGTGGACTAGTGCGCGTGGAGCTAGGCTCGACGCTACGACTTCTTTATAGTCTGGAGACTCGCGCGTGCGGAGGCGAACCTCGACGCTACGTCTTATTTAAAGTCCGTGGACTAGTGCACGCGGAGCTAGGCTCGACGCTACGACTTCTTTATAGTCCGGAGACTCGCGCGTGCGGAGGCGAACCTCGACGCTACGTCTTATTTAAAGTCCGTGGACTAGTGCGTGCGGAGCTAGGCTCGACGCTACGACTTCTTTATACTCCTTAGAGTGCGCGCGATGGCGTCCCCCCGCTGCGTCTTATTTATACTCCGTAGAGTGCGTGCGGAGGCGGACCTCGACGCCACGTCTTATTTAAAGTCCGTGGACTGGTGCGTGCGGAGCTAGGCTCGACGCTACGTCTTATTTAAAGTCCGTAGACTAGTGCGTGCGGAGCTGGGCTCGACGCTACGTCTTATTTAAAGTCCGTGGACTGGTGCGTGCGGAGCTAGGCTCGACGCTACGTCTTATTTATAGTCCGCAGACTCTGGCGTGCGGAGGCGGACCTCGACGCTACGTCTTATTTATAGTCCGCAGACTCTCGCGTGCGGAGGCGGACCTCGACGCTACGTCTTATTTATAGTCCGCAGACTCTCGCGTGCGGAGGCGGACCTCGACGCTACGTCTTATTTAAAGTCCGTGGACTGGTGCGTGCGGAGCTAGGCTCGACGCTACGTCTTATTTATAGTCCGCAGACTCTCGCATGCGAAGGCGGACCTCGACGCTACGTCTTATTTAAAGTCCGTGGACTTTATTCTGCTCAGCGCGGATAGGGGATGCTCTGGGAACAGGAACCTTTATTGAGCTCCCGTTTTGCGCGGGCGGGCATCATATAACAAAGGGCTGGTGGTTCTACGCTTGCTGTCCTGCTTCTAGGCGTAGTATCGCCGCAACCTGTCCGCGTTCCTGTGTGCCGGAGGGCTTGTCCTTCGAGCGTGGCGAGGCGGTATGCTCCCTTCGGCAATGCCTCCATCACGATGTACGGGCCTTCCCACTTGGACTCCAGCTTGCCGACGGTTTCCGCCTGGAGCGCCACTCTGAGAACTAGATCCCCAGGCTTGAACCCCCGCGGGCATATAGAGCGGTCCCGAGCACGTATTGTCTGTCGCGCGTACTTCTCAACATGGTGGGCTGCGTCTGCCCGTATCCCGTCGAGGAGGTCCAAGGACACACGGTGCTCCTCTTCGGGTGCTTGGACGAGGATCCTCCGTGAGCCGGCCTTGATTTCCTCGGGCGTCACCACCTCATCGCCGAAGAGGAGCCTGAACGGCGTAAATCCCGTCGGGCGCGTCACCATTGTGCGAAGCGACCACAGAACGCTGTGAAGCTCGCTTGGCCACTTGCCCTTCGGCAATCCGACCAGGCGCTTTTTGATGGCGGTGGAGATGGCGCCATTCGCCCGTTCGACCGCCCCGTTGGACTGGGGATGCCCCACCGAGGTGAATCGGAGGGTGATGCCCATGCTGTCACAATAGTCTTTGAAAAGGGTGGCGTCGAACTGCAGGCCATTGTCAACCGTGAGCTCCCAGGGCACGCCGAAGCGACATATGATGTTTTGCCATAGGAAGCGTTGTATGGCCGCAGAAGTTACTTTGGCGAGGGCAACCGCTTCTGGCCATCTGGAGAAATACTCCAATGCGACCACCACGAACCCGAGGTCCCCTGGAGCTCGGGTAAGTGGTCCTACTATGTCGAGGCCCCAGCGTGCCAGTGGCCACACCGGGGGAATGGGGTTGAGGCTCGTCGGGGTCCTGCGGACGATGCGCGCCATCCACTGGCATCCTTGACACCGACGGACGAGGTCCTGGGCGTCGGTGGTGGCGGTTGGCCAGTAAAAGCCTTGCCTGAACGCCTTGCCGACCAGCGACCTCGGCGCCAGGTGGGATCCGCACACGCCCGCGTGGATCTCCGCCAGGAGCTCCTTTCCCCCTTCCGTCGAGAGGCAGCGCAGTAGCGGCGCGCAAACCCCCCTCTTGTAGAGTATCGCTTTGAACACCTGGAAGGACCTTGCGCGGTGCTGCATGCGCCGAAGCTCGGCGGGGTCGTCAGGCTCGGCGATGCCTTGCAAGAAATTGAAAATGGGCTCTCGCCAATCACCTGGCCGGTCGATGCGGTGGACGAGTGCCGCGTCCCGGTTGTCTTGCGCGATGGACGCCTGCGCTAATATCTCGTAAAACGCCCCCTCAGGGGGGGCAGTTGCTGGCTGGCCGCCTTAGCGAGGGCGTCGGCCTGCTCGTTCTCCGCGCGGGGGATGGCCTTGACGGTTACGCCCAAAAAGTGCCTTTCCCTCGCCCTCACGGCCGCGAGGTACTTGGCCAACTCAGGGTCCTTGGCTTGATATGACTTGTCCACATGACCAGCCACCAAGCGCGAGTCGGTGCGGACTAGCACCCGTCTCGTGCCAACTGCCTTGAGCTTCGCCAGGACGAAGAGCAGCGCCTCGTATTCCGCCGTGTTGTTGGTGGCGGGGAAGGCAAGGCGCGCCGAGTATAGCAAATGCTGCCTCTCAGGCGTGACGACCACCGCCCCTACGCCTGCGCCGGCGACGCCGTAAGCGCCGTCGATCGTGAGCGTCCAGACGGGGTCATCGTGCGTCTGGACGGGTTGGGCCGGCGGGGTCCATTCGGCGAGAAAATCCGCCAGGACTTGAGATTTGATTGCCGTTCGCGAAGCATACGTCAAGGAGAAGGGAGCGAGCTCGGCCGCCCATTTGCCGATGCGCCCCGTGGACTCCTTATTGTGCAGCATCTCTGCCAGGGGGAACGAGGAAGGCACTGTGATCGAGTGGGCCAGGAAATAATGCCGAAGCTTCCTGGAGGCCATGACCCGTAGGCGAGCTTCTCAAGTTCCGTGTACCTTGTCTTGGCGCCTTGGAGGGCTGAAAGATCAAGCTCCGTTTAAGTTGGTTTTGGTGTTAATGACAAATGCCATTATGAGATTTTGATGTTAATGACAAATATTTTTATAATGTTTTGGTGATAATGACAAATGTATATATGAGACTAATATGTTTGTTCAAGTATATTATAGTTTAGTCTCATTTGGATGAAAAGGTGAAATGAAAGAGGTATGCATTCAAAATCACTTTCTCATATGCTAATGCATTCCTTAGATCCAAAATATAGATTGAACTCCTCAAATAGTTCAAATGAATATGTGCATATGTTTTTCTTCATATAGATTTGTATGCACACATTTAGGGGGAGCTCTCTCTATGTTTTGGAGTTTCACTAGTATTGATCCATGTTTCCTTTTAGAAATACATTGGGATCAAACTAGGATCATGCATTCATCAAAAATCAATTTCAAAACAAAGTTTGTGCTCTGTCTGGACGAGCGGTAGTACCGCAGTTTTGAACGTCGGAACTACCGGAGAGCGGTAGTTCCGCGCCCAGAAGCGGTAGTACCGGGGAGCGGAAGATCCGGTTTTCGAGCGGATCCTTCTTTCCAGAGAGCACCCTCCGGATGCATTTGAGTTTTCGCGGGATCGGAAGTACCGGCGATTTGAACGCCGGAACTACCGCAGGTTGCGGTAGTACCGCAGTATAGAGCGGTACTTCCGGAGTCCGGAAGCTCCGGAGGAGAAGCGGAGCCTTTTTTCCAGAGAGCGCCAACTTTGGGACTTTTGGGAATTCGGCTCGAGCGGTAGTACCGCATTAACTCTGCGGAACTACCGGAGAGCAGTAGTACCGGAGTTTATAACGGCGGTAGTACCGCACATTGAATTCAAATGATTTTATATTCAATTTATTATCTCATTATTTGTTGAGATTGTCATGAATTACCAAAAAGGAAAGATTGTTGAATCTAGTTCCCCCCATTATGTGTTAATGGTGAAGTTTGGTAATTGATGACAATTGTTTTGTGGACTAACGGTTTCCATGAGTTAGATGAATAGGTTAGGTTCCACAAAAGAGGATGACTTGGGATGACTTCATGGGTTGAATATCATCAAGTCAAGATCAAGAAGAAGTTAGCTTCATGAGTTGAAGGCTATCAAAGAAGAAGAACATGTGTCATGAGTTGATGCATGATCATGTGTTGATTAAGTCAAGGAAGATCATCATGTGTTGATGGAGTTGATGAGAAGGATGCATCATGAGTTGATGCATATCGAGATGATGACCCAAGGCAAAGGTATGACTAGCTAGGGCTAAGGATGTGTTCCTAGTCTTTTACCGGTCTTGGTGTTTGGTTGAAAGACCGGATTGCTAGTATAGGTTGCCGTACTATTAAGAGGGGTCATGTCTAGTAGTTTGAGTCTCATCATGTGTTGATAGCTCAACCTCACTTGCTCTAGCTCATCTTGGCATGAGGCTTGCATTTGCGAATGTGTTTTGCAAATGGTTGAAGCTCATGTGGCAAATCCTTGTAACATGTGACTATACTTTGCAAATGTGTTTTGCAAAAGGTTGAAGTCCATGTACCTATTCCTTGTGACATGATCTAAGTTTGCAAATGTGTTTTGCAAAAGTTGTAGATCATGTATAATCCCTTGGCATGGTCTAAGATTGTTTATTGCTATTTCCTTTGGACATTAGACCATGAGAGTGACTCTTTTGGATCTCTTTTGATTTCTGCATTGATCTAATGTGTTTGAGATCATGCAAATAGATGGGTTGTGTAGCCCTTTGAATAAGCTTTCCATAGAGTCCAAGATCACTCAATTCCGACATCGGAGTCAAAAGTTATGACCGTTTTTCTGAGTGCTGTCTGTGCTGAAGCGGAAGTACCGCACCGACTTCCGGTACTACCGCAGAACGGTAGTACCGCATTTTATAACTGCGGTAGTACCGCAAATGGCTGACTAACGGCTATTTTTCTAGCCGTTATGGTGGGGAGCGGTAGTACCGGTACTGTAGCAGCGGTAGTACCGCAAAATCCTGTTTTTGACTCCAACGGCTAGTTTTGAGGTGTGGGTTATAAATACTCCCTTGTGGCCGGTTGGGGTAAGGTCCTAGGAACTCCATTTCACTCTTTTGAGCTAGTGTGAGGCTCTCCACTCAATTGTGCATGTGTTGCACTTTGTGAGAGAGGAGAGGTGATCTAGAGTGCATGTGTTGCATCTAGAGGAGGACTTTGTGTTCGAATTGAGCTTGTGCATTCGTTGCACGTGGTGAGAGTCAAGTGAGAGACTTGACTTGTTACTCTTGGAGTTTGCCGACTCCTAGACGGCGTGGGAGGCGTCGTGTCCGGTGATCTTCTCAAAGAAGCTTGTGAGAAGGCCCGGCGTGTGTGAAGGTTGGAGCTCACCTACCCGGAGCGGGGAAGAGCTACCACTAGTGGATTTGAGGTGGAAGGCTTAATTCGTGGAGCCGGTCCAATTCGTTTGGGCTAACCTCAACGTGGACTAGGGGAGACCGGCAAGTCTCCGAACACCACGGTAAAAAGAGAACGTGTCATTTGTGGTTTACTTTCTTGTGCTCTTTTTACATTCAAGCAATTTACTTACTTAGCATTATTTTGATTGCTTGTAAACCTAGGATTGCAAACCTTGACCTAAGTAGAATTGTTGGTGCACTTAGGCGAATTTATTTGTTGTAGGCGCTATTTGAGCTAAACCAAATTGTTTTTAGCTTCCGCATTATATACTTGGTTTAGGCAAATAGAAAAGGTCTTGAATTGCTAATATTAATTTGAAGAAAATTTTTAGACCGCCTATTCACCCCCCTCTAGTCGGCCTCCTCGATCTTACAAGTGGTATCAGAGCTTGGTCTCTCATATATTAGACTTAACCGTCTAGAGAGTAAAGGATGGCGACTAGTGGGTTTGTGCACCTCGATGAACCACCTCAATTTAATGGCTTAAATTATGATAATTGGAAAATCCGCATGATATGCTATTTTAGGGCCATTAGCCCAAAAATATGGTGGATTGTAGATGTGGGCTTTTCTCCTCCTACGGACCCTCTTGCTCCAACAATTGAGGATGAGAAATGCTCACATCTCGACGCTCAAGCAACTAACGCTTTATTTAGTGCTTTGAGTGTAGAGGTGTTCAATGAAATATGCAATCTCAATAGCGCTCATGACATGTGGACTAAAATTCAAGACAAATATAAAATGTCCACATCAAGTGATGAAGATTGCATACAAGAGTGGATGTTGGGAGAAGAATGCTCAACTTCTAGCTCCGATAATGAAGAGTCCACCATTCCCTCCACATCAACTCAATGCTTCATGGCAAAAGGTAACAAGAAGGTAAAATTAGATGATAATGATGATGCACCTTCTTATGATGAGTTGATGGACATGTTAGAAGAATTAAATGAATTTCTTGGAAAGGAGAAAGCTAAATTTAAGGTTTTGAAGAAAGAATATGTCTCTCTTCAAAATAATTATGATGTGCTAAAAGAAGAACATGAGTCTCTTCTTTTCAAGGAATATTCTAAACCTAGCATGGATATAGGAATTACATGTAATTCAATTGATGATATACCATGTGTAATTCCTAACTCTAGCATTTCATCTAAAATCAATGTTTCCACCTCATGTGAGGATTTAATAGATGATATGCCATGTGTAGCCTCTAATTCTAGCAATTCATCCAAAAATAGTGTTTCTACTTCATGTGATGATTTGCTAGATTTACCTTGTTGCTCAAAATTAGATGCTTCTACCTCCTCTATGCATTGTGAGACTAACCTTGTAGAGGAGAATAATGAGCTCAAGGCCCAAGTCACAACTTTAAGAAATGACTTGGAGAAAAGCTATAAAGGGAAGGCCTCTCTTGACAAAATATTGGGAAGTCAAAGAAAATCAAATGACAAGAGAGGTATTGGCTTCGTCTCCAAGAAGGAGAATAGCAAGATAAGGCACAATGCAAGACACACGAAGAAAGTCAAGTGCCACGGATGCAATGAAACGGGTCACTTCGCCTCTAAGTGCCCCAACAAGGTGGAAAACAAGAAATATCCATCCATGAAGAGGCAAACCGGTAATGAGCAAGGCAAGAAGATTAGAAGAGGTAATAATTGCCAAACTTGCTATAATTGCCGGGAAAAGGGACATTTGAGTAAGGATTGTCCCAAAGATACCATTCCTAAGCCATCTCTATTTAATGAACATTATTTGCTTAGGAAGGATAAATATGGCAATGTGTTTGCTAGGGATGTTAGTTTACATAAAATCACTCCTAGGGTCATTTGGGTGCCCAAATCTATTGTGACTAACATTCATGGACCCAACCAAGTTTTGGGTACCAAAATGCGCTTAAATGCTTAATAGGTACTTGGAGAGGCATTGGAGTCTTGGCTCATTCATGAAGAGGTGAACTCCACCATATGCACAAATAGAAGCCAAGCTTGAGGATGATCTTGCCAAATTATGAACCAATGTCATCTCGGTAACAAGTATCTACATTTGAATTTATTTAGCCCCTAGCCTTGTGTAGGTTGCATTGCATGAAAATCATTTAAAAAGGGGTGTGCTTGCTCATGTGCTAAAATTTCATTAATATAAATTGTGAGCATGATGTAGTGGCACATTAAGGGGGAGTGCTAAATCATATTCATGTATATCACATCCCTAAGTGTGCCCATAGAAATTAAGTGCTAGAATTGTTTTTCAAAATTGAGCCATTTAGCCAAAAGTCAAAAATTTCAAAATTATTAATATATCTTTGAAAAACTAGTTGGAAAATGTATACAAATGCTTTTCAAAGGTTTTACAAAAGTTTTTGGCTTTAGAAATCTTATTTCAAGTAAAATTGAGTTTCCAACCCAAAACTATCTATTTAGTATCTTGTTTTGGTTTTAAACTCAAAAATTCCCCAAAATCAATTCTAAAAGAAATTAGAAAATGTGTTCAATTCCAAAAACCTAGAGTTGGCTATTTCAAACATTTTTGGTATTCAAAAGTTTTCCAAAAAGCCAACCAATCAAAAGTTATTTGGATTTTAAACTCGTCCAAAATCCTTTGTTGACCTATGTGGTCCCAATCTAGCACTTATGTGAGTTTTGCCATTTGAGCCCAAATAATTGATGTATATTGGCTCACAAGGGTATTTACAAACTCATACATACAAATGATTGATTAATATACCCTCAAATGCTCATTTTTGCAATCGTGAAGGATTTGTTGAAAATGAGCTTGTTTTGGAAAATTGAAAGATTAATTTGTTAAAAACTATATTGAAAAAGTTTTTAATCTTGGCATATAGTTTGAAATGCTCCATAAGAGATTTATGTTTCTTTGTGAAAAACTTTGGAGCAAGGTACAACATTATATCAAACCTCCTCTCGAAAATTCAATCTCTTGGCGTGTTCCCAGAAAAATCGGAACTACCGGCAGTCATACTGCGGTACTACCGGGATTTCGGAACTACCGGCATTGAAAATGCGGCACTTCCGATATTTCTGAAAGAATGGCTGATTTGTTGCAAAATCTGATTTCCAAATTCTCTCAGCCATTTCCTCTGCTCTTCTCAGTCAAGTTGATCCTTGCTTATCCTTGCTAAGCTACCCTCAAGTATTTCTTGACCCCATATGCCATTTTGCTCCAAACTTGATTCTTTTCATTAAAATGGCATCCTTCCTAAAAGAGTGGTAGACTTTTGATCATCTTGACATCGGCATGTGCTTCACTCCATTCTTTTCAAGTGATATCAATCATTTCTTTCAAGTGGTATCCTTTAGTTGTGAAGCTTAAGTGGTATCCTTATTATTTTGGATTGATATCTTTTTCATCTTGGCAAGCAAATATTTCTTTACCAAGCTCTTCACATATATGATATCATTGATTTCCAAGTAATGGTATCTTTCAAGTGATATCTACTTTTTTCTCTTGCCGAGCAAAATCTCTTCTCTTAATCAAGCTCCTCTCCTATGATATCATCTTCTTCCATATAGTAACCACCCTTACAAGTGGTATCTCTTCTATATGATATCATACTCTTACCACAAGTGCTATTACCCTTAAGAAATCTTTCAAGTGGTATCAAGTTTTCTACGATTGGAATTAAGTATACTTGGTATCATTTATATTTACAAGTGGTATTTATTTCACAAGTGGTATCTATTGTAAGAAAAGAGAAGAAAAACAAGAAGCGGAGAATCCCCCTTACACAAAAGAGGAGAAAACAATTTCGGGGAGTTTTTCTTTGTGAAAAACATATATATAATACTTTTGTGCTTACTAAAGCAAAAATGGTAAAATATTACTATTGGAAAAATTATTTTACTTGTTTGCCCAAAAATGATTTATGGTTCTTGGGAATGAATGTGTTTCATTCTCTTTAGCTATTCATGGAGTAATAATCAAATGATATGCAAGATTACCTTTTTCAAAAGAGCCTTTTGGTCAAAAATCAAAAATCTTGTTAAAAAGGCTAAAATTGTGAAAAACTAAATAAAAGTACTTAACTATGTATTTCAAATGATTTCAAAGCTTTTTGAGTAAAAATTTCTATTTTAGAAATCAAAAGGAAGATTTGGCCCCAAAAGGATCTTATATGATCTTGTTTTTTAATTAAACGACATATTTCCTTATATCAAAATCTATCAAGTTTTTGAAAAAGTGGTCAATACCAAATTTATATGGTTGGTCATTTCAAACATTTCTCTAGTTCAAAGCTTTTGCAAAAGACCAATCATTGAAAAGTTATATTCATTTGAATCTCATCCAAAAACAAGTGTTGACCCAAAATGACCTATTCTTGCATATAATGAGTTTAACTATTTGAGCAAGATTTCTTTGTGTATCTTGGCTTGAAATAGTATTTATAACTCATATGAAGCTAAGAAAGCAAATTACTCCATGAAAATCCAATTTGTTTGGATTTTAAGCTTAAGATGTAAAATCAATTCATTCTCTTGCTTTCAAAACACATTTAGGCATATCTTTTGAAAGAGAACTTCTTTGCCAAAATTTCTTGTTGGAAAAGGTCACAAATAGCATCAAGTTCAAATCTGCAAAGTTTGAAAAAGTTTCAAGTTAATTTGAAAAAGTTGTGACTTTTTCTCTCTTGGGCTAAATGCTGAAATTTTCAGAATCTCCATGATTCTGAGCCAATTTGTGATTTTTATATCTTCATCTGGGTTCAGATTCAAAGGCAGCCACAATAATGGAAATTGATCCTCTATAGTTGTTCTTCAATGTCAAATTTTATCAGAATTTCTAAAGAGCACTGAATTAATTTTCCTTCTCTCTCTAGAAGCTAATGTGAGTTGCAAAAGTCTGAAATTTCAGACTTCCACATTTCTGAAAAATCATGTTTTGAGCTGATTTATGATTTTTGTATCTTTAAGTGTGCTCATAATCTGAGGAAGCTATAATTATGACTTTTGATCCTCAGACATTCATCTATACTGAAAAATTTCCTCAGTTTTATTGGACATTTCTAAGTTAGATTTTCAGGAAGCTTTTGAAGGCCACTTGGAATGCAAAATCAGGAAATGATCCACATGCTACAAGTGTTTTATATACAAGTGGTATAACATCAAGTGGTATCAAATACCAAACAAAGAAAACTTCAAAAGTCTTCAAGGAGCTCTCATGAGTAAGATTATTTGAATGTGTTTCAAATATCTTTAGCTATTTTAAGTGGTTTCAATTGGTCATTTGCATTTAGTTTTACATTTCTTCATGACCATATTAAGTTAAATGAAATTGGTATCAAGTCCTCATAATAACAATACAATTGGTATCAAGCTCCTCATGATAAAATATCTCCTTTAATGGCTTAACTTGTATTCTTCCCTTGATTGTTATACTAATCAATGCTATTTGGTGTTAATTGTCTCTTTTTGGTGCTTAATGCCAAATGGGGGAGAAATTTGTGATAATAGCATTGAAATTTGTAATAATAGCCTTAGATAATGGGGGAGAGAAATTTAAAATTGTGATAATGCCAATGGGGAGAAATAACAGAAATACCAATGCTAACGGGGGAGAAATGTGATAACATATTCATTAGGGCGAAATTAAAATTTTTAATCTATATGTCAAATAATGCTTTCACCTTCTCTTATGCACTTCATGTTATATCATTTGGTCATTTTCACCTATGTGCTATTATCATAAATGGATTTGTCATCAATCACCAAAAAGGGGGAGATTGAAAGATCAAGCTCCGTTTAAGTTGGTTTTGGTGTTAATGACAAATGCCATTATGAGATTTTGATGTTAATGACAAATATTTTTATAATGTTTTGGTGATAATGACAAATGTATATATGAGACTAATATGTTTGTTCAAGTATATTATAGTTTAGTCTCATTTGGATGAAAAGGTGAAATGAAAGAGGTATGCATTCAAAATCACTTTCTCATATGCTAATGCATTCCTTAGATCCAAAATATAGATTGAACTCCTCAAATAGTTCAAATGAATATGTGCATATGTTTTTCTTCATATAGATTTGTATGCACACATTTAGGGGGAGCTCTCTCTATGTTTTGGAGTTTCACTAGTATTGATCCATGTTTCCTTTTAGAAATACATTGGGATCAAACTAGGATCATGCATTCATCAAAAATCAATTTCAAAACAAAGTTTGTGCTCTGTCTGGACGAGCGGTAGTACCGCAGTTTTGAACGTCGGAACTACCGGAGAGCGGTAGTTCCGCGCCCAGAAGCGGTAGTACCGGGGAGCGGAAGATCCGGTTTTCGAGCGGATCCTTCTTTCCAGAGAGCACCCTCCGGATGCATTTGAGTTTTCGCGGGATCGGAAGTACCGGCGATTTGAACGCCGGAACTACCGCAGGTTGCGGTAGTACCGCAGTATAGAGCGGTACTTCCGGAGTCCGGAAGCTCCGGAGGAGAAGCGGAGCCTTTTTTCCAGAGAGCGCCAACTTTGGGACTTTTGGGAATTCGGCTCGAGCGGTAGTACCGCATTAACTCTGCGGAACTACCGGAGAGCAGTAGTACCGGAGTTTATAACGGCGGTAGTACCGCACATTGAATTCAAATGATTTTATATTCAATTTATTATCTCATTATTTGTTGAGATTGTCATGAATTACCAAAAAGGAAAGATTGTTGAATCTAGTTCCCCCCATTATGTGTTAATGGTGAAGTTTGGTAATTGATGACAATTGTTTTGTGGACTAACGGTTTCCATGAGTTAGATGAATAGGTTAGGTTCCACAAAAGAGGATGACTTGGGATGACTTCATGGGTTGAATATCATCAAGTCAAGATCAAGAAGAAGTTAGCTTCATGAGTTGAAGGCTATCAAAGAAGAAGAACATGTGTCATGAGTTGATGCATGATCATGTGTTGATTAAGTCAAGGAAGATCATCATGTGTTGATGGAGTTGATGAGAAGGATGCATCATGAGTTGATGCATATCGAGATGATGACCCAAGGCAAAGGTATGACTAGCTAGGGCTAAGGATGTGTTCCTAGTCTTTTACCGGTCTTGGTGTTTGGTTGAAAGACCGGATTGCTAGTATAGGTTGCCGTACTATTAAGAGGGGTCATGTCTAGTAGTTTGAGTCTCATCATGTGTTGATAGCTCAACCTCACTTGCTCTAGCTCATCTTGGCATGAGGCTTGCATTTGCGAATGTGTTTTGCAAATGGTTGAAGCTCATGTGGCAAATCCTTGTAACATGTGACTATACTTTGCAAATGTGTTTTGCAAAAGGTTGAAGTCCATGTACCTATTCCTTGTGACATGATCTAAGTTTGCAAATGTGTTTTGCAAAAGTTGTAGATCATGTATAATCCCTTGGCATGGTCTAAGATTGTTTATTGCTATTTCCTTTGGACATTAGACCATGAGAGTGGCTCTTTTGGATCTCTTTTGATTTCTGCATTGATCTAATGTGTTTGAGATCATGCAAATAGATGGGTTGTGTAGCCCTTTGAATAAGCTTTCCGTAGAGTCCAAGATCACTCAATTCCGACATCGGAGTCAAAAGTTATGACCGTTTTTCTGAGTGCTGTCTGTGCTGAAGCGGAAGTACCGCACCGACTTCCGGTACTACCGCAGAACGGTAGTACCGCATTTTATAACTGCGGTAGTACCGCAAATGGCTGACTAACGGCTATTTTTCTAGCCGTTATGGTGGGGAGCGGTAGTACCGGTACTGTAGCAGCGGTAGTACCGCAAAATCCTGTTTTTGACTCCAACGGCTAGTTTTGAGGTGTGGGTTATAAATACTCCCTTGTGGCCGGTTGGGGTAAGGTCCTAGGAACTCCATTTCACTCTTTTGAGCTAGTGTGAGGCTCTCCACTCAATTGTGCATGTGTTGCACTTTGTGAGAGAGGAGAGGTGATCTAGAGTGCATGTGTTGCATCTAGAGGAGGACTTTGTGTTCGAATTGAGCTTGTGCATTCGTTGCACGTGGTGAGAGTCAAGTGAGAGACTTGACTTGTTACTCTTGGAGTTTGCCGACTCCTAGACGGCGTGGGAGGCGTCGTGTCCGGTGATCTTCTCAAAGAAGCTTGTGAGAAGGCCCGGCGTGTGTGAAGGTTGGAGCTCACCTACCCGGAGCGGGGAAGAGCTACCACTAGTGGATTTGAGGTGGAAGGCTTAATTCGTGGAGCCGGTCCAATTCGTTTGGGCTAACCTCAACGTGGACTAGGGGAGACCGGCAAGTCTCCGAACACCACGGTAAAAAGAGAACGTGTCATTTGTGGTTTACTTTCTTGTGCTCTTTTTACATTCAAGCAATTTACTTACTTAGCATTATTTTGATTGCTTGTAAACCTAGGATTGCAAACCTTGACCTAAGTAGAATTGTTGGTGCACTTAGGCGAATTTATTTGTTGTAGGCGCTATTTGAGCTAAACCAAATTGTTTTTAGCTTCCGCATTATATACTTGGTTTAGGCAAATAGAAAAGGTCTTGAATTGCTAATATTAATTTGAAGAAAATTTTTAGACCGCCTATTCACCCCCCTCTAGTCGGCCTCCTCGATCTTACAAGGGCTTCGGAGACAAAGTAGACGGGCCGCTGCATGGCGCCTTCCTCTAAGACAAGGACGGCGCTGACCGCGGTGGATGACGCGGCCAGATAGAGCAGGAGGGGAGCCTCTGGTGCTGGGGCGACCAGCGTGGGGAGGCTGGCCAGGTGCTCCTTGAGCTCGTTGAAGGCCTTCGCGCAATCTCCGTCCCAACGAAATCCGTCGCACCCGCGGAGCGTTTTGAAAAATGGCAAGCCCCGTTCCGCCGCCCTGGATAGGAAGCGGCTTAATGCTGCCATGCAGCCCGCCAGCCTCTGGACCTCCCGCATAGTCTTGGGCGGCTCCATACCCAGGATGGCATCTACTTTGTCGGGGTTCGCCTGGATGCCCCGTCCGGAGACAAGGAAACCCAGGAGCTTGCCCGCCTGCACCCCGAAGACACATTTGTCGGGGTTGAGCTTGATGCCCGCCTTCCGGAGGTTGTCGAAGGTCTCCTGGAGGTCTCGGCCATGCAGAGCAAGCTGCCGAGTTTTGACCACTACGTCATCGACATAAGCTTCGACGTTCCTCCCGAGCTGGGCGGCCAGGGCAATAGCGACGAGGCGGGTGAAGGTAGCGCCGGCATTCTTCAAGCCAAAGGGCATTCTGACGAAGCAGAATGTCCCAAGTGGTGTGATGAAACTGGTCTTCTCTTCGTCGTCTTCGGCCATGTATACCTGGTGATAGCCAGAATAGGCGTCCAGGAAACTCATGAGTTCGCACCCAGCAGTGGCGTCGACCAGCTGATCGATGCGCGGCAAGGGGTAATTGTCCTTCCGGCACGCCTTGTTGAGTGCTGTGAAGTCGATGCACATGCGCCAGGCCCCGCTGGCCTTTTTGACTAGCACCGGGTTAGCAAGCCACTCTGGGTGGTGGACCTCGCGGATGACCCCGGCACGAAGAAGCTTCGCGATCTCTGTTTTGGCCGCCTGCTGCCGGTCCATTGACATGCGCCGAAGCCGTTGCTTGACCGGCTTGGCGTCGGGGTGGACCGCCAAGCGATGCTCAATTACTGCTCGATCTACGCCCTTGATATCCTCCGGGGACCATGCGAAAATGTCAACGTTGTTCTGAAGCACTCGGAGCAGATCCCGTTCGACCCCCGGTGGGAGCCCCTCGCCGATGGACACAAACTGTCCCTCCGCTTGGAGTGGCACCTTCTTGACTCCGCCCTCAGGCCGAGGCTTGGGCGTCCATCCAGGGGCGGAGGGCCCGTCGCCGCGCGCACCGGAGAGAGTATGCACCGAGCGATGCGGAACGCGGCTGCCAACCTCAGCCCGTCTGGCCAGGTCCTGATCGCCGAAGACGGTGATAACGCCCTCCGGGCCCGGGAGCTTCACACACAAAAACGCATAGTGTGGGATCGCCTCGAAAGAGTTGATGGCGGGCCGACCCAGTATGGCGTTGTAGGGATGCGAGATATCGACGACGTCGAAGATGACATGCTCGGTCCGGATGTTACCCTTGTTGCCCTCTTGACGGAAAGTGACCGGAAGGGACACGTGCCCCAAGGCCTCCAGCGGTTGACCCCCGAAACCTTGAAGTGGGGCTCCTGGCTGCTCTAGCCTGCTTCGTGGGATCCCCATACGGTCGAGGGCCTCTGCGAACAAGATATTCGCGGAGCTTCCCCCATCAACAAGGACGCGCCTGACGTCACAACGTGCTGTATGGGCCTGGATGACTAGGGGGTCTTGGTGAGGGTACTCCACACCCCTGGCGTCGTTCAAGTCGAAGGTGATGTTGCGGGGCGACATCCATAGTTGCGGCTGCTCCCCGGGAGCTTTTAAGGAGGAGCCTCCGGTGATGACGTTGACGGTGCGATGCTGCGCGCCCTCCATTGGGGGCGGGGCCCGAGACCCGGCCGTCACCCCCCGCAGCTCCATGACGGCAGCGCATGCCCTTGTGTAATGATCGCCGTAGCCGTGCACCTCGCACCACTTGCCATAGTGCAGGAGCTCTTGTTCTGCCTGGGGTTGGCCGTCGTAATCGAGTCCGCCTTCCGACCCCCGGCCTCCCCTCGGTGAGGCGGGGTCGGGTCCTCGGCGGGTGCCCTCGGTGTCGTGGACATGACGGGCCGCCTGTGTCCTGCGCTGGCAGCGCCGAGTCTTACGCCCGCTCCTTGAAGAGCCTTCCTGTACCTCGGTGTCGCCGCCTCGGGGAGGGCCTCCGCAAGGTTCTCGGCCACGACACTGCTTCGAGGGGGGCCCACCCGCCCCCGCCTCACGCGGGGGCGCTCCCCCTGGACGAGGTCGAGGGCGGTGATGCTGCGCCTTCGCGCATCCTCCTCCGCCCGCGCGTACTCGTCCATTTTGTCGAAGAGTTTGACGACTGTCTTGATTGGCCTCCGCGCGTTGTACTCGGCCATCGGGCCCGGACGAAGGCCCTGTATGGCTGCATTAACGACGGTGGTTTCATTAATGTCTTTCACCTGGCATCGAATGTTGGCGAAGCGCTGGAAGTAGTCCCGGAGCTTCTCCGAGGGTCCTTGCTTCACAGCGAAGAGCTGGTCCGCATTAACTCGCTCGACGCAGTTTCCTTGGAAGCTGCTTTGAAGGCGGTCGCGAAGCTGCTCCCACGCGTAGATGGAGCCCGGCTCTATGGTAAAAAACCAAGAGAGTGCCACTCCTTGCAGCACGAGGGGGAGTCCCTTCGCCTTCGTGGTGTCATCTCCGCCCGCGGCCTCGATCGCGGTTTTGTACACGCGCACGAACTCGCGAGGATCCGTGTCGCCTTTGAACGGGTTGGTGACGCTAGGGAACTTGAAGTCTTCGGGCCACGCCGCCTGCTGCAGCCCCGCCGAAAACAGGGACTCCGGATCTACGCACCTCAACGGCGCGCGGCTGGACGTGGGGGCTTCGCGGCTGTCCGCCTTCTCCGGCGCGGGCTCGAGCGCGATTACTGGCGCGACCTGCTGGCTCCAAGCCTCTTGTATATCAAGGACGGCTCCGCGAAGGTCTCCTAGTTCCCGCTGGAACGCGTTGAGGGCTGCTAGTAGAGCGCTTTCCGCCACAGGTGCTGGCGGGTCCGCCGGAACGCCCAGCGGATGGGTCGGTGCGGGGACCATCGCCTCGCGAACTCCAGATCCGCCGGATGGTTCGTTGCGGTTCCCCCCAGCCGTCTGATCCGCGCTACCAGCGAGGGTGGCGGGGGCTGTCGCCGTAGTACCCGCGACGGGGTTGGATGTCGTTGTAGCGGCGCCGGCGGGGTCGGTTGTTGCAGCACGAGCGTCGATGCCTGCGACCACTGCGCCTACGCCGCCGCCGACTCCTTCGGCGGCCGGTGCCGAAGCCCTGGTATTCGCGCGCCGCTCCGGCCCAGCCGTCTTCTTTCCCTTCGCCGCTGCTGGTGAAGCTTTTTTCGGTGCCATCCTTCTTCTTCGGTCTTCAGGCTTGTCCTCGTCCTCCCCACGGACGGCGCCAACTGTTGTGGCTACAGACCAAGCAGAGAGAGAGATGGTAGTGGAGAGTGATGAAGATGAATGTAATGGCCTGGTCCTCCCCATGGCTTACTCATACATATATATACACATGAGGAGTGCTTTTACAGCTATACCCTTACATCTGGTTATCCCCTCTGGGGGCAGTTATGTCATTACACATGGCCTATTCTGGGCCTTATAATCTCCTACCAGGCCTGCTGGGTTTAGGTGGGGGCCACCCCTACGACACATACGAAGTCCAATCGAGGTGTTGTACTCAGTTTCATTTCATGACATGATTTCGTATGCATGGAGTTTACGATGCCGTCGGAACCTGTTGTGGAGAAATGTTTCGCACCGACTCAGACCGATCCGAAGACAGTGTTGATGTGAGCAAGGGCAAGGCAGATATTGATTCGGTCTATTTTGGATGCAGTTTCATTTTGAGCCTCGATTTTGTGCGCGTGCAGCTTATCGTATCGGTTGGAACCCGATGCGGTGCAAAGTTTCACACTGACTCCAATCGAATCCAAATCCATGCCGGAATGAGCTAGGGTGCAGATGTTGTCCATTCGAGGTTTTTTGCACTTAGTTGCATTTATTGCCACGATTTCATTCCGACGGAGGCTATGGTGCCGTCGAAACCGGTAGAAGAGGAAAGTCTCACACCGACTCGGATAGATTTGAAATGTGTACCAAAATGAGCTAAGCCACATATGCAGTACATTTGGGTTGTTTAGCTCCCAATTTCAATTGGTGACTCGATTTTGTCTACATGGTGTTTGTAATGTCGTAGATACCAGATGCTAACGAAAGTTTCATGCAGACTCAGACGGATTCGGAGTACACGTCACAGTGAGCCAGGGCGCATAAGAAGTCCAATCAAGGTGTTGCACTCAGTTTCATTTCGTGACTCGATTTCATGCGCATGTTGTTTACGTGCTGTCGGAACCCTTTGCGGAGGAATGTTTCACACCGACTCGGGCAGATCTGAAATCTACGCTGAAATGAGCTATGGTGCATGTGTAGTCCATCCGAGGTATTTGGCGCTCAGTTTAATTTTATACCTCGATTCCATGCTCCTAGATGTTACGGTTCCGTAGGAACACACTGTGGATGAAAGTCTCACGTTGACTCAGACGGATTTGAAATCCATGCTGAACTCAGCGAGGGTGCATATGACGTCCGCTCGGTGTTCTGGGCACTATGTTTTATTTCGTGCCTTGATTTCGTATGAATCGAGCTTATCGTGTGTAGAGACCCGAATATACAAATCCGGACTCTCCTGTGTATTCTGCACTAGTCCAGGATCACGCTAGTGCACACAGTATAAACAAAGATGAAATATCGAACATATCATGATTTACTAAGAAAAGACTCAAATATTATTAATAATCATCAGAGTACGACCTTATGGTCAAGTTTACAATAGACTAGCCCGAAGGCTTAACAAAAACTAGCAGCGGAAATCCAAAAGAAAGCGCAGCAGCCAATCGACACGCCCACAGGCTATCGAGTGGAGAACGAAGCCTAATCCGCGAAGTCGTCGAAGTACTCTCCTTCTGGAACCTCCTGCTGGTGATACTCCTCCTCCTCAACTGAGCAACAGGGGCATAAAGCCGTGAGTACATAGAGTACTCAGCAAGTCGTTTGTAACAAATGAATGCAATATAGTATGCAAGGCTTAACAATGGATGGCTGAAAGGTTAGTTTTGCAGAAAGCGACAATTTGAAGTAAATATCATACATAGATTGAAGAGCATCTTTAACAAAGGACGTTAAATTAATAATCAAAGGAATTGAATATAACCACAAGTGAACTGACCATTCACTTCCCAGCTCAACCCAACCAGATTTCATAAAGACTCTACCCCTCGTGTGAAATCACCGAGCATTGTCCATGACCGAGGACACGGCTATTCGAATAGTTTTACACTCTGCAGAGGTTGCACAACTGTACCCACACGATGTGATTAGCCTCGCGCTAAGGAAATCACAACAAGGCTTTTACAATGATCCATCTCCACCCGATCCCACTCGCTAAGGTTTCGCCTCTCACCCCCTCTTGCGCCACAACAACATCAGTAGTAAAACCAAAGTGGAGACTTCACAAATTATTATGCCAGGTCTATCCCATACTAGACATGTGGTTTGCACGATAAAGCTCAGATCAATGGCGCACAAAGTTAAGTCCTTAAGAATTACCCAGGTGAAACATCCACATCCCATGTGCCTCTCGCACCCCCTTTACTGCACGATCAATCGCCCAAGTGAAAACCAATTTTGTATAACCAACACCAATGACACTACCCATGTCTTGGTACTCAAATTTTATAACTGTGGTTGACCACCACGTTCAAGTATATCATTAAATCAAGATTAATTGACACATGTGATGATAACCCAACGTACTAGAATAAGCATGGCTAAGCAAAATAAGCGTACCACCCATGTGACAACTAGTATTGCATCACTAAATAATTTCCCATCCTATGGTGACAATAGAATCATGGTATTCAAATTATCAAGGAGGAAATAATCAATTAGGTCATTAACTACCAATACAAGGGTTTTATAATAAAGTAGCGATGCAAGATAATTTAAAACAAAATAATTAAATAATAGATTGCAAACTGGGTTCAACATGATCAAAGGACACGACTTGCCTTGGCCTTGCTCACTTGAGGGCTCTTTATCTTCGAATCCAACTTCCCCTCCTTCGAAAACGTGATCTAACGAGAGAGAAAACGCATCGAAAAGACAAAAAGAAATCAAATAAAATTCAAATAAACTCCAAAAACTGCAAAACCAGAACCAAAAGAAAGAGCTCAATTTTAGATGAATTTAGGAAGAAGAATCGGGTCAATCGGAGTTCGGACGAAGGAGAACGAGCGATCTAAAGTTTGCTGGGGCGAGAAAATGCTGGAAATTCACAGATGTTACTGTTCACCCGAGAACAATTTTTGGAAAGGAGGCTAGCGCTGGCGAGAGGAGGCATGGAAGATGAATCTAACTAGCAAAATGGGTTGTTAGGGACCTAAGGCACACATAGGAAGCGACGGCACGCCAAACGGAGCACGGTGACGGCACGGGCGGCTACAACGACATGGGTAGGAGAGAGGAATAAAATCCGGGCATAGGACATGGAGGGGTAGGCTGAGCACGGGCTAGAATGCGGCTTGGCGAAGCTAGGAAAATTATCGGCTCGGCCAGAAACCCATCGGAGACGGCGCAAACGACGTTTGAACGACGTCGGGAAGGTCAAAGGAAAAACTTAATATCTTGGTGCTCGATGAACGAAATCTAAAACCACTTGGAGGGTAGCTACCTGGGATGGTTTGGCACAAAGTGACGCGAACGGATTGGTGAAAACATCACCGGGCAGATGGGGGACATGGGATGCCATTGGCGGCCATGGCGAGGTTCGGAGGCAAAAATTTGTGGAGACTTTTCGGGGAAACGAAAGTGAGCACGGCATAGAACGTGGCGAGGCAAGTCTAAGAAAAATTACGGCAAGGGCTAAAGCTTACCGGAGGCGACGAATCGACGTCGGGAAGCGCTCTTGACCTAGATTGGGGAAAACTCGATTCCGGGAGATTGGCTGCACCAAAACCAAATTAACTTAGCAAGAATGTAGACGGGACATGATGGCACAATGTGACGCGAAAGGATCACGAAGAAACTCACCGAATAGCTCGAGACACGACGAGCAAATTCGGGACCGGAGGGGCTCGGTGCCGACGGCGTCCTGGGCTTTGAGGGGACTTGGAATGGCTTGGGATGGGTTTAGGGGAGCCAAGGGGTCCTATTTATAGGCTTGGAAGAGGTAGAAACCGACTCCAATCCGCGGATTTCGGTTTAGAGTCCGTTTCAGAAAATTGGAGATAAATGGCAAACGGATGAACGAAACGGAAAGAGGCCTGTTGGGATGGATTCCTTGCGTGATTTGGCACAACTTTTCTTTTGGGAAGACATTGAGATAAGGTCTGATTTGGAAGTTATGAAGAGAGAGGAAAAACGGAAAGAACTGTACACAACGAACATCGATCGGGCTCGGGAAGGAGACGGATGAACAGTACCCCGTGGGTACTGTTCATTCTCTCTCCTGATTTTGTTTTTTTTTTGGAAATTTCAAATTGAGCTCAAACAAACTCCGAAAAATCCCAGAAAAAATACAGAAAAATTCCTTGTGACACAAGGAACACAAATAAAATATTTTTGGCAAATATTAATATTTAATTTAATCATATTAAATCTTTTTAATTAATGAAAATTTCAATTAAGCTTTAATTAATTTCAGAAAAATCCAAATGGTGAATTTTATTTTAAAAGCTTCAAAAAGGCTCTGAAAATGAGGATGTTACAAACCTCCCCCCTTAAACGGAATCTCGACCCCGAGATTCAGGCTCACTAAAAGAATAGGTTACCAGGTGCGACTTCGGAGACGACGTTGTCCAAGCTTCCCCTCGCAACACTCTGAGGTATTTGGCTTCCTTGTCCTGACGATGTTCCACATCTTGTTCCTGGTGTCTTGGCGGGGGTACTTCCAAGGTTGAACGGGATTGGCGTGATTCCTTGCCATTGATAGGCCGTGGTCCCGAAACATCATGATGAGGCATTGGAGCTGGAGTCTTGAAATCGAATTGTTGCGGTACCCGAGCTGGTTGGTATGTGTTGAATCTGACTCTTTGTAACTATTGTGATTGAACTCCTTGGTGAATCATCTTCCACTTCTGAGACTCTTTCCATCTCATGACGAATCTCTTCAAGGCTCAATAGGTCAGAGGGAACAGCAAAGGTAAGTGGTAAACTCGTCTAAGGGGAATATTCTAATGGCAAACCTAAACTAAACAAACACTTAGCCGAAAAGGCTAACAAAAGAAGCAATAAACTCCACAAAAAGATTTTTGACATGACTGCATCATAATGCTAGAAGCAAAACTGCAGCTCACATCACATCCAACGGCAAATAAGAAGCAAGACGTTCTAAACGATACTAAAACTATAACAAGGTTCAAATCTAATGGCTTCTAATCTTCACGGAAATCTCCAATCTTGTCTTGACATATTGGGTGCTCCCTTGATCCAAACTTCACAGCACAGCTTGAAGAGTTCCATGCCAACTTTCACTTTGATCGAGGGACACTCGAGACATCTATAGACTTTATAGGGATAAGAAGTCAAATTGAATTTTGAAAACAATATTTCAGAGGAGGCAAAGAGAAAGACTCCTAAGAATGAGGTAAGAATAAAGAATTACTAGATAACCATTTGGTTCATTTGATTTAGAAAATAAATTTTGAACTCTTGACTAATTCGACCATTCTAACTAGGGCTCCGTCCTACAGTCGATATAGCTCTGATACCATCTCTGTAGAGACCCGAATATACAAATCCGAACTCTCCTGTGTATTCTGCACTAGTCCAGGATCACGCTAGTGCACACAGTATAAACAAAGATGAAATATCGAACATATCATGATTTACTAAGAAAAGACTCAAATATTATTAATAATCATCAGAGTACGATCTTATGGTCAAGCTTACAATAGACTAGCCCGAAGGGCTTAACAAAAACTAGCAGCGGAAATCCAAAAGAAAGCGCAGCAGCCAATCGACACGCCCACAGGCTATCGAGTGGAGAATGAAGCCTAATCCGCGAAGTCGTCGAAGTACTCTCCTTCTGGAACCTCCTGCTGGTGATACTCCTCCTCCTCAACTGAGCAACAGAGGCATAAAGTCGTGAGTACATAGAGTACTCAGCAAGTCGTTTGTAACAAATGAATGCAATATAGTATGCAAGGCTTAACAATGGATGGCTGAAAGGTTAGTTTTGCAGAAAGCGACAATTTGAAGTAAATATCATACATAGATTGAAGAGCATCTTTAACAAAGGACGTTAAATTAATAATCAAAGGAATTGAATATAACCACAAGTGAACTGACCATTCACTTCCCAGCTCAACCCAACCAGATTTCATAAAGACTCTACCCCTCGTGTGAAATCACCGAGCATTGTCCATGACCGAGGACGCGGCTATTCGAATAGTTTTACACTCTGCAGAGGTTGCACAACTGTACCCACACGATGTGATTAGCCTCGCGCTAAGGAAATCACAACAAGGCTTTTACAATGATCCATCTGATGTGACGATGGCCCGATCTTCCGAGAGGTACTGATAAGTCGATTGTGGAGATCTCGACGTTGATGATCCAAAGGCTCCGACCAAAACAGATCGAACCCCTCGCAATCACTACACCACTGCTCCGTTGGTTATCAACCGTGCCGAACACGATTGACCTCGCCAAGAAGGCTATCTCCTGCAAGCGAATCGAGAACACAAGCAAGAGAGTAAAAGATGCAATCTGAAATTGCGAATAATGTTTAAGTTCACAAGTTGGGGTTCCTCAAACCGAACATGCGGCGAAACTGCTAAGCAGAATAAACTCTTAAGAAAAACCCGAGGAAAACTAAAGGGGTGCGACCTCCTTAAATAGGAGTGGGGGAGGCCGCACTTATCTAACAAAAGGGGATGTGGTACTATTCACAGGTACTGTTCACATGAACAGTACACCCATGATTAGTGCAGGCCCAAATAGTCTAAGTGTGATTACAAGGCCCAAGGCCCACTTTGAGTCGGACTGGAAAAGTGACGGCACTTGTTTTGCAGTTTCTGATCGGCTCGGATTGAATTTCGAGGTGAGACCAGATTCATCTGAAAGTAGACTCCAAGATCTTTCCAACGAGTACTCACGGGCCCCGAGAAACCTTCTAGATCAAAAGTTATGGTCATTTGAAGTAGGCGCTGTCCAGCAGTCCGAATCTGAGTCGAACTCGCGAATATGAGTTGGCTTGCGCTTGACGGTTCCACTTCTACACTTGAGCTCGCGTGGTTCTTCTCCATGGTTCCTAAGGACAAGAAAATCACAAGTCTTAGGAAGTATCGAATGCTCAGCGGAAATATTATTGACTCCTAAAAACGAGTTTACCTGATAGTTGAGTTGACGAGCACGTGCCCGAGTGATTGGACCTTGCCCATCATTCATGGAAGCAGTAAGAGGGGTGTTCATATCAATAGAAGTGATGTCCTCATCATCCTCCCCTTCTTGAATTGGAGTCGTCCTCGACTCAAGCTCATCTTCCACGCCCAAGCAAGGTCGCAAATCTGCAATGTTAAAGGTGGGGCTAACCCCAAAATCTGCAGGCAAGTCTAACTTATATGCATTATCATTAATACGTTCAAGCACTCTAAAAGGACCATCTGCACGAGGCATGAGTTTAGACTTTCTCAATTCAGGAAATCGTTCTTTACGCAAGTGTAACCACACAAGATCACCCGGTTCAAAAGTAATATGCTTGCGTCCTTGACTACCAGCAACTTTATATTTAGCATTCATAATCTCAATGTTCTCTTTAGTTGTCTCATGCATCTTACGTATGAAATCAGCACGTTGTTGCGCATCACAATTTACTTTTTCTGAAGCCGGAAGAGGCAACAAGTCGATGGGTGCACGAGGTATGAAACCATAAACAATTTCAAAAGGGCATTTCTTCGTGGTAGAATGCAGCGAACGATTATAAGCAAATTCCACATGAGGCAAACATTCCTCCCACATTTTTAAGTTCTTTTTAAGCACAGCCCTAAGCATAGTAGACAATGTTCTATTGACTACCTCAGTTTGTCCATCAGTTTGGGGATGACAGGTAGTGGAAAATAACAGTTTAGTTCCCAACTTTCCCCACAAGGTTCTCCAAAAATGACTAAGAAATTTAGCATCACGATCTGAAACTATCGTATTCGGAATACCATGCAAGCGAACAATTTCCTTAAAGAACAAATCAGCAACATGTGTAGCATCATCACTTTTATGACATGGTATAAAATGAGCCATCTTAGAGAATCTATCCACGACAACAAAAATATTATCCCTCCCCTTCTTTGTCCTAGGAAGCCCTAAAACAAAGTCCATAGAAATATCTTCCCAAGATACGCTTGGAACAGGAAGAGGTATGTATAAACCATGAGGATTAAGTCGTGACTTAGCTTTTTGGCACGTGGTGCAGCGAGAAATGAAGCGTTCGACGTCACGCCTCATCTTTGGCCAATAAAAATGGTGGAACAGAATGTCCTCAGTCTTCTTCACGCCGAAGTGGCCCATCAATCCTCCTCCATGCGCCTCTTGTAACAACAAAAGACGAACGGAGCCAACAGGAATGCATAGCTTGCCAGCACGGTATATGAAACCATCATGCACAACAAATTTATTCCAACCCTTTCCCTCTTGACAATTTAGCAACACGTCTTTAAAATCAGCATCATGCACATATTGCTCCTTTATTGTCTCTAACCCAAAGATTTTGAAATCAAGTTGTGAAAGCATGGTATATCTCCTAGACAACGCATCAGCTATCACATTTTCTTTGCCCTTTTTATATTTAATGACATAGGGAAAAGATTCAATAAACTCAATCCACTTAGCATGTCTACGGTTCAGGTTGGTTTGACTTCGAATATGTTTCAAGGATTCATGATCAGAATGTATTACAAACTCTTTGGGCCATAAATAATGCTGCCATGTTTCCAAAGTTCGAACTAGAGCATATAATTCTTTATCATAGGTAGAATAGTTCAAACTAGGACCACTTAACTTTTCACTAAAGTAAGCAACAGGTTTTCCTTCTTGCATTAACACACCCCCAAGACCTATACCACTAGCATCACATTCTAATTCAAAAGTCTTGCTGAAATCAGGAAGTTGAAGCAAAGGGGCATGTGTTAACTTATCTTTGAGAGTGTCGAAAGCTTGTTGATGATTGGTGGCCCAAGTAAAAGGAACACCCTTCTTTGTAAGTTCATTCAATGGTGCAGTGAGGGTGCTGAAATCCCGAACAAAACGCCGATAGAAACCAGCGAGCCCGAGAAAACTCCGCACTTGTGTGACCGTTTTAGGAGGCGGCCAACTCTGGATAGCGATGATCTTGGCTTGATCAACCTCAATTCCCTGCGGAGTAACAACATAGCCAAGAAAACAAACTCGATCGGTGCAAAAGGTGCACTTTTCGAGGTTACCAAACAAACGTGCATCTCTCAAAGCAACAAAAACAGCACGTAAGTGTTCAAGATGTTCATCTAGTGACTTGCTGTAAATCAATATATCATCAAAGTAAACTACCACAAACTTACCAATGAAAGCACGTAAAACCTCGTTCATTAATCTCATGAAAGTGCTAAGGGCATTAGTTAAACCAAAAGGCATCACTAGCCACTCATATAACCCGAACTTAGTTTTAAATGCCGTCTTCCATCCATCTCCAAGTTTCATTCTAATTTGGTGGTATCCACTACGCAAGTCAACTTTAGAAAACATTGTAGAGCCACTTAATTCATCAAGCATGTCGTCTAACCTAGGAATAGGATGACGGTATCTAATGGTAATATTATTAATAGCTCTACAATCAACACACATACGCCACGACCCATCTTTCTTTGGAACCAAAAGTACAGGAACAGCACATGGACTAAGGCTCTCACGTACGTACCCTTTGTCAAGCAAGTCTCGCACTTGACGCTCAATCTCCTTAGTCTCCTCCGGGTTGGTTCGGTATGGCGCACGGTTGGGTAGGGAAGCTCCTGGAATCAAATCAATTTGATGTTCAATACCCCTAATTGGTGGCAGCCCTGGGGGTATCTCAGTAGGAAACACAATCTCAAATTCCTGCAAAAGGTTAGTGACAGCAGACGGCAAAGAGCTAGATATATCATCAAGTGAAAATAAAGCATCTTTGCATATCAAAGCATAGCATGGCATTTCATCATGACAAATTTCAGCAAGATCAGATTTGGTTGCAAGCATGACACAACCCTTTAATTTAATTCCCTCGGTCCTAGAACTAGATGGCAACCTCTCTTTCTTAGGTGGGAAAACATCCTTCACTACTTGCTGATTTTCAGATTCATGTTCAAGTTCTTTCTTCTTATTTTCAGCTAGCTCTTTATCACAATTAGCAATTTCAGTGGGTGTCAAAGGTAGCAAAGTTATTTTCTTTCCTTTGTGCACAAGAGAGTATTTATTACTTCTACCATGATGAGTTGCATCGGTATCAAATTCCCATGGGCGACCTAATAAAAGTGAGCATGCTTGCATAGGTACTACATCGAAATCAGCAACATCATGATAGGAACCAATGGAAAATTGCACTCTCGCAGATTGTGTTACCTTCACCTTACCGCTGTTGTTGAACCACTGAATGTGGTATGGGTGAGGATGCGCACGTGTGGTCAAGCCAAGCTTCTTGACCAATCCTGAATCCACCAAGTTATTGCAGCTCCCGCCATCAATTATAACACGAACACGGCAATCCTTGACGATGAGGAACATCTGAAACAAATTATGACGTTGTAGCTTCTCCTCTTGCTCTCTTTGAGTGCTCAGTACTCGCTGCACAATTATGGTTCTATAACTTGCCGTAGCAGCGGCACCTAAAATCTCCTCACCATCACTATCTGTCTCATGATCATCATCATCACCTGCAAGGTTAGCTGCAAGAGCATATTCATCCTCAACATCACTAGCACTTACATAACCACCATCTTCTGTCGCAATGTACGCCCGCTGACTTGGGCAATCTCTCATGACGTGGCCCATCCCTTTACAACGGTGGCACACAATGCCCGTCGTACGGCCCGTGGAAGCAACCGATGAAGAGCTCTTTGCTGGTGCTTGCACACTAGTAGATTTGCTCGCCTCGGGTGCTCGTGATGGTGGTGGCAGTGCTGCTGAACGCGCCCTACTCACAGAGGGGGCAGCAGCTCGAAAAACAGGAGGTGGGGCTGTCTTGGGTTGCTCCTGTGTTGGTCTCGATGTAGACGTACCTCCAAAATTGCTCCTTGTCCTTTGTTGTCTACCCTGCAATTCTTTCTCTGCCAAACAAGCAAGCTGGAACAATCTATTGATATCATTATACTCTTTGTAATCAATTATGTCCTGAATTTCACGCCTTAATCCCCCATAAAAACGAGCCATCTTATCTTCCTCATCCTCTTCAACATTACAACGCAGCATGCCTATTTGCAGTTCTTGATAATATTCCTCAACAGATCTATTACCTTGGTCTAAGCGCTGCAATTTCTTACGCATTTCACGTTTAAAAGCAGGAGGAACAAATCTAGCACGCATAGCTACCTTCAATCTATCCCATGTATCAGGGGCTAAGCCAGAATTAACTACTTGAGTCCACCAAATGATAGCAAAATCTTTAAATTCACTAGTAGCTTGTCTGACTCTATGCACTTCAGGAACTAGATGGGCATTAAATTTTTGTTCAACTGTCATCTCCCAATCTAGATAAGTTTCAGCATCATAGGTACCCGCAAAAGATGGTATGGAAAATTTAACTTTAGCAAACGGGTCATCATGAACATGAGCATTGTGATACTGAAAATTATTGTTACCTCCCATACCATGACGGTTCTGATGAGGATGGTGTCGTGGCCGTGCAGCACCGGCGTCACGGTTTTGTCTCTCATTATCATCTCCCTCCTCATGATCTTGGCCTCCATTGTTTGGTGGCCGATTCACCATTCTTTCAAAGCGTGTAGTGAGTGTTGCAATGCTCTCATTGATGGAAAGTTGCATTGTATCCATCTTCCTATCGATGTCATCAGTAATGGCAGCGCGTTGTTCATCCAAAAGTGTCATGAGCTCTCCCTTTAAAACACACTCTTGCGCATCAGACGTCTCACCTGCCATGGTTAGTAGCAAACAAAAGACAACACAAAGGTATTATCCCTATCAACTACTAGGTGGCGAGAAGTAGAATCACACACTCTCAAGCGTCTTATCACACTCTTACAAGTGTTCAACGGAAATTAGGGTTTGGGGTGGGGAATTTTTTTTTGTTTGGATTTTCAATGGAACAAAGATATGACCAGCAACTAGACAATACTATGACGGACACAAATTCAATTTAGCAAATCAAAACTAACAGATTGAAAGGCACAACGGGGTTTGGACAGCGGAAATTAACTCTTTTTGTGGGGCAATTTTTTTTTCTGGACTATAGGAAATAAAAAACCAATCTACTAACTAGGGATACAAGAATTACCTCACGGGCAACCGTTGCTCTGATACCAACTGATGTGACGATGGCCCGATCTTCCGAGAGGTACTGATAAGTCGATTGTGGAGATCTCGACGTTGATGATCCAAAGGCTCCGACCAAAACAGATCGAACCCCTCGCAATCACTACACCACTGCTCCGTTGGTTATCAACCGTGCCGAACACGATTGACCTCGCCAAGAAGGCTATCTCCTGCAAGCGAATCGAGAACACAAGCAAGAGAGTAAAAGATGCAATCTGAAATTGCGAATAATGTTTAAGTTCACAAGTTGGGGTTCCTCAAACCGAACATGCGGCGAAACTGCTAAGCAGAATAAACTCTTAAGAAAAACCCGAGGAAAACTAAAGGGGTGCGACCTCCTTAAATAGGAGTGGGGGAGGCCGCACTTATCTAACAAAAGGGGATGTGGTACTATTCACGGGTACTGTTCACGTGAACAGTACACCCATGATTAGTGCAGGCCCAAATAGTCTAAGTGTGATTACAAGGCCCAAGGCCCACTTTGACTCGGACTGGAAAAGTGACGCCACTTGTTTTGCAGTTTTTGATCGGCTCGGATGGAATTTCGAGGTGAGACCAGATTCATCTGAAAGTAGACTCCAAGATCTTTCCAACGAGTACTCACGGGCCCCGAGAAACCTTCTAGATCAAAAGTTATGGTCATTTGAAGTAGGCGCTGTCCAGCAGTCCGAATCTGAGTCGAACTCGCGAATATGAGTTGGCTTGCGCTTGACGGTTCCACTTCTACACTTGAGCTCGCGTGGTTCTTCTCCATGGTTCCTAAGGACAAGAAAATCACAAGTCTTAGGAAGTATCGAATGCTCAGCGGAAATATTATTGACTCCTAAAAACGAGTTTACCTGATAGTTGAGTTGACGAGCACGTGCCCGAGTGATTGGACCTTGCCCATCATTCATGGAAGCAGTAAGAGGGGTGTTCATATCAATAGAAGTGATGTCCTCATCACCATCTCCACCCGATCCCACTCGCTAAGGTTTCGCCTCTCCCCCCTCTTGCGCCACAACAACATCAGTAGTAAAACCAAAGTGGAGACTTCACAAATTATTATGCCAGGTCTATCCCATACTAGACATGTGGTTTGCACGATAAAGCTCAGATCAATGGCGCACAAAGTTAAGTCCTTAAGAATTACCCAGGCGAAACATCCACATCCCATGTGCCTCTCGCACCCCCTTTACTGCACGATCAATCGCCCAAGTGAAAACCAATTTTGTATAACCAACACCAATGACACTACCCATGTCTTGGTACTCAAATTTTATAACTGTGGTTGACCACCACATTCAAGTATATCATTAAATCAAGATTAATTGACACATGTGATGATAACCCAACGTACTAGAATAAGCATGGCTAAGCAAAATAAGCGTACCACCCATGTGACAACTAGTATTGCATCACTAAATAATTTCCCATCCTATGGTGACAATAGAATCATGGTATTCAAATTATCAAGGAGGAAATAATCAATTAGGTCATTAACTACCAATACAAGGGTTTTATAATAAAGTAGCGATGCAAGATAATTTAAAACAAAATAATTAAATAATAGATTGCAAACTGGGTTCAACATGATCAAAGGACACGACTTGCCTTGGCCTTGCTCACTTGAGGGCTCTTGATCTTCGAATCCAACTTCCCCTCCTTCGAAAACGTGATCTAACGAGAGAGAAAACGCATCAAAAAGACAAAAAGAAATCAAATAAAATTCAAATAAACTCCAAAAACTGCAAAACCAGAACCAAAAGAAAGAGCTCAATTTTAGATGAATTTAGGAAGAAGAATCGGGTCAATCGGAGTTCGGACGAAGGAGAACGAGCGATTTAAAGTTTGCTGGGGCGAGAAAATGCTGGAAATTCACAGATGTTACTGTTCACCCGAGAACAATTTTTGGAAAGGAGCCTAGCGCTGGCGAGAGGAGGCATGGAAGATGAATGTAACTAGCAAAATGGGTTGTTAGGGACCTAAGGCACACATAGGAAGCGACGGCACGCCAAACGGAGCACGGTGACGGCACGGGCGGCTACAACGACATGGGTAGGAGAGAGGAATAAAATCCGGTCATAGGACATGGAGGGGTAGGGTGAGCACGGGCTAGAACGCGGCTTGGCGAAGCTAGGAAAATTATCGGCTCGGCCAGAAACCCATCGGAGACGGCGCAAACGACGTTTGAACGACGTCGGGAAGGTCAAAGGAAAAACTTAATATCTTGGTGCTCGATGAACGAAATCTAAAACCACTTGGAGGGTAGCTACCTGGGATGGTTTGGCACAAAGTGACGCGAACGGATTGGTGAAAACATCACCGGGCAGATGGGGGACATGGGATGTCATTGGCGGCCATGGCGAGGTTCGGAGGCAAAAATTTGTGGAGGCTTTTCGGGGAAACGAAAGTGAGCACGACGTAGAACGTGGCGAGGCAAGTCTAAGAAAAATTACGGCAAGGGCTAAAGCTTACCGGAGGCGACGAATCGACGTCGGGAATCGCTCTTGACCTAGATTGGGGAAAACTCGATTCCGGGAGATTGGCTGCACCAAAACCAAATTAACTTAGCAAGAATGTAGACGGGACATGATGGCACAATGTGACGCGAAAGGATCACGAAGAAACTCACCGAATAGCTCGAGACACGACGAGCAAATTCGGGACCGGAGGGGCTCGGTGCCGACGGCGTCCTGGGCTTTGAGGGGACTTGGAATGGCTTGGGATGGGTTTAGGGGAGCCAAGGGGTCCTATTTATAGGCTTGGAAGAGGTAGAAACCGACTCCAATCCGCGGATTTCGGTTTAGAGTCCGTTTCAGAATACATATCGTATTGTGCTAGAGGATGCATACGAAGTCCAATCGGGGTGTTGTACTCAGTTTCATTTCGTGACATGATTTCGTATGCATGGAGTTTACGATGCCGTCGGAACCTGTTGTGGAGAAATGTTTCGCACCGACTCAGACCGATCCGAAGACAGTGTTGATGTCAGCAAGGGCATGGCAGATATTGATTCGGTCTATTTTGGAAGCAGTTTCATTTTGAGCCTCGATTTTGTGCGCGTGCAGCTTATCGTATCGGTTGGAACCCGATGCGGTGCAAAGTTTCACACTGACTGCAATCGAATCCAAATCCATGCCGGAATGAGCTAGGGTGCAGATGTTGTCAATTCGAGGTGTTTTGCACTTAGTTGCATTTATTGCCACGATTTCATTCTCACAGAGGCTATGGTGCCTTCGAAACCGGTAGAAGAGCAAAGTCTCACACCGACTCGGATAGATTCGAAATGTGTACCAAAATGAGCTAAGCCGCATATGCAGTACATTTGGGTTGTTTAGCTCCAAATTTCAATTGGTGACTCGATTTTGTCTACACGGTGTTTGTAATGTCGTAGATACCTGATGCTAACGAAAGTTTCATGCAGACTCAGACGGATTCGGAGTACACGTCACAATGAGCCAGGGCGCATAAGAAGTCCAATCAAGGTGTTGCACTTAGTTTCATTTCGTTACTCGATTTCATGCGCATGGAGTTTACGATGCTGTCGGAACCCTTTGCGGAGGAATGTTTCACACCGACTCGGGCAGATCTGAAATCTACGCTGAAATGAGCTATGGTGCATGTGTAGTCCATCCGAGGTGTTTGGCGCTCAGTTTAATTTTATACCTCGATTCCATGCTCCTAGATGTTACGGTTCCGTAGGAACACGCTGTCGATGAAAGTCTCACGTTGACTCAGACGGATTTGAAATTCGTGCTGAACTCAGCGAGGGTGCATATGACGTCCGCTCGGTGTTCTGGGCACTATGTTTTATTTCGTGCCTTGATTTCGTATGAATCGAGCTTATCGTGCCTGTCGAAACAGCTTTGGGGGGAAGTTCTGCGCCGACTCTGATGGATCTGAAAATCGTGTCGATGCGAGCAAGTGTGAACGTGACGCCGATTCAGTGCGTTTGGCACCCGCATTCATTTCAAGCCTTGATTTTGTACGCACGGAATTGTTGGAACCCGTTGTGGAGGAAATTTTCACACCAACTCGAATGGATTCTAAATCGGTGCCGAAATGAGCTTGGGTGCACATGTAGTCCATTTGAGGTGTTCGCGCTCGGTTTCGCTTTGTGTCTCGGTTTCACCATTACGAAGGTCACGGCGTTGTCGGAACCCGTTGATGAGGCAAGTCTCACACCGAATTGGACGGATTTCAAATGTGTACCAAAATGAGCCACGCTGTATATGAAGTCCATTTGAGTTGTTTTGCTCCCATTTTCATTTGGTGACTCAATTTTGTCCGCGTGGTGTTAGTAATATCGTCGGCACCTGACGTCGAGGAAATTTCCATACGGACTCGAACGTACTCAGAATACATATCGTATTGTGCCAGAGGATGCATACGAAGTCCAATCGGGGTGTTGTACTCAGTTTCATTTCGTGACATGATTTCGTATGCATGGAGTTTACGATGCCGTCGGAACCTGTTGTGGAGAAATGTTTCGCACCGACTCAGACCGATCCGAAGACAGTGTTGATGTCAGCAAGGGCATGGCAGATATTGATTCGGTCTATTTTGGAAGCAGTTTCATTTTGAGCCTCGATTTTGTGCGCGTGCAGCTTATCGTATCGGTTGGAACCCGATGCGGTGCAAAGTTTCACACTGACTGCAATCGAATCCAAATCCATGCCGGAATGAGCTAGGGTGCAGATGTTGTCAATTCGAGGTGTTTTGCACTTAGTTGCATTTATTGCCACGATTTCATTCTCACAGAGGCTATGGTGCCTTCGAAACCGGTAGAAGAGCAAAGTCTCACACCGACTCGGATAGATTCGAAATGTGTACCAAAATGAGCTAAGCCGCATATGCAGTACATTTGGGTTGTTTAGCTCCAAATTTCAATTGGTGACTCGATTTTGTCTACACGGTGTTTGTAATGTCGTAGATACCTGATGCTAACGAAAGTTTCATGCAGACTCAGACGGATTCGGAGTACACGTCACAATGAGCCAGGGCGCATAAGAAGTCCAATCAAGGTGTTGCACTTAGTTTCATTTCGTTACTCGATTTCATGTGCATGGAGTTTACGATGCTGTCGGAACCCTTTGCGGAGGAATGTTTCACACCGACTCGGGCAGATCTGAAATCTACGCTGAAATGAGCTATGGTGCATGTGTAGTCCATCCGAGGTGTTTGGCGCTCAGTTTAATTTTATACCTCGATTCCATGCTCCTAGATGTTACGGTTCCGTAGGAACACGCTGTCGATGAAAGTCTCACGTTGACTCAGACGGATTTGAAATTCGTGCTGAACTCAGCGAGGGTGCATATGACGTTCTGTGAATTCTTTGGCCCGCTCCGTCCCCTACGGCCTGTGAATTCTTCCAAGCTTGTGGTTGGGGAGCCTGAAGTCTGGGATGGTGGTAGCGGAGGCTGGCGCCTGAGTCGAAGGAGGCGCGCGCGCTCCGTTCCCTGCCCTTCGAACTGGTGGCAGCGAAGCTGGCGCCTAAATCGAAGTAGACGCGCGCGCTCCGTCCCCTACCCTGCGAACGGGTGGCAGCGAAGGCTGGCGCCCAAGTAGATGTAGACGCGCGCGCTCCGTCCCCTACGCTTCGAACGGGTGGCAGCGAAGCTGGCGCCTAGTCGAAGTAGACGCGCGCGCTCCATCCCCTACCCTTCAAACGGGTGGCAGCGAAGCTGACGCCTAGTCGAAGTGGACGCGCGCGCTCCGTCCCCTACCCTTCGAACGGGTGGCAGCGAAGCTGACGCCTAGTCGAAGTTGACGCGCGCGCTCCGTCCCCTACCCTTCGAACGGGTGGCAGCGAAGCTGGCGCCTAAGTCGAAGTAGACGCGCGTGCCCGGTCCCCTACCCTTCGAACGGGTGGCAGCGAAGCTGGCGCCTAGTCGAAGTAGACGCGCGCGCTCCGTGCCCTTCCCTTCGAACGGGTGGCGGCGAAGCTGGCGCCTAGTCGAAGTAGACACGCACGCTCTGTCCCCTACCCTTCGAACGGGTGGCAGCGAAGCTGGCGCCTAGTCGAAGTATACGCGCGCGCTCCGTTCCCTACCCTTCGAACGGGTGCCCTTCGAACGGGTGGCAGCGAAGCTGGCGCCTAGTCAAAGTAGACGCGCACGCTCCGTGCCCTACCCTTCGAACGGGTGGCAGCGAAGCTGGCGCCTAAGTCGAAGTAGACGCGCGCGCTACGTTCCCTACCCTTCGAACGGGTGGCAGCGAAGCTGGCGCCTAGTCGAAGTAGACGCGCGCGCTCCGTGCCCTACCCTTCGAACGGGTGGCGGCGAAGCTGGCGCCTAGTCGAAGTAGACGTGCGCGCTCCGTCCCCTACCCTTCGAACGGGTGGCCGCGAAGCTGGCGCCTAGTCGAAGTAGACGCGCGCGCTCCGTTCCCTACCCTTCGAACGGGTGCCCTTCGAACGGGTGGCAACGAAGCAGGCGCCTAGTCGAAGTAGACGCGCGCGCTCCGTGCCCTACCCTTCGAACGGGTGGCAGCGAAGCTGGCGCCTAAGTCGAAGTAGGCGCGCGCGCTCCATTCCCTACCCTTCGAACGGGTGGCAGCGAAGCTGGCGCCTAGTCGAAGTAGACGCGCGCGCTCTGTGCCCTACCCTTCGAACGGGTGGCAGCGAAGCTGGGGCCTAGTCGAAGTAGACGCGCGCGCTCCGTGCCCTACCCTTCGAACGGGTGGCAGCGAAGCTGGGGCCTAGTCGAAGTAGACGCGCACGCTCCGTCCCCTACCCTTCGAACGGGTGGCGGCGAAGCTGGCGCCTAGTCGAAGTAGACGCGCGCGCTCCGTCCCCTACCCTTCGAACGGGTGGCAGCGAAGCTGGCGCCTAAGTCGAAGTAGACGCGCGCGCTCCCTTCCCTACCCTTCGAACGGGTGGCAGCGAAGCTGGCGCCTAGTCGAAGTAGACGCGCGCGCTCCGTGCCCTACCCTTCGAACGGGTGGCAGCGAACCTGGCGCCTAGTCGAAGTAGACGCGCGCGCTCCGTGCCCTACCCTTCGAACGGGTGGCAGCGAAGCTGGCGCCTAAGTCGAAGTAGACGCGCGCGCTACGTTCCCTACCCTTCGAACGGGTGGCAGCGAAGCTGGCGCCTAGTCGAAGTAGACGCGCGCGCTCCGTCCCCTACCCTTCGAACGGGTGGCGGCGAAGCTGGCGCCTAGTCGAAGTAGACGCGCGCGCTCCGTCCCCTACCCTTCGAACGGGTGGCAGCGAAGCTGGCGCCTAAGTCGAAGTAGACGCGCGCGCTCCATTCCCTACCCTTCGAACGGGTGGCAGCGAAGCTGGCGCCTAGTCGAAGTAGACGCGCGCGCTCCGTGCCCTACCCTTCGAACGGGTGGCAGCGAAGCTGGCGCCTAGTCGAAGTAGACGCGCGCGCTCCGTGCCCTACCCTTCGAACGGGTGGCAGCGAAGCTGGCGCCTAAGTCGAAGTAGACGCGCGCGCTACGTTCCCTACCCTTCGAACGGGTGACAGCGAAGCTGGCGCCTAGTCGAAGTAGACGCGCGCGCTCCGTCCCCTACCCTTCGAACGGGTGGCGGCGAAGCTGGCGCCTAGTCGAAGTAGACGCGCGCGCTCCGTCCCCTACCCTTCGAACGGGTGGCGGCGAAGCTGGCGCCTAGTCGAAGTAGACGCGCGCGCTCCGTGCCCTGCCCTTCGTACGGGTGGCAGCGAAGCTGGCGCCTAAGTCGAAGTAGACGCGCGCTCCGTTCCCTACCCTTCGAACGGGTGGCAGCGAAGCTGGCGCCTAAGTCGAAGTAGACGCGCGCGCTACGTTCCCTACCCTTCGAACGGGTGGCAGCGAAGCTGGCGCCTAGTCGAAGTAGACGCGCGCGCTCCGTCCCCTACCCTTCGAACGGGTGCCCTTCGAACGGGTGGCAACGAAGCTGGCGCCTAGTCGAAGTAGACGCGCGCGCTCCGTGCCCTACCCTTCGAACGGGTGGCAGCGAAGCTGGCGCCTAAGTCGAAGTAGACGCGCGCGCTCCATTCCCTACCCTTCGAACGGGTGGCAGCGAAGCTGGCGCCTAGTCGAAGTAGACGCGCGCGCTCCGTGCCCTACCCTTCGAACGGGTGGCAGCGAAGCTGGCGCCTAAGTCGAAGTAGACGCGCGCGCTACGTTCCCTACCCTTCGAACGGGTGGCAGCGAAGCTGGCGCCTAGTCGAAGTAGACGCGCGCGCTCCGTCCCCTACCCTTCGAACGGGTGGCGGCGAAGCTGGCGCCTAGTCGAAGTAGACGCGCGCGCTCCGTCCCCTACCCTTCGAACGGGTGGCAGCGAAGCTGGCGCCTAAGTCGAAGTAGACGCGCGCGCTCCATTCCCTACCCTTCGAACGGGTGGCAGCGAAGCTGGCGCCTAGTCGAAGTAGACGCGCGCGCTCCGTGCCCTACCCTTCGAACGGGTGGCAGCGAACCTGGCGCCTAGTCGAAGTAGACGCGCGCGCTCCGTGCCCTACCCTTCGAACGGGTGGCAGCGAAGCTGGCGCCTAAGTCGAAGTAGACGCGCGCGCTCCGTCCCTGTGCGGAGATCGGAGCCTGGCGCCGGTATGGTTGCGCTCCGGGGCTGTTGTGACCTTGCAGTCTGGTAGTGCGCTTTTAATGGCGGCTAGAATCACGCCGACGGCTGGCCTGGCAGAAGTCAGGCTGTCGCGTCGTGCAGTCTGTCATGCTGCAGGTGGGGCACGTGGCGACTCACGACTGGTGCGTCGTGGGATGTGAGCGATTGCGTGACCGCGGCCGTTCGCCTCGTCCCCCGAGAAGTTGGACGCGTGTGGAAGATGTGGGGGCGTTGTGCGCTGCTTGGCCACCTACCCGGCACGGCTCTCTAGGTCCCAGCGGTTCTTCCTTCCAAATCTTGGACAGCCGAATCGCTGGGAATTTGATCCGTCTGTGCGTTGAGCCACAAGGCAGGCGAGCGGCCTTTATAAGGTGCTAGTGTTGAGGTGGAGGCACCCTTTCTTGCTTTGCTTTTTGATCTGCCGCTTCGCTTCCGCCCGTGCTAATTGTCACGCCAGTTGCTCCTTTGCCTGCATCTTCTTCCCTTGTCGCGAAGAGCGATGGCTAGCCAGGACGACGCCACCTACCACCCCCGCAGCAGTTCCTTGCCTAGCCAGGGCGAGGCGACCCATCCTTCCCAGGAGTACAAACTGGTACCGCGGGGGAGCTCGCGCGCCAACAAGTGGTGGAACGCCATGGAGCACTCGGGAGGCTGCTGCTCCCGTGTGCTGGGGAAGAGCCGCATGACTGAAGGGACACTGCAGCGACTCGTGGATGAGGGGAAGATCGTGGATCGCAATGGGGCTCGCCTACCCCGCCGGGACGAGACGGAGCCGAAGCCCGGGGCCATGGAGGCGATTGTTTTCATCGCGTTCTTCGATGTCGGCCTTCGAATGCCCTCCACGTTATTCGTGGGCGAAGTCTTGCGGGCCTACAAGTTGGAGCTAGCCCAGTTGACGCCCCACGCGATACTCCGCCTAGCCGTCTTCACGTGGGCGATGCGGACAGAGGGGTGGTGTCCCAGCGCGAGCTTATTCGCCACCCTGCACGACGCACACTGTCGACCCAGAAAGGTTGACGGGGCGGTGTCCAACTTCGGCGGTGTGGACTTCGTGCTCCGGGCGTCATGCGCGACGTTGTTCCCTGTGCCAGCCTCGTCAGGGCAATGGGCGGCCGGCTGGACGCGGTGGTGGTTCTATTACACCGTGATCGACAAGAGCAGAATGCATTGCCGAGGTGGGCCATCTCGTTTAACAGCACGCCAAGTCTGAAGGCGGAGATCGACGACACGCAAAAGCTACAGAGCCTTGTCGGTGTCACCCGTCGAATGAGCGTGCGCGACCTAGCCGAGGAGTTCACGATGTATGGGGCGGCGCCACTCTCCTCCCGGGGGAAGTATGTTGGACAGAATGGCCCCCGCGAGGACGGGTTCGACCCATCCGTGTCTCGCCTGCTGCCGCCCTCTGCCCCTTGTAAGTCGCCCAGCACGCTTTACGCGTGCCATTGTATCTGTTTGGCTTCCGCCTGACTGACGTGATCTCCTGCGCAGTGGCTCGGCTAGAAGATGCGGAGCGCGCGGTTGCGGCGCTCGTCGGCCTGTACACGCTTAAGGAGCACCGGGCTCGCGAGGCCGCAGTCAAGGCGGCTCAGCAGGGGCGGGTAAACCGCACCTGCGAGGCTGTGGGCATTACCGTGCCCGAGCGTGCGGTGCCGGAAGAGCTTCCCGTCGGGACTCCGGGCGCTCAGGACGGTGATAGCCCTACGGGGGTGCTATCTTCACGACGCCGGGCCCGTTCCCCGGCTGCCGTATGCGACCCGGCAGCCCCCCCGGCGGCTAGCCCAGCTGAGACGGGGCGTGCGACCGACGGTGGGCCTGGCCATACTGCTTCGGAGGGGCGCACCGCCGCGGATCCCCCGGCACCTTCTGCCGACGCCCACGAGCCCGTGCTCGGGCTCGCGGCCATCGTTGAGTTGGAACTCGCCAACCCGGGGGGTGGCGTCGTTCCTGGCGAGCAAACCACGGTGGAAGGTGCGTTATCAACCGCAGCGGCCGACGAGGGCGTGCCCCCTACAGAAGAAACCGTGGGGGCGACAGTGACCAGAGCTGGTCCTGCCGTGGAAGAATCGCCTGTGCCACCGCAGGCGAAACGCCCTCGGACGCAGTCCCCGCCGCCAACGAGGGGTCGGTACGCTGTTGCGGGGCCTTGCCGCGGGATTACAGCGTCTGGCGCAGCCGAGAAGACCTTCTCCCCGAGCGTCGAGGCGCCCGCCTCCCCCTAGGCGGTCGAACCGGCGCCACTTCCTACCCCGACGAGGTGCGCAGGAGGTAGGTGTGAGTCCCTTTCTTCACCTGACTTCGCGAGACTCTCTCCGATCTGCTCGCTCATTCTGCCGACATCAGGCGAGACGACGTCTCCCGTACGCGGCGAAGGATCGAGCAGCGGAGGTATGCGCGAAGTTGGGAGCCTTGTGCAGGATGCCCCGCAGGTGTCCGCTGCTGCTGACGTGGCCGTGGCCGCGATAACTCTGGGCGCGTTGGGGCCGGGGCTCGCTCGCTCGGACTTCCTCCCTCGCCCGGAGATATTCTGCGACCTCACCGCAGCCGCAGAGCGTGCCAACCACAGCCTCAACCGAGAGGTGCTGTCGTCATGAGCGGGGGACCTCCTAGCGCTCGCGCTGCAGGCCTCCGAGATGAGGGTAAATATGTGCAATTCAGCTTGTAAGGTACTGCTGGACGCCTGCTGATTTGTTGTTTCTGCCAGACGCTCGCCCTCGGCCGGTCCTTTGACGAAGCCCGCGTTCGGCAGCGGAGGGCTCTGGAAGCCAACCTCCGCGAAGCAAACACTGCTCTCGCCGCGAAGGATGAAGAACTTCGTGCGCTGGAGGGCGCCCTGGTGGCCGCACAACTCGATGCCACGGAAGCTCGGAGTGCCGCGGCTGGGGAGCGCGCCGCCTTCGTGCAGCAGATCGCCGTCCTAGAAGGGGAGAAGGCCCAGCTGGCGGAGTCTGCTGCCGAGAACCGCCTCATCTTGGAAAATGCGTCCCTGTCGGCATGGCGGGCAATGGAGTCTCTGAACCAGGCCCTCCGAGACCTGTGCGTCCGAGTGCCGGACACTACGCACAGGCCGGAGGCCCTGTCGGAGACGCTCGGGCTGATCGAGGAGGGGGCCAGTGTTGCTCTTCGTGGCGCTAGGACCTTTGGCGGGCACTACAGCTATGTTGGTGCGTGCTTCGCCCTCGCCCTGCTTCATACTCGTGGGTGTAGGCATACCCATGAGCTAGCGAATCCTCAACTGGATCCTCCCGACCGCCCAGAGGTTATGTCGGACGCCATCCGCTCCATCGGGCCTAGCCTGCAGAACTTCCATCAACGGATCTGGGGCCGCTTCGGGGAAGGTGCAGCGAGGGTCGCTGTGCAGCAGACGTTGCATGGGGAGGGGGACCTCCTCCAGTGGCTTGCAGGGGTCCTTCAGCGCCGCGGCGACGACGGCACAGGCTCGTCCGCACCGCGCCAAGGCTGAGCGGTTGGTCGGGTAGGGCAGGGGGATGATGTACTGGTTCTTACGCGTGTAACCATGTAACCCCTTTGCTTTTATAATGGAACCAAGTAGTACCTTATGCTTGGTGTTACCTGCCATCGAACGCGGAGGGCAGGTCTGCGCATCTCGTTTATACTCTGTGGAGTGGCGCGTGCGGAGGCGAACCTCGACGCTATGACTTCCTTTATAGTCCGGAGACTTGCGCGTGCGGAGGCGGACCTCGACGCTCCGTCTTATTTAAAGTCCGTGGACTGGTGCGTGCGGAGGCGGACCTCGACGCTACGACTTCTTTATAGTCCGGAGACTCGCGCGTGCGGAGGCGAACCTCGACGCTACGTCTTATTTAAAGTTCGTGGACTAGTGCGCGCGGAGCTAGGCTTGACACTACGACTTCTTTATAGTCCGGAGACTCGCGCGTGCGGAGGCGAACCTCGACGCTATGTCTTTTTTAAAGTCCGTGGACTAGTGCGCGCGGAGCTAGGCTCGACGCTACGACTTCTTTATAGTCCGGAGACTCGCGCGTGCGGAGGCGAACCTCGACGCTGCGTCTTATTTAAAGTCCGTGGACTAGTGCGCGCGGAGCTAGGCTCGACGCTACGACTTCTTTATAGTCCGGAGACTCGCGCGTGCGGAGGCGAACCTCGACGCTACGTCTTATTTAAAGTCCGTGGACTAGTGCGTGCGGAGCTAGGCTCGACGCTACGACTTCTTTATACTCCTTAGAGTGCGCGCCGAGGCGTCCCCCCGCTGCGTCTTATTTATACTCCGTAGAGTGCGTGCGGAGGCGGACCTCGACGCCACGTCTTATTTAAAGTCCGTGGACTGGTGCGTGCGGAGCTAGGCTCGACGCTACGTCTTATTTAAAGTCCGTAGACTAGTGCGTGCGGAGCTGGGCTCGACGCTACGTCTTATTTAAAGTCCGTGGACTGGTGCGTGCGAAGCTAGGCTCGACGCTACGTCTTATTTATAGTCCGTAGACTCTCGCGTGCGGAGGCGGACCTCGACGCTATGTCTTATTTAAAGTAAGTGGACTGGTGCGTGCGGAGCTAGGCTCGACGCTACGTCTTATTTATAGTCCGCAGACTCTCGCGTGCGGAGGCGGACCTCGACGCTACGTCTTATTTAAAGTCCGTGGACTTTATTCTGCTCAGCGCGGACAGGGGATGCTCTGGGAACAGGAACCTTTATTGAAAATCGTGCCGATGCGAGCAAGTGTGAACGTGACGCCGATTCAGTGAGTTTGGCACCCGCATTCATTTCGAGCCTTGCTTTTGTACGCACGGAATTGTTGGAACCCGTTGTGGAGGAAATTTTCACACCAACTCGAATGGATTCTAAATTGGTGCCGAAATGAGCTAGGGTGCACATGTAGTCCATTTGAGGTGTTCGCGCTCGGTTTCGCTTTGTGTCTTGGTTTCACCATTACGAAGGTCACGGCGTTGTCGGAACCCGTGGATGAGGCAAGTCTCACACCGAATTGGACGGATTTCAAATGTGTACCAAAATGAGCCACGCTATATATGAAATCCATTCGAGTTGTTTTGCTCCCATTTTCATTTGGTGACTCAATTTGGTCTGCGTGGTGTTAGTAATATCGTCGGCACCTGACGTCGAGGAAATTTCCATACGGACTCGAACGTACTCAGAATACATATCGTATTGTGCCGGAGGATGCATATGAAGTCCAATCGGGGTGTTGTACTCAGTTTCATTTCATTACATGATTTCGTATGCATGGAGTTTACGATGCCGTCGGAACCTGTTGTGGAGAAATATTTCGCACCGACTCAGACCGATCCGAAGACAGTGTTGATGTGAGCAAGGGCATGGCAGATATCGATTCGGTCTATTTTGGATGCCGTTTCATTTTGAGCCTCGATTTTGTGCGCGTGCAGCGTATCGTATCGGTTGGAACCCGATGCAGTGCAAAGTTTCACACTGACTCCAATCGAATCCAAATCCATGCCGGAATGAGCTAGGGTGCAGATGTTGTCCATTCGAGGTGTTTTGCACTTAGTTGCATTTGTTGCCACGATTTCATCCTCACGGAGGCTATGGTGCCGTCGAAACCGGTAGAAGAGGAAAGTCTCACACCGACTCGGATAGATTTGAAATGTGTACCAAAATGCGCTAAGCCGCATATGAAGTACATTTGGGTTGTTTAGCTCCCAATTTCAATTGGTGACTCGATTTTGTCTACATGGTGTTTGTAATGCCGTAGATACCTGATGCTAACGAAAGTTTCATGCAGACTCAGACGGATTCGAAGTACACGTCACAATGAGCCAGGGCGCATAAGAAGTCCAATCAAGGTGTTGCACTCAGTTTCATTTCATTACTCGATTTCATGCGTATGGAGTTTACGATGCTGTCGGAACCCTTTGCGGAGGAATGTTTCACACCGACTCGGGCAGATCTGAAATCTACGCTGAAATGAGCTATGGTGCATGTGTAGTCCATCCGAGGTGTTTGGCGCTCAGTTTAATTTTATACCTCGATTCCATGCTCCTAGATGTTACGGTTCCGTAGGAACACGCTGTGGATGAAAGTCTCACGTTGACTCAGACGGATTTGAAATCCGTGCTGATGAGGACATCCCTTCCATGGATACAACTCAGCCACAACAAGTGTTACAAGGACCACTCACTCGAGCTCGTGCTCGTCAACTTAATTACCAGGTGAATTCATTCCTAGGTTCATATATTACTGAGAATAGACCGCTACCTAATGCAAGTGATTTAATTGTGCTTAGGAACCGGGGAAAGGATGAAGGAGAGGGACGTGGAGTCATGGACATGCCTGGAGGGAATAATGGAGTTCACCACGTCACTTTGGGGCCAAGCCAAAAAAGAATTCGAGTTGGACACGTTCTGGAATCAATTTCGGACTACTGCGATGATACCAAGTTCAAACGGGCATAACTTCCTCATACATACTCCGATTGGAACGTTCTTGTACTTCATGGAAAGCTTAGGAAGTCTAGTTTCCAAAAGATCTAACCTCATATTCAAATTCCGTCTGAGCCGGCCGCAATCTTCAAAAGACTCCAGATTGGTTTCTGAGTCCGAGTCAAAAAGGGTGCTGCGCCACCTCCACTTGGGCCCATGGGCCTTGTAACCCTAGGGCGTGCCTTTGGACGCCCCCTGGACGTTCTCCCTATAAAGGAGCCGCCGCCTCTGTTGCTAAGACTTGGATTTCGTTAAGTTTAGGTTTAGCCATTGTGCAAACTTTTGTTCTTCAGTTGCGTCGATCGACCACCTGTCAAGACATCTTCGGAATCCCAACTTTGTTATTCGCAACACAATTTGTGCTTTATTCATATCTGCAATATCAGATTGCCTACATCTTATTCTTGCTAGTTCTTCGATTGCTTGCAGGAATTGAACTTCGTGTTCAGGTTGATCGCGCTCCCAGCGAGATCAATAACATCTCGGAGTTGGTTCAGCGATTGCTAAGGCGCAAGCGTCATCGTTCGGTTGTAGTCGGATCGTGAGGGTCATCTCCACCAAAATCGATAGTTATCAATCTCATCGAAAGATCGGGCACCTCGTCTCCATCACGTGCTGAACTCAGCGAGGGTGCATATGACGTCCGCTCGGTGTGCTGCGCACTAAGTTTTATTTCGTGCCTTGATTTCGTATGAATCGAGCTTATCGTGCCTGTCGGAACAGCTGTGGGGGAAAGTTCTGCGCCGACTCTGATGGATCTGAAAATCATGCCGATGCAAGCAAGTGTGAACGTGACGCCGATTCAGTGCGTTTGGCACCTGCATTCATTTCGAGCCTTGATTTTGTACGCACGGAATTGTTGTACCCGTTGGAACCCGTTGTGGAGGAAATTTTCACATCAACTCGAATGGATTCTAAATCGGTGCTGAAATGAGCTAGGGTGCATATGTAGTCCATTCGAGGTGTTCGCGCTCGGTTTCGCTTTGTGTCTTGGTTTCACCATTACGAAGGTCACGGCGTTGTCGGAACCCGTGGATGAGGCAAGTCTCACACCGAATTGGACGGATTTCAAATGTGTTCCAAAATGAGCCACGCCGTATATGAAGTCCATTTGAGTTGTTTTGCTCCCATTTTCATTTGGTGACTCAATTTTGTCCGCGTGGTGTTAGTAATATCGTCGGCACCTGACGTCGAGAAAATTTCCATACGGACTCGAACGTACTCAGAATACATATCGTATTGTGCCAGAGGATGCATACGAAGTCCAATCGGGGTGTTGTACTCAGTTTCATTTCATGACATGATTTCGTATGCATGGAGTTTACGATGCCGTCGGAACCTGTTGTGGAGAAATATTTCGCACCGACTCAGACCGATCCGAAGACAGTGTTGATGTGAGCAAGGGCATGGCAGATATCGATTCGGTCTATTTTGGATGCAGTTTCATTTTGAGCCTCGATTTTGTGCGCATGCAGCTTATCGTATCGGTTGGAAACCGATGCGGTGCAAAGTTTCACACTGACTCCAATCGAATCCAAATCCATGCCGGAATGAGCTAGGGTGCAGATGTTGTCCATTTGAGGTGTTTTGCACTTAGCTGCATTTATTGCCACGATTTCATTCTCACGGAGGCTATGGTGCCGTCGAAACCGGTAGAATAGGAAAGTCTCACACCGACTCGGATAGATTTGAAATGTGTACCAAAATGAGCTAAGCCGCATATGAAGTACATTTGGGTTGTTTAGCTCCCAATTTCAATTGGTGACTCGATTTTGTCTACATGGTGTTTGTAATGTCGTAGATACCTGATGCTAACGAAAGTTTCATGCAGACTCAGACGGATTCGCAGTACACGTCACAATGAGCCAGGGCGCATAAGAAGTCCAATCAAGGTGTTGCACTCAGTTTCATTTCGTGACTCGATTTCATGCGCATGGAGTTTACGATGCTGTCGGAGCCCTTTGCGGAGGAATGTTTCACACCGACTCGGGCAGATCTGAAATCTACGCTGAAATGAGCTATGGTGCATGTGTAGTCCATCCGAGGTGTTTGGCGCTCAATTTAATTTTATACCTCGATTCCATGCTCCTAGATGTTACGGTTCCGTAGGAACACGCTGTGGATGAAAGTCTCACGTTGACTCAGACGGATTTGAAATCCGTGCGGATGAGGACATCCCTTCCATGGATACAACTCAGCCACAACAAGTGTTACAAGGACCACTCACTCGAGCTCGTGCTCGTCAACTTAATTACCAGGTGAATTCATTCCTAGGTTCATATATTACTGAGAATAGACCGCTACCTAATGCAAGTGATTTAATTGTGCTTAGGAACCGGGGAAAGGATGAAGGAGAGGGACGTGGAGTCATGGACATGCCTGGAGGGAATAATGGAGTTCACCACGTCACTTTGGGGCCAAGCCAAAAAAGAATTCGAGTTGGACACGTTCTGGAATCAGTTTCGGACTACTACGATGATACCAAGTTCAAACGGGCATAACTTCCTCATACAGACTCCGATTGGGACGTTCTTGTACTTCATGGAAATCTTAGGAAGTCTAGTTTTCCAACGGACCTGACCTCATATTCAAATTTCATCTGAGGCGGCCGCAATCTTCAAAAGACTCCAGGTTGGTTTCTGAGTCCGAGTCAAAAAGGGTGCTGCGCCACCTCCACTTGGGCCCATGGGCCTTGTAACCCTAGGGCGTGCCTTTGGATGCCCCCTAGACGTTCTCCCTATAAAGGAGCCGCCGCCTCCGTTGCTAAGACTTGGATTTCGTTAAGTTTAGGTTTAGCCATTGTGCAAACTTTTGTTCTTCAGTTGCGTCGGTCGACCACCTGTCAAGACATCTTCGGAATCCCAACTTTGTTATTCGCAACACAATTTGTGCTTTATTCATATCTGCAATATCAGATTGCCTACATCTTATTCTTGCTAGTTCTTTGATTGCTCGCAGGAATTGAACTTCGTGTTTAGGTTGATCGCGCTCCCAGCGAGATCAATAACATCTCGGAGTTGGTTCAGCGATTGCTAAGGTGCAAGCGTCGTCGTACGGTTGTAGTCGGATCGTGAGGGTCATCTCCACCGAAATCGATAGTTATCAATCTCATCGAAAGATCGGGCACCTCGTCTCCATCACGTGCTGAACTCAGCGAGGGTGAATATGACGTCCGCTCGGTGTGCTGGGCACTAAGTTTTATTTCGTGCCTTGATTTCGTATCAATCGAGCTTATCGTGCCTGTCGGAACAGCTGTGGGGGAAAGTTCTGCGTCGACTCTGATGGATCTGAAAATCGTGCCGATGCGAGCAAGTGTGAACGTGACGCCGATTAAGTGCGTTTGGCACCCGCATTCATTTCGAGCCTTGATTTTGTACGCACGGAATTGTTGTACCCGTTGGAACCCGTTGTGGAGGAAATTTTCACACCAACTCGAATGGATTCTAAATCGGTGCCGAAATGAGCTAGGGTGCATATGTAGTCCATTCGAGGTGTTCGCGCTCGGTTTCGCTTTGTGTCTTGGTTTCACCATTACGAAGGTCACGGCGTTGTCGGAACCCGTGGATGAGGCAAGTCTCACACCGAATTGGACGGATTTCAAATGTGTACCAAAATGAGCCACGCCGTATATGAAGTCCATTTGAGTTGTTTTGCTCCTATTTTCATTTGGTGACTCAATTTTGTCCGCGTGGTGTTAGTAAAATCGTCAGCACCTGACATCGAGGAAATTTCCATACGGACTCGAACGTACTCAAAATACATATCGTATTGTGCCAGAGGATGCATACGAAGTCCAATCGGGGTGTTGTACTCAGTTTCATTTCATGACATGATTTCGTATGCATGGAGTTTACGATGCTGTCGGAACCTGTTGTGGAGAAATATTTCGCACCAACTCAGACCGATCCGAAGACAGTGTTGATGTGAGCAAGGGCATGGCAGATATCAATTCGGTCTATTTTGGATGCAGTTTCATTTTGAGCCTCGATTTTGTGCGCGTGCAGCTTATCGTATCGGTTGGAACCCGATGCGGTGCAAAGTTTCACACTGACTCCAATCGAATCCAAATCCATGCCGGAATGTCAGACCCAGATTTTTCAAACCAGAATCTACTGTGTCTCACTGCACTAATCCCTGGATCAGTAGTTAGTGCACACAGGTACATTGCTGAATCATGACATACATCGCATAATAATATTACAGAGACTAAAATACACCACATCGGGTGAATGTTTACAAAGGGCCGCTTTGGCCAAATGTCTTCATTACATAAATGCAGCGGAAATTATAGCAAAGTAAACCCAAATCCACAGGCAAGCGGCCAGTAGGGTAATGTGTACAACATATGCCACCAGGGTCCCGGTAACATAAATGTACACAACGCCTAGAGTCTTCATGCCTATGCCTAACCACCGAGGCCTACGCCTTAATTATCGCCTTTGCTTCCGTCGACGTTGGCGGGTGCCTCCTCATAGGCGTAGTGTTCTTGAACTCTTGTTTCTGAATTTTATCGCAAAAGCGAGAATGAGCACTCCGACCCCGTGCTCAGCAAGCCAACACACAGAATGCAATAATTACACATGTATGGCTAATCAAAGGATGGCTTGGGCTCATTTTATTTTGCGGAGAGTGCTTTTGAATACAATTATAGGAAAATCCCTGAGACCTAGCAATTTTAAACTCAAAACTTTTGTTTATAAAGTAAGTTGATCTTATAATTGACACAGATTCCATCCACCATTACATGGCATCTGCGCCATATTGCAATTTCTTCAGCGTTATAGCCGCTTAACTTACCACTGGGACGACACCCAGGACAATTCCAAACCAGGGCAGTCCTTCGCCCTTCAAGTTTCCATTCCCAGTTTCCAATGTTTTTAAAACAGAACTATATCCAGTTAAGTTCCCATGTCTGCCCTTGACCGTGGGCACGGCTATTCAAATAGTTTTGACTCTGCAGAGTTTGTACACTTTCACCACAAGAGACAATCAACTCGTTGCCCCACACAATTCCTTAGAAGTGTGGTTAAGTATATCATCACAGTAACTTTTCAAAATATCTAGTCCTTTCTCCCATCTCACATTATGGGTGACCGCCCATTTGCGATGGGTCCCATCTGTGCGCGGGATGTTTTCCCCAGACTCTAACGCAGCTCGGGCTCCTACTTCCCGCAACGTTAGGAAAGCGGGAAAACTTCACCCTCCACTGATGTCCATTCAGTCCCCCTTGCCATAGCATAACCCCATCAATCCACTACCCGTGAGATGAGTCCGGGATTTCGATAAGTCTACTTAGCCAAGTTGTATTTTACAGACTTGTGGTTGTACTGTTTTACACGGGCTGACATGACAAGATTCAGTCCTTAAGGTTACCCGGATGGTTCTACCACATTTCACATTCTGTGCATCCACTGCACCACATACCAGCCCCCAAACCATCCATCCAGGTATTTAAGCAAGTTTTTAGGATTTTCCAAAGGTAGAAAATAGTGGGTCCACTTACTACAGTCATTCCATTCATGACTGTCCCCAAAACATATCATACTTTGCAAGTGTTGTTGTTGGGGCAGCTATGTACCCCCGTTTTATCTAGCAATACTAGGCATCGCAATATTTATTTGGACTTACTGATAAAAAGCTATGATAGTATAAATTTTGCTAAGGCGACAAGGCTCACATGTCCAAGCATTTCAACGGATCATTATAAGCAAGCATTACAGTAGGTGGATAGCTATCATATCAGGAAATGAACATATTTTACCACATGAAATAACAGCATGCATGTTGATATTTAAAAGAAATTACTTTGCAAAATCATAGGTTCAGAATGATCAAGGTGTTAACTCGCCTTGGTCACAGGGATCGGGTTCTTGATGATCTTGAGCTTCTAAGGTTGCTGCCTCGGATACTTCCTCCTGAGCCTCGTACACTATATAATCGTGCGAAATACCCAAATAAAAGAAAAGCAACCAATCACTCAAAATATCACTAGAAAATCAATTAAACTTCAAAAATTATGGTTCTGGTTCCATTAGATAGATCTTGAATTTAAATGAATTTAAAATTTTGTTTCATTCAATTTGGAGCTAAAATGAAGAAGTTATAAACAGTCAAAGTTCTCGGTTCCAGTTAATTCTAAAAATAATTAAATTTTGACATGTGGGGCCCACTGTCAGCCTCTGATTCATTTTAATTTCCATTTTTATTTACTTTTCGGTTTTCTGTGCTACTGACATGTGGGTCCGGTTACTGTTCATGGGGTCCACATGTCAGTACGGTCCTTGCTTAGATGTCTCACTAACCGGTGGGGCCCAGCGGTCAGCGGTGACTCGGGAATGCAGTGGCTGACAGGTGGGGCCCACCTATCAGACCAAAATAAAATCGAGAAAACTCAACCCGGCGCTGCGGAGCCGGAGGCTCGAACGCGCGCGGCCGGGGAGTTGGGAGGGAGAAGAGAGCGCTGATAGCCAAGTGAGCGGGGAGGCTTTGCCTACCTCTATAGGGCAATCTATCCCCTCGAGGTGGGTCGGCAGCGGGGTCGGGCAGAGAAATCGGGGACGACAGTGGCCGGCGGCGGGGGGGGGGGGCTGTCGGGGAGGTCCGGTGAAGAGGTGAAATGCGTTCCTCGAGCTGCGGTGAAGACAATGGTGCAGTCGCCCGGGGCCGAGGAGGTCCGGAGATGGGTCGGCGGCGTGCGGCGGCGGCGACTCGGGGTGGCTCTCGGTGACGGCGATGTACGGGCGTCGGAAAGCTCGGGAGAGGCCGTGGACGACTTCGCGGTGCTCTGGAGATGGTCCCGGCGCGAGGAATCGGTGGCTAATGCCTCGGGGTGGAGGTTCGGGGTTCGCCGGAGAGGGGGAAGAAACTAAGCTCGCCGGCGATTTCGGGGCTCTCGGTTCGATTACCTGCTGGAGGGCGACGATTACGATGTGGCGGTTTCAACTGGGGGTCCGCGACCCTTTATACATGCTCGAAGTAGGCTGGCAACGGGCGGCTCCCGCGCGGTCGCGTCGGAGCAGGTGGCGGAGGCAGGGGGTGACGCGGGCGGCATTAATGCCAGGCGCACTGTGCGTGACGTAGCACGCCCACGCCCGCGCGGTCTCCTCCGGTTTTGCTGTCTCTCCCGCGTGAGGGGGAGCGGGGCAGAAGACCGGCGCCACGTGGCCGGGCCGATGCGACGGGGCGGGGAGAAACCGGGGGCGGTGGCGCCGAACCGTGGGCGGAGGCGGTGGATCCACGGAGGCGCGCGATGTTGTCCCCGCGCAGAGAGAGGAATCGGGGCGAAGGGGGAAGAAGACCCTGACAGGGCGGGCCCGCTGTCCGGCGAGAGAGGAGAGGGAAGGTGCGGCCGGTGCGGATAAAGCCGGCGCGCGCGGGAGGGCGGATCGGGCCGCACGCATGTCGGCCGATGGGAGAGTGTAGGTGGGTTTCCGGCGGGATCTGGCCGCCCACGTGTCGAACGGAGAGGGAGGGCTGGAATTTCTATTTTCTTTACTGAGTTCTGGGTTTTCAGAAAAGCCCAGAAATTCATTTAGCCTTGGAAAAATATGTAATTACTTCTAAAAATTTCAGGAAAATTCACCGAAGCTCCTTATAACATTTTGGACTTAATAAAAATATTTCCAACTAATGTTGGTATTTACTTTACTTGCTTCTCATGCCATTGTTTTCAAAAACAATATTTTATGCCCTAAATCAAATTTCTTTCTTTTCTTTTATGGATCATCTTTTCAGATTCGTGTTTACAAATTTTTTTCTTCCTCCCATTATTTGCACATTCCTTCTTAGGGCATTATCAATACCTGTCTTTCTCTTTTATTAATTCTTCGATTTTTGGAACCTCAACCAAATTCAGGAAAACATCGAAAAATCCAAATTCAAATGGAATATATTGCAAAAGTAATTCAAAAGCTTCTCATTTCTAATTTCGAATTTTCGGGCTGTTACAAACCTACCCCCCTTAAAAGAATCTCGACCCCGAGATTCAACTTAACTAGTGAACAGGTCCGGGTAATCTCTTCGTAGCTGGTCTTCACGCTCCCAGGTAGCTTCTTTCTTGGAGTGATGGCTCCATTGTACTCGGCACATGCGAATGATTTGAGTTCGCGTCTTGTTTTCTACGGTATCCAGGATCTTGATCGGGCGCTCCTTGTAGGTTAGGTCTTCCTCAATCTCGATTGCCTCCAATGGAGCTTGATCCTCAGGTACTCGTAGACACTTCTTCAGTTGGGACACATGGAAGACGTCGTGTATGTCAGATAGATTCGGAGGTAGTGCAAGCTGGTAGGCAACTTCCCCCTTCTTAGACACAATTGGGAATGGTCCAACATATCGCGGGGTAAGCTTGCCTTTGACCTTGAATCGTTTAACTCCTCGCAAGGGTGATACCTTCAGATAAACGTGATCTCCCACTTCAAATCTTAGTGGCCTTCTTCTCTTGTCTGCATAACTCTTCTGCCTGGACTGGGCTGCTTGCAGTCGATCTCTAATTAGGCGAACCTTTTCTTCAGCCTGCCTTAAAGTATCTGGCCCAAAAATGTAGTTCTCCCCTACTTCTGACCAATGTAGAGGGGTTCGACATTGTCGACCATACAGGGCTTCGAAGGGTGACATCTGAAGACTGGCCTGATAGCTGTTGTTATAAGCAAACTCAGCATAGGGTAGGCATCGATCCCAATCCTTAGAAAAATCTAGAGCACAAGCCCGAAGCATATCTTCCAATATCTGATTCACTCTCTCCGTTAGACCATCTGTCTGGGTGTTGCACTCAGTTTCATTTCGTGACTCGATTTCATGCGCATCAAGTTTACGATGCTGTCGGAACCCTTTGCGGAGGAATGTTTCACACCGACTCGGGCAGATCTGAAATCTACGCTGAAATGAGCTATGGTGCATGTGTAGTCCATCCGAGGTGTTTGGCGCTCAATTTAATTTTATACCTCGATTCCATGCTCCTAGATGTTACGGTTCCGTAGGAACACGCTGTGGATGAAAGTCTCACGTTGACTCAGACGGATTTGAAATCCGTGCGGATGAGGACATCCCTTCCATGGATACAACTCAGCCACAACAAGTGTTACAAGGACCACTCACTCGAGCTCGTGCTCGTCAACTTAATTACCAGGTGAATTCATTCCTAGGTTCATATATTACTGAGAATAGACCGCTACCTAATGCAAGTGATTTAATTGTGCTTAGGAACCGGGGAAAGGATGAAGGAGAGGGACGTGGAGTCATGGACATGCCTGGAGGGAATAATGGAGTTCACCACGTCACTTTGGGGCCAAGCCAAAAAAGAATTCGAGTTGGACACGTTCTGGAATCAGTTTCGGACTACTACGATGATACCAAGTTCAAACGGGCATAACTTCCTCATACAGACTCCGATTGGGACGTTCTTGTACTTCATGGAAATCTTAGGAAGTCTAGTTTTCCAACGGACCTGACCTCATATTCAAATTTCATCTGAGGCGGCCGCAATCTTCAAAAGACTCCAGGTTGGTTTCTGAGTCCGAGTCAAAAAGGGTGCTGCGCCACCTCCACTTGGGCCCATGGGCCTTGTAACCCTAGGGCGTGCCTTTGGATGCCCCCTAGACGTTCTCCCTATAAAGGAGCCGCCGCCTCCGTTGCTAAGACTTGGATTTCGTTAAGTTTAGGTTTAGCCATTGTGCAAACTTTTGTTCTTCAGTTGCGTCGGTCGACCACCTGTCAAGACATCTTCGGAATCCCAACTTTGTTATTCGCAACACAATTTGTGCTTTATTCATATCTGCAATATCAGATTGCCTACATCTTATTCTTGCTAGTTCTTTGATTGCTCGCAGGAATTGAACTTCGTGTTTAGGTTGATCGCGCTCCCAGCGAGATCAATAACATCTCGGAGTTGGTTCAGCGATTGCTAAGGTGCAAGCGTCGTCGTACGGTTGTAGTCGGATCGTGAGGGTCATCTCCACCGAAATCGATAGTTATCAATCTCATCGAAAGATCGGGCACCTCGTCTCCATCACGTGCTGAACTCAGCGAGGGTGAATATGACGTCCGCTCGGTGTGCTGGGCACTAAGTTTTATTTCGTGCCTTGATTTCGTATCAATCGAGCTTATCGTGCCTGTCGGAACAGCTGTGGGGGAAAGTTCTGCGTCGACTCTGATGGATCTGAAAATCGTGCCGATGCGAGCAAGTGTGAACGTGACGCCGATTAAGTGCGTTTGGCACCCGCATTCATTTCGAGCCTTGATTTTGTACGCACGGAATTGTTGTACCCGTTGGAACCCGTTGTGGAGGAAATTTTCACACCAACTCGAATGGATTCTAAATCGGTGCCGAAATGAGCTAGGGTGCATATGTAGTCCATTCGAGGTGTTCGCGCTCGGTTTCGCTTTGTGTCTTGGTTTCACCATTACGAAGGTCACGGCGTTGTCGGAACCCGTGGATGAGGCAAGTCTCACACCGAATTGGACGGATTTCAAATGTGTACCAAAATGAGCCACGCCGTATATGAAGTCCATTTGAGTTGTTTTGCTCCTATTTTCATTTGGTGACTCAATTTTGTCCGCGTGGTGTTAGTAAAATCGTCAGCACCTGACATCGAGGAAATTTCCATACGGACTCGAACGTACTCAAAATACATATCGTATTGTGCCAGAGGATGCATACGAAGTCCAATCGGGGTGTTGTACTCAGTTTCATTTCATGACATGATTTCGTATGCATGGAGTTTACGATGCTGTCGGAACCTGTTGTGGAGAAATATTTCGCACCAACTCAGACCGATCCGAAGACAGTGTTGATGTGAGCAAGGGCATGGCAGATATCAATTCGGTCTATTTTGGATGCAGTTTCATTTTGAGCCTCGATTTTGTGCGCGTGCAGCTTATCGTATCGGTTGGAACCCGATGCGGTGCAAAGTTTCACACTGACTCCAATCGAATCCAAATCCATGCCGGAATGTCAGACCCAGATTTTTCAAACCAGAATCTACTGTGTCTCACTGCACTAATCCCTGGATCAGTAGTTAGTGCACACAGGTACATTGCTGAATCATGACATACATCGCATAATAATATTACAGAGACTAAAATACACCACATCGGGTGAATGTTTACAAAGGGCCGCTTTGGCCAAATGTCTTCATTACATAAATGCAGCGGAAATTATAGCAAAGTAAACCCAAATCCACAGGCAAGCGGCCAGTAGGGTAATGTGTACAACATATGCCACCAGGGTCCCGGTAACATAAATGTACACAACGCCTAGAGTCTTCATGCCTATGCCTAACCACCGAGGCCTACGCCTTAATTATCGCCTTTGCTTCCGTCGACGTTGGCGGGTGCCTCCTCATAGGCGTAGTGTTCTTGAACTCTTGTTTCTGAATTTTATCGCAAAAGCGAGAATGAGCACTCCGACCCCGTGCTCAGCAAGCCAACACACAGAATGCAATAATTACACATGTATGGCTAATCAAAGGATGGCTTGGGCTCATTTTATTTTGCGGAGAGTGCTTTTGAATACAATTATAGGAAAATCCCTGAGACCTAGCAATTTTAAACTCAAAACTTTTGTTTATAAAGTAAGTTGATCTTATAATTGACACAGATTCCATCCACCATTACATGGCATCTGCGCCATATTGCAATTTCTTCAGCGTTATAGCCGCTTAACTTACCACTGGGACGACACCCAGGACAATTCCAAACCAGGGCAGTCCTTCGCCCTTCAAGTTTCCATTCCCAGTTTCCAATGTTTTTAAAACAGAACTATATCCAGTTAAGTTCCCATGTCTGCCCTTGACCGTGGGCACGGCTATTCAAATAGTTTTGACTCTGCAGAGTTTGTACACTTTCACCACAAGAGACAATCAACTCGTTGCCCCACACAATTCCTTAGAAGTGTGGTTAAGTATATCATCACAGTAACTTTTCAAAATATCTAGTCCTTTCTCCCATCTCACATTATGGGTGACCGCCCATTTGCGATGGGTCCCATCTGTGCGCGGGATGTTTTCCCCAGACTCTAACGCAGCTCGGGCTCCTACTTCCCGCAACGTTAGGAAAGCGGGAAAACTTCACCCTCCACTGATGTCCATTCAGTCCCCCTTGCCATAGCATAACCCCATCAATCCACTACCCGTGAGATGAGTCCGGGATTTCGATAAGTCTACTTAGCCAAGTTGTATTTTACAGACTTGTGGTTGTACTGTTTTACACGGGCTGACATGACAAGATTCAGTCCTTAAGGTTACCCGGATGGTTCTACCACATTTCACATTCTGTGCATCCACTGCACCACATACCAGCCCCCAAACCATCCATCCAGGTATTTAAGCAAGTTTTTAGGATTTTCCAAAGGTAGAAAATAGTGGGTCCACTTACTACAGTCATTCCATTCATGACTGTCCCCAAAACATATCATACTTTGCAAGTGTTGTTGTTGGGGCAGCTATGTACCCCCGTTTTATCTAGCAATACTAGGCATCGCAATATTTATTTGGACTTACTGATAAAAAGCTATGATAGTATAAATTTTGCTAAGGCGACAAGGCTCACATGTCCAAGCATTTCAACGGATCATTATAAGCAAGCATTACAGTAGGTGGATAGCTATCATATCAGGAAATGAACATATTTTACCACATGAAATAACAGCATGCATGTTGATATTTAAAAGAAATTACTTTGCAAAATCATAGGTTCAGAATGATCAAGGTGTTAACTCGCCTTGGTCACAGGGATCGGGTTCTTGATGATCTTGAGCTTCTAAGGTTGCTGCCTCGGATACTTCCTCCTGAGCCTCGTACACTATATAATCGTGCGAAATACCCAAATAAAAGAAAAGCAACCAATCACTCAAAATATCACTAGAAAATCAATTAAACTTCAAAAATTATGGTTCTGGTTCCATTAGATAGATCTTGAATTTAAATGAATTTAAAATTTTGTTTCATTCAATTTGGAGCTAAAATGAAGAAGTTATAAACAGTCAAAGTTCTCGGTTCCAGTTAATTCTAAAAATAATTAAATTTTGACATGTGGGGCCCACTGTCAGCCTCTGATTCATTTTAATTTCCATTTTTATTTACTTTTCGGTTTTCTGTGCTACTGACATGTGGGTCCGGTTACTGTTCATGGGGTCCACATGTCAGTACGGTCCTTGCTTAGATGTCTCACTAACCGGTGGGGCCCAGCGGTCAGCGGTGACTCGGGAATGCAGTGGCTGACAGGTGGGGCCCACCTATCAGACCAAAATAAAATCGAGAAAACTCAACCCGGCGCTGCGGAGCCGGAGGCTCGAACGCGCGCGGCCGGGGAGTTGGGAGGGAGAAGAGAGCGCTGATAGCCAAGTGAGCGGGGAGGCTTTGCCTACCTCTATAGGGCAATCTATCCCCTCGAGGTGGGTCGGCAGCGGGGTCGGGCAGAGAAATCGGGGACGACAGTGGCCGGCGGCGGGGGGGGGGGCTGTCGGGGAGGTCCGGTGAAGAGGTGAAATGCGTTCCTCGAGCTGCGGTGAAGACAATGGTGCAGTCGCCCGGGGCCGAGGAGGTCCGGAGATGGGTCGGCGGCGTGCGGCGGCGGCGACTCGGGGTGGCTCTCGGTGACGGCGATGTACGGGCGTCGGAAAGCTCGGGAGAGGCCGTGGACGACTTCGCGGTGCTCTGGAGATGGTCCCGGCGCGAGGAATCGGTGGCTAATGCCTCGGGGTGGAGGTTCGGGGTTCGCCGGAGAGGGGGAAGAAACTAAGCTCGCCGGCGATTTCGGGGCTCTCGGTTCGATTACCTGCTGGAGGGCGACGATTACGATGTGGCGGTTTCAACTGGGGGTCCGCGACCCTTTATACATGCTCGAAGTAGGCTGGCAACGGGCGGCTCCCGCGCGGTCGCGTCGGAGCAGGTGGCGGAGGCAGGGGGTGACGCGGGCGGCATTAATGCCAGGCGCACTGTGCGTGACGTAGCACGCCCACGCCCGCGCGGTCTCCTCCGGTTTTGCTGTCTCTCCCGCGTGAGGGGGAGCGGGGCAGAAGACCGGCGCCACGTGGCCGGGCCGATGCGACGGGGCGGGGAGAAACCGGGGGCGGTGGCGCCGAACCGTGGGCGGAGGCGGTGGATCCACGGAGGCGCGCGATGTTGTCCCCGCGCAGAGAGAGGAATCGGGGCGAAGGGGGAAGAAGACCCTGACAGGGCGGGCCCGCTGTCCGGCGAGAGAGGAGAGGGAAGGTGCGGCCGGTGCGGATAAAGCCGGCGCGCGCGGGAGGGCGGATCGGGCCGCACGCATGTCGGCCGATGGGAGAGTGTAGGTGGGTTTCCGGCGGGATCTGGCCGCCCACGTGTCGAACGGAGAGGGAGGGCTGGAATTTCTATTTTCTTTACTGAGTTCTGGGTTTTCAGAAAAGCCCAGAAATTCATTTAGCCTTGGAAAAATATGTAATTACTTCTAAAAATTTCAGGAAAATTCACCGAAGCTCCTTATAACATTTTGGACTTAATAAAAATATTTCCAACTAATGTTGGTATTTACTTTACTTGCTTCTCATGCCATTGTTTTCAAAAACAATATTTTATGCCCTAAATCAAATTTCTTTCTTTTCTTTTATGGATCATCTTTTCAGATTCGTGTTTACAAATTTTTTTCTTCCTCCCATTATTTGCACATTCCTTCTTAGGGCATTATCAATACCTGTCTTTCTCTTTTATTAATTCTTCGATTTTTGGAACCTCAACCAAATTCAGGAAAACATCGAAAAATCCAAATTCAAATGGAATATATTGCAAAAGTAATTCAAAAGCTTCTCATTTCTAATTTCGAATTTTCGGGCTGTTACAAACCTACCCCCCTTAAAAGAATCTCGACCCCGAGATTCAACTTAACTAGTGAACAGGTCCGGGTAATCTCTTCGTAGCTGGTCTTCACGCTCCCAGGTAGCTTCTTTCTTGGAGTGATGGCTCCATTGTACTCGGCACATGCGAATGATTTGAGTTCGCGTCTTGTTTTCTACGGTATCCAGGATCTTGATCGGGCGCTCCTTGTAGGTTAGGTCTTCCTCAATCTCGATTGCCTCCAATGGAGCTTGATCCTCAGGTACTCGTAGACACTTCTTCAGTTGGGACACATGGAAGACGTCGTGTATGTCAGATAGATTCGGAGGTAGTGCAAGCTGGTAGGCAACTTCCCCCTTCTTAGACACAATTGGGAATGGTCCAACATATCGCGGGGTAAGCTTGCCTTTGACCTTGAATCGTTTAACTCCTCGCAAGGGTGATACCTTCAGATAAACGTGATCTCCCACTTCAAATCTTAGTGGCCTTCTTCTCTTGTCTGCATAACTCTTCTGCCTGGACTGGGCTGCTTGCAGTCGATCTCTAATTAGGCGAACCTTTTCTTCAGCCTGCCTTAAAGTATCTGGCCCAAAAATGTAGTTCTCCCCTACTTCTGACCAATGTAGAGGGGTTCGACATTGTCGACCATACAGGGCTTCGAAGGGTGACATCTGAAGACTGGCCTGATAGCTGTTGTTATAAGCAAACTCAGCATAGGGTAGGCATCGATCCCAATCCTTAGAAAAATCTAGAGCACAAGCCCGAAGCATATCTTCCAATATCTGATTCACTCTCTCCGTTAGACCATCTGTCTGGGTGTTGCACTCAGTTTCATTTCGTGACTCGATTTCATGCGCATCAAGTTTACGATGCTGTCGGAACCCTTTGCGGAGGAATGTTTCACACCGACTCGGGCAGATCTGAAATCTACGCTGAAATGAGCTATGGTGCATGTGTAGTCCATCCGAGGTGTTTGGCGCTCAGTTTAATTTTATACCTCGATTCCATGCTCCTAGATGTTACGGTTCCGTAGGAACACGCTGTGGACGAAAGTCTCACGTTGACTCAGACGGATTTGAAATCCGTGCTGATGAGGACATCCCTTCCATGGATACAACTCAGCCACAACAAGTGTTACATGGACCACTCACTCGAGCTCGTGCCCGTCAACTTAATTACCAGGTGAATTCATTCCTAGGTTCATATATTACTGAGAATAGACCGCTACCTAATGCAAGTGATTTAATTGTGCTTAGGAACTGGGGAAAGGATGAAGGAGAGGGACGTGGAGTCATGGACATGCCTGGAGGGAATAATGGAGTTCACCACGTCACTTTGGGGCCAAGCCAAAAAAGAATTCGAGTTGGACACGTTCTGGAATCAGTTTCGGACTGCTGCGATGATACCCAGTTCAAACGGGCATAACTTCCTCATACGGACTCCGATTGGGACGTTCTTGTACTTCCTGGAAAGCTTTGGAAGTCTAGTTTCCAACGGATCTGACCTCATATACAAATTCCATCTGAGCCGGCCGCAATCCTCAAAAGACTCCAGGTTGGTTTCTGAGTCCGAGTCAAAAAGGGTGCTGCATCACCTCCACTTGGGCCCATGGGCCTTGTAACCCTAGGGCGTGCCTTTGGACGCCCCCTGGACGTTCTCCCTATAAAGGAGCCGCCGCCTCCGTTGCTAAGACTTGGATTTCATTAAGTTTAGGTTTAGCCATTGTGCAAACTTTTGTTCTTCAGTTGCGTCGGTCGACCACCTGTCAAGACATCTTCGGAATCCCAACTTTGTTATTCGCAACACAATTTGTGCTTTATTTATATCTGCAATATCAGATTGCCTACATCTCATTCTTGCTAGTTCTTCGATTGCTCGCAGGAATTGAACTTCGTGTTAAGGTTGATCGCGCTCCCAGCGAGATCAATAACATCTCGGAGTTGGTTCAGCGATTGCTAAGGCGCAAGCGTCGTCGTACGGTTGTAGTCGGATCGTGAGGGTCAACTCCACCGAAATCGATAGTTATCAATCTCATCGAAAGATCGGGCACCTCGTCTCCATCACGTGCTGAACTCAGCGAGGGTGCATATGACGTCCGCTCGGTGTGCTGCGCACTAAGTTTTATTTCGTGCCTTGATTTCGTATGAATCGAACTTATCGTGCCTGTAGAAAAAGCTGTGGGGGAAAGTTCTGCGCCGACTCTGATGGATCTGAAAATCGAGCCGATGCGAGCAAGTGTGAACGTGACGCCGATTCAGTGCGTTTGGCACCCGCATTCATTTCGAGCCTTGATTTTGTACGCACGGAATTATTGTACCTGTTGGAACCCGTTGTGGAGGAAATTTTCACACCAACTCAAATGGATTCTAAATCGGTGCCGATATGAGCTAGGATGCATATGCAGTCCATTCGAGGTGTTCGCGCTCGGTTTCGCTTTGTGTCTTGGTTTCACCATTACGAAGGTCACGACGTTGTCGGAACCCGTGGATGAGGCAAGTCTCACACCGAATTGGACGGATTTCAAATGTGTACCAAACTGAGCCACACCGTATATGAAGTCCATTAAGTTGTTTTGCTCCCATTTTCATTTGGTGACTCAATTTTGTCCGCGTGGTGTTAGTAATATCGTCGGCACCTAACGTCGAGGAAATTTCCATACGGACTCGAACGTACTCAGAATACATATCGTATTGTGCCAGAGGATGCATACGAAGTCCAATCGGGGTGTTGTACTCAGTTTCATTTCATGATATGATTTCGTATGGATGGAGTTTACGATGCCGTCGGAACCTGTTGTGGAGAAATATTTCGCACCGACTCAGACCGATCCGAAGACAGTGTTGATGTGAGCAAGGGCATGGCAGATATCGATTCGGTCTATTTTGGATGCAGTTTCATTTTGAGCTTCGATTTTGTGCGCGTGCAGCTTATCGTATCGGTTGGAACCCGATGCGGTGCAAAGTTTCACACTGACTCCAATCGAATCCAAATCCATGCCGGAATGAGCTAGGGTGCAGATGTTGTCCATTTGAGGTGTTTTGCACTTAGTTGCATTTATTGCCACGATTTCATTCTCACGGAGGCTATGGTGCCGTCGAAACCGGTAGAAGAGGAAAGTCTCACACCGACTCGGATAGATTTGAAATGTGTACCAAAATGAGCTAAGCTGCATATGAAGTACATTTGGGTTGTTTAGCTCCCAATTTCAATTGGTGACTCAATTTTGTCTACATGGTGTTTGTAATGTCGTAGATACCTGATACTAACGAAAGTTTCATGCAGACTCAGACGGATTCGGAGTACACGTCACAATGAGCCAGGGCGCATAAGAAGTCCAGTCAAGGTGTTGCACTCAGTTTCATTTCGTGACTCAATTTCATGCGCATGGAGTTTACGATGCTATCGGAACCCTTTGCGGAGGAATATTTCACACCGACTCGGGTAGATCTGAAATCTACGCTGAAATGAGCTGTGGTGCATATGTAGTCCATCCGAGGTCTTTGGCGCTCAGTTTAATTTTATACCTCGATTCCACGCTCCTAGAAGTTACGGTTCCGTAGGAACACGCTGTGGATGAAAGTCTCACGTTGACTCAGACGGATTTGAAATCCGTGCTGATGAGGACATCCCTTCCATGGATACAACTCAGCCACAACAAGTGTTAGAAGGACCACTCACTCAAGCTCGTGCTCGTCAACTTAATTACCAGGTGAATTCATTCCTAGGTTCATATATTACTGAGAATACACCGCTACCTAATGCAAGTGATTTAATTGTGCTTAGGAAACGGGGAAAGGATGAAGGAGAGGGACGTGGAGTCATGGACATGCCTGGAGGGAATAATGGAGTTCACCACGTCACCTTGGGGCCAAGCCAAACAAGAATTCGAGTTGGACACGTTTTGGAATCAGTTTCGGACTGCTGCGATGATACCAAGTTCAAACGGGCGTAACTTCCTCATACGGACTCCGATTGGGACGTTCGTGTACTTCATGGAAAGCTTAGGAAGTCTAGTTTCCAACGGATCTGATCTCATAATCAAATTCCATCTGAGCCGGCCGCAATCTTCAAAAGACTCCAGGTTGGATACTGAGTCCGAGTCAAAAAGGGTGTTGCGCCACCTCCACTTGGGCCCATGGGCATTGTAACCCTAGGGCATGCCTTTGGACGCCCCCTGGACGTTCTCCCTATAAAGGAGCCACCGCCTCCGTTGCTAAGACTTGGATTTCGTTAAGTTTAGGTTTAGCCATTGTGCAAAATTTTGTTCTTCAGTTGCGTCGGTCGACCACCTGTCAAGACATCTTCGGAATCCCAACTTTGTTATTCGCAACACAATTTGTGCTTTATTCATATCTGCAATATCAGATTGCCTACATCTTATTCTTGCTAGTTCTTCGATTGCTCGCAGGAATTGAACTTCGTGTTCAGGTTGATCGCGCTCCCATCGAGATCAATAACATCTCGGAGTTGGTTCAGCGATTGCTAAGGCGCAAGCGTCGTCGTACGGTTGTAGTCGGATCGTGAGGGTCATCTCCACCGAAATCGATAGTTATCAATCTCATCGAAAGATCGGGCACCTCGTCTCCATCACGTGCTGAACTCAGCGAGGGTGCATATGACGTCCGCTCGGTGTGCTGGGCACTAAGTTTTATTTCGTGCCTTGATTTCGTATGAATCGAGCTTGTCGTGCCTGTCGGAACAGCTGTGGGGGAAAGTTCTGCGCCGACTCTGATGGATCTGAAAATCGTGCCGATGTGAGCAAGTGTGAACGTGACGCCGATTCAGTGCGTTTGGCACCCGCATTCATTTCGAGCCTTGATTTTGTACGCACGGAATTGTTGTACCCGTTGGAACCAGTTGTGGAGGAAATTTTCACACCAACTCGAATGGATTCTAAATCGGTACCGAAATGAGCTAGGGTGCATATGTAGTCCATTCGAGGTGTCCGTGCTCGGTTTCGCTTTGTGTCTTGGTTTCACCATTACGAAGGTCACGGCGTTGTCGGAACCCGTGGATGAGGCAAGTCTCACACCGAATTGGACGGATTTCAAATGTGTACCAAAATGAGCCACGCCGTATATGAAGTCCATTTGAGTTGTTTTGCTCCCATTTTCATTTGGTGACTCAATTTTGTCCGCGTGGTCTTAGTAATATCGTCGGCACCTAACGTCGAGGAAATTTCCATACGGACTCGAACGTACTCAGAATACATATCGTATTGTGCCAGAGGATGCATACGAAGTCCAATCGGGGTGTTGTACTCAGTTTCATTTCATGATATGATTTCGTATGGATGGAGTTTACGATGCCGTCGGAACCTATTGTGGAGAAATATTTCGCACCGACTCAGACCAATCCGAAGACAGTGTTGATGTGAGCAAGGGCATGGCAGATATCGATTCGGTCTATTTTGGATGCAGTTTCATTTTGAGCCTCGATTTTGTGCGCGTGCAGCTTATCGTATCGGTTGGAACCCGATGTGGTGCAAAGTTTCACACTGACTCCAATCGAATCCAAATCCATGCCGAAATGAGCTAGGGTGCAGATGTTGTCCATTCGAGGTGTTTTGCACTTAGTTGCATTTATTGCCACGATTTCATTCTCACGGAGGCTATGGTGCCGTCGAAACCGGTAGAAGAGGAAAGTCTCACACCGACTCGGATAGATTTGAAATGTGTACCAAAATGAGCTAAGCCACATATGAAGTACATTTGGGTTGTTTAGCTCGCAATATCAATTGGTGACTCGATTTTGTCTACATGGTGTTTGTAATGTCGTAGATACCTGATACTAACGAAAGTTTCATGCAGACTCAGACGGATTCGGAGTACATGTCACAATGAGCCAGGGCGCATAAGAAGTCCAATCAAGGTGTTGCACTCAGTTTCATTTCGTGACTCGATTTCATGCGCATGGAGTTTACGATGCTGTCGGAACCCTTTGCGGAGGAATGTTTCACACCGACTCGGGCAGATCTGAAATCTACGCTGAAGTAAGCTATGGTGCATGTGTAGTCCATCCGAGGTGTTTGGCGCTCAGTTTAATTTTATACCTCGATTCCATGCTCCTAGATGTTACGGTTCCGTAGGAACACGCTGTGGATGAAAGTCTCACGTTGACTCAGACGGATTTGAAATCCGTGCTGATGAGGACATCCCTTCCATGGATACAACTCAGCCACAACAAGTGTTACAAGGACCACTCACTCAAGCTCGTGCTCGTCAACTTAATTACCAGGTGAATTCATTCGTGGGTTCATATATTACTGAGAATAGACCGCTACCTAATGCAAGTGATTTAATTGTGCTTAGGAATTGGGGAAAGGATGAAGCAGAGGGACGTGGAGTCATGAACATGCCTGGAGGGAATAATGGAGTTCACCACGTGACTTTGGGGCCAAGCCAAACAAGAATTCGAGTTGGACACGTTCTGGAATCAGTTTCGGACTGCTGCGATGATACCAAGTTCAAACGGGCGTAACTTCCTCATACAGACTCCGATTGGGACGTTCTTGTACTTCATGGAAAGCTTAGGAAGTCTAGTTTCCATCGGATTGGACCTCATAATCAAATTCCATCTGAGCCGGCCGCAATCTTCAAAAGACTCCAGGTTGGATACTGAGTCCGAGTCAAAAAGGGTGCTGCGCCACCTCCACTTGGGCCCATGGGCCTTGTAACCCTAGGGCGTGCCTTTGGACGCACCCCTGGACGTTCTCCCTATAAAGGAGCCGCCGCCTCCGTTGCTAAGACTTGGATTTCGTTAAGTTTAGGTTTAGCCATTGTGCAAAATTTTGTTCTTCCGTTGCGTCGGTCGACCACCTGTCAAGACATCTTCGGAATCCCAACTTTGTTATTCGCAACACAATTTGTGCTTTATTCATATCTGCAATATCAGATTGCCTACATCTTATTCTTGCTAGTTCTTCGATTGCTCGCAGGAATTGAACTTCGTGTTCAGGTTGATCACGCTCCCAGCGAGATCAATAACATCTCGGAGTTGGTTCAGCGATTGCTAAGGCGCAAGCGTCGTCGTACGATTGTAGTCGGATCGTGAGGGTCATCTCCACCGAAATCGATAGTTATCAATCTCATCGAAAGATCGGGCACCTCGTCTCCATCACGTGCTGAACTCAGCGAGGGTGCATATGACGTCCGCTCGGTGTGCTGGGCACTAAGTTTTATTTTGTGCCTTGATTTCGTATGAATCGAGCTTATCGTGCCTATCGGAACAGCTCTGCGGGAAAGTTCTGCGCCGACTCTGATGGATCTGAAAATCGTGCCGATGCGAGCAAGTCTGAACGTGACGCCGATTCAGTGCGTTTGGCACCCGCATTCATTTCGAGCCTTGATTTTGTACGCACGGAATTGTTGTACCCGTTGGAACCAGTTGTGGAGGAAATTTTCACACCAACTCGAATGGATTCTAAATCGGTACCGAAATGAGCTAGGGTGCATATGTAGTCCATTTGAGGTGTTCGTGCTCGGTTTCGCTTTGTGTCTTGGTTTCACCATTACGAAGGTCACGGCGTTGTCGGAACCCGTGGATGAGGCAAGTCTCACACCGAATTGGACGGATTTCAAATGTGTACCAAAATGAGCCACGCCGTATATGAAGTCCATTTGAGTTGTTTTGCTCCCATTTTCATTTGGTGACTCAATTTTGTCCGCGTGGTCTTAGTAATATCGTCGGCACCTAACGTCGAGGAAATTTCCATACGGACTCGAACGTACTCAGAATACATATCGTATTGTGCCAGAGGATGCATACGAAGTCCAATCGGGGTGTTGTACTCAGTTTCATTTCATGATATGATTTCGTATGGATGGAGTTTACGATGCCGTCGGAACCTATTGTGGAGAAATATTTCGCACCGACTCAGACCAATCCGAAGACAGTGTTGATGTGAGCAAGGGCATGGCAAATATCGATTCGGTCTATTTTGGATGCAGTTTCATTTTGAGCCTCGATTTTGTGCGCGTGCAGCTTATCGTATCGGTTGGAACCCGATGCGGTGCAAAGTTTCACACTGACTCCAATCGAATCCAAATCCATGCCGAAATGAGCTAGGGTGCAGATGTTGTCCATTCGAGGTGTTTTGCACTTAGTTGCATTTATTGCCACGATTTCATTCTCACGGAGGCTATGGTGCCGTCGAAACCGGTAGAAGAGGAAAGTCTCACACCGACTCGGATAGATTTGAAATGTGTACCAAAATGAGCTAAGCCACATATGAAGTACATTTGGGTTGTTTAGCTCGCAATATCAATTGGTGACTCGATTTTGTCTACATGGTGTTTGTAATGTCGTAGATACCTGATACTAACGAAAGTTTCATGCAGACTCAGACGGATTCGGAGTACATGTCACAATGAGCCAGGGCGCATAAGAAGTCCAATCAAGGTGTTGCACTCAGTTTCATTTCGTGACTCGATTTCATGCGCATGGAGTTTACGATGCTGTCGGAACCCTTTGCGGAGGAATGTTTCACACCGACTCGGGCAGATCTGAAATCTACGCTGAAGTAAGCTATGGTGCATGTGTAGTCCATCCGAGGTGTTTGGCGCTCAGTTTAATTTTATACCTCGATTCCATGCTCCTAGATGTTACGGTTCCGTAGGAACACGCTGTGGATGAAAGTCTCACGTTGACTCAGACGGATTTGAAATCCGTGCTGATGAGGACATCCCTTCCATGGATACAACTCAGCCACAACAAGTGTTACAAGGACCACTCACTCAAGCTCGTGCTCGTCAACTTAATTACCAGGTGAATTCATTCGTAGGTTCATATATTACTGAGAATAGACCGCTACCTAATGCAAGTGATTTAATTGTGCTTAGGAACTGGGGAAAGGATGAAGGAGAGGGACGTGGAGTCATGGTCATGCCTGGAGGGAATAATGGAGTTCACCACGTCACTTTGGGGCCAAGCCAAACAAGAATTCGAGTTGGACACGTTCTGGAATCAGTTTCGGACTGCTGCGATGATACCAAGTTCAAACGGGCGTAACTTCCTCATACAGACTCCGATTGGGACGTTCTTGTACTTCATGGAAAGCTTAGGAAGTCTAGTTTCCATCGGATTGGACCTCATAATCAAATTCCATCTGAGCCGGCCGCAATCTTCAAAAGACTCCAGGTTGGATACTGAGTCCGAGTCAAAAAGGGTGCTGCGCCACCTCCACTTGGGCCCATGGGCCTTGTAACCCTAGGGCGTGCCTTTGGACGCACCCCTGGACGTTCTCCCTATAAAGGAGCCGCCGCCTCCGTTGCTAAGACTTGGATTTCGTTAAGTTTACGTTTAGCCATTGTGCAAAATTTTGTTCTTCAGTTGCGTCGGTCGACCACCTGTCAAGACATCTTCGGAATCCCAACTTTGTTATTCGCAACACAATTTGTGCTTTATTCATATCTGCAATATCAGATTGCCTACACCATATTCTTGCTAGTTCTTCGATTGCTCGCAGGAATTGAACTTCGTGTTCAGGTTGATCGCGCTCCCAGCGAGATCAATAACATCTCGGAGTTGGTTCAGCGATTGCTAAGGCGCAAGCGTCGTCGTACGGTTGTAGTCGGATCGTGAGGGTCATCTCCACCGAAATCGATAGTTATCAATCTCATCGAAAGATCGGGCACCTCGTCTCCATCACGTGCTGAACTCAGCGAGGGTGCATATGACGTCCGCTCGGTGTGCTGGGCACTAAGTTTTATTTTGTACCTTGATTTCGTATGAATCGAGCTTATCGTGCTTATCGGAACAGCTGTGCGGGAAAGTTCTGCGCCGACTCTGATGGATCTGAAAATCGTGCCGATGCGAGCAAGTGCGAACGTGACGCCGATTCAGTGCGTTTGGCACCCGCATTCATTTTGAGCCTTGATTTTGTACGCACGGAATTGTTGTACCCGTTGGAACCAGTTGTGGAGGAAATTTTCACACCAACTCGAATGGATTCTAAATCGGTACCGAAATGAGCTAGGGTGCATATGTAGTCCATTCGAGGTGTTCGTGCTCGGTTTCGCTTTGTGTCTTGGTTTCACCATTACGAAGGTCACGGCGTTGTCGGAACCCGTGGATGAGGCAAGTCTCACACCGAATTGGACGGATTTCAAATGTGTACCAAAATGAGCCACGCCGTATATGAAGTCCATTTGAGTTGTTTTGCTCCCATTTTCATTTGGTGACTCAATTTTGTCCGCGTGGTCTTAGTAATATCGTCGGCACCTAACGTCGAGGAAATTTCCATACGGACTCGAACGTACTCAGAATACATATCGTATTGTGCCAGAGGATGCATACGAAGTCCAATCGGGGTGTTGTACTCAGTTTCATTTCATGATATGATTTCGTATGGATGGAGTTTACGATGCCGTCGGAACCTATTATGGAGAAATATTTCGCACCGACTCAGACCAATCCGAAGACAGTGTTGATGTGAGCAAGGGCATGGCAGATATCGATTCGGTCTATTTTGGATGCAGTTTCATTTTGAGCCTCGATTTTGTGCGCGTGCAGCTTATCGTATCGGTTGGAACCCGATGCGGTGCAAAGTTTCACACTGACTCCAATCGAATCCAAATCCATGCCGAAATGAGCTAGGGTGCAGATGTTGTCCATTTGAGGTGTTTTGCACTTAGTTGCATTTATTGCCACGATTTCATTCTCACGGAGGCTATGGTGCCGTCGAAACCGGTAGAAGAGGAAAGTCTCACACCGACTCGGATAGATTTGAAATGTGTACCAAAATGAGCTAAGCCACATATGAAGTACATTTGGGTTGTTTAGCTCGCAATATCAATTGGTGACTCGATTTTGTCTACATGGTGTTTGTAATGTCGTAGATACCTGATACTAACGAAAGTTTCATGCAGACTCAGACGGATTCGGAGTACATGTCACAATGAGCCAGGGCGCATAAGAAGTCCAATCAAGGTGTTGCACTCAGTTTCATTTCGTGACTCGATTTCATGCGCATGGAGTTTACGATGCTGTCGGAACCCTTTGCGGAGGAATGTTTCACACCGACTCGGGCAGATCTGAAATCTACGCTGAAGTAAGCTATGGTGCATGTGTAGTCCATCCGAGGTGTTTGGCGCTCAGTTTAATTTTATACCTCGATTGCATGCTCCTAGATGTTACGGTTCCGTAGGAACACGCTGTGGATGAAAGTCTCACGTTGACTCAGACGGATTTGAAATCCGTGCTGATGAGGACATCCCTTCCATGGATACAACTCAGCCACAACAAGTGTTACAAGGACCACTCACTCAAGCTCGTGCTCGTCAACTTAATTACCAGGTGAATTCATTCGTAGGTTCATATATTACTGAGAATAGACCGCTACCTAATGCAAGTGATTTAATTGTGCTTAGGAACTGGGGAAAGGATGAAGGAGAGGGACGTGGAGTCATGGACATGCCTGGAGGGAATAATGGAGTTCACCACGTCACTTTGGGGCCAAGCCAAACAAGAATTCGAGTTGGACACGTTCTGGAATCAGTTTCGGACTGCTGCGATGATACCAAGTTCAAACGGGCGTAACTTCTTCATACAGACTCCGATTGGGACGTTCTTGTACTTCATGGAAAGCTTAGGAAGTCTAGTTTCCATCGGATTGGACCTCATAATCAAATTCCATCTGAGCCGGCCGCAATCTTCAAAAGACTCCAGGTTGGATACTGAGTCCGAGTCAAAAAGGGTGCTGCGCCACCTCCACTTGGGCCCATGGGCCTTGTAACCCTAAGGCGTGCCTTTGGACGCACCCCTGGACGTTCTCCCTATAAAGGAGCCGCCGCCTCCGTTGCTAAGACTTGGATTTCGTTAAGTTTACGTTTAGCCATTGTGCAAAATTTTGTTCTTCAGTTGCGTCGGTCGACCACCTGTCAAGACATCTTCGGAATCCCAACTTTGTTATTCGCAACACAATTTGTGCTTTATTCATATCTGCAATATCAGATTGCCTACACCATATTCTTGCTAGTTCTTCGATTGCTCGCAGGAATTGAACTTCGTGTTCAGGTTGATCGCGCTCCCAGCGAGATCAATAACATCTCGGAGTTGGTTCAGCGATTGCTAAGGCGCAAGCGTCGTCGTACGGTTGTAGTCGGATCGTGAGGGTCATCTCCACCGAAATCGATAGTTATCAATCTCATCGAAAGATCGGGCACCTCGTCTCCATCACGTGCTGAACTCAGCGAGGGTGCATATGACGTCCGCTCGGTGTGCTGGGCACTAAGTTTTATTTCGTGCCTTGATTTCGTATGAATCGAGCTTGTCGTGCCTGTCGGAACAGCTGTGGGGGAAAGTTCTGCGCCGACTCTGATGGATCTGAAAATCGTGCCGATGTGAGCAAGTGTGAACGTGACGCCGATTCAGTGCGTTTGGCACCCGCATTCATTTCGAGCCTTGATTTTGTACGCACGGAATTGTTGTACCCGTTGGAACCCGATGTGGAGGAAATTTTCACACCAACTCGAATGGATTCTAAATCGGTGCCGAAATGAGCTAGGGTGCATATGTAGTCCATTCGAGGTGTTCGCGCTCGGTTTCGCTTTGTGTCTTGGTTTCACCATTACGAAGGTCACGGCGTTGTCGGAACCCGTGGATGAGGCAAGTCTCACACCGAATTGGACGGATTTCAAATGTGTACCAAAATGAGCCATGCCGTATATGAAGTCCATTTGAGTTGTTTTGCTCCCATTTTCATTTGGTGACTCAATTTTGTCCGCGTGGTGTTAGTAATATCGTCGGCACCTAACGTCGAGAAAATTTCCATACGGACTCGAACGTACTCAGAATACATATCGTATTGTGCCAGAGGATGCATACGAAGTCCAATCAGGGTGTTGTACTCAGTTTCATTTCATGACATGATTTCGTATGCATGGAGATTACGATGCCGTCGGAACCTGTTGTGGAGAAATATTTCGCACCGACTCAGACCGATCCGAAGACAGTGTTGATGTGAGCAAGGGCATGGCAGATATCGATTCGGTCTATTTTGGATGCAGTTTCATTTTGAGCCTCGATTTTGTGCGCGTGCAGATTATCTTATTGGTTGGAACCCGATGCGGTGCAAAGTTTCACACCGACTCCAATCGAATCCAAATCCATGCCGGAATGAGCTAGGGTGCAGATGTTGTCCATTCGAGGTGTTTTGCACTTGGTTGCATTTATTTCCACGATTTCATTCTCACGGAGGCTATGGTGCCGTCGAAACCGGTAGATGAGGAAAGTCTCACACCGGCTCGGATAGATTTGAAATGTGTACCAAAATGAGCTAAGCCGCATATGAAGTACATTTGGGTTGTTTAGCTCCCAATTTCAATTTGTGACTCGATTTTGTCTACATGGTGTTTGTAATGTCGTAGATACCTGATACTAACGAAAGTTTCATGCAGACTCAGACGGATTCGGAGTACACGTCACAATGAGCCAGGGCACATAAGAAGTCCAATCAAGGTATTGCACTCAGTTTCATTCCGTGACTCGATTTCATGCGCATGGAGTTTACGATGCGGTCGGAACCCTTTGCGGAGGAATGTTTCACACCGACTCGGGCAGATCTGAAATCTACGCTGAAATGAGCTATGGTGCATGTGTAGTCCATCCGAGGTGTTTGGCATTCAGTTTAATTTTATACCTCGATTCCATGCTCCTAGATGTTACGGTTCCGTAGGAACACGCTGCGGATGAAAGTCTCACGTTGACTCAGACGGATTTGAAATCCGTGCTGATGAGGACATCCCATCCATGGATACAACTCAGCCACAACAAGTGTTACAAGGACCACTCACTCAAGCTCGTGCTCGTCAACTTAATTACCAGATGAATGCATTACTAGGTTCATATATTACTGAGAATGGACCGCTACCTAATGCAAGTGATTTAATTGTGCTTAGGAACCGGGGAAAGGATGAAGGAGAGGGACGTGGAGTCATGGACATGCCTGGAGGGAATAATGGAGTTCACCACGTCACTTTGGGGCCAAGCCAAATAAGAATTCGAGTTGGACACGTTCTGGAATCAGTTTCGGACTGCTGCGATGATACCATGTTCAAACGGGCGTAACTTATTCATACGGACTCCGATTGGGACGTTCGTGTACTTCATGGAAAGCTTAGGAAGTCTAGTTTCCAACGGATCTGATCTCATAATCAAATTCCATCTGAGCCGGCCGCAACCTTCAAAAGACTCCAGGTTGGATACTGAGTCCGAGTCAAAAAGGGTGCTGCGCCACCTCCACTTGGGCCCATGGGCCTTGTAACCCTAGGGCATGCCTTTGGACGCCCCCCTGGACGTTCTCCCTATAAAGGAGCCGCCGCCTCCGTTGCTAAGACTTGGATTTCGTTAAGTTTAGGTTTAGCCATTGTGCAAACTTTTGTTCTTCAGTTGCGTCGGTCGACCACCTGTCAAGACATCTTCGGAATCCCAACTTTGTTATTCGCAACACAATTTGTGCTTTATTCATATCTACAATATCAGATTGCCTACATCTTATTCTTGCTAGTTCTTCGATTGCTCGTAGGAATTGAACTTCGTGTTCAGGTTGATCACGCTCCCAGCGAGATCAATAACATCTCGGAGTTGGTTCAGCGATTGCTAAGGCGCAAGCGTCGTCGTACGGTTGTAGTCGGATCGTGAGGGTCATCTCCACCGAAATCGATAGTTATCAATCTCATCGAAAGATCGGGCACCTCGTCTCCATCACGTGCTGAACTCAGCGAGGGTGCATATGACGTCCGCTCGGTGTGCTGGGCACTAAGTTTTATTTTGTGCCTTGATTTCGTATGAATCGAGCTTATCGTGCCTATCGGAACAGCTGTGCGGGAAAGTTCTGCGCCGACTCTGATGGATCTGAAAATCGTGCCGATGCGAGCAAGTGTGAACGTGACGCCGATTCAGTGCGTTTGGCACCCGCATTCATTTCGAGCCTTGATTTTGTACGCACGGAATTGTTGTACCCGTTGGAACCAGTTGTGGAGGAAATTTTCACACCAACTCGAATGGATTCTAAATCGGTACCGAAATGAGCTAGGGTGCATATGTAGTCCATTCGAGGTGTTCGTGCTCGGTTTCGCTTTGTGTCTTGGTTTCACCATTACGAAGGTCACGGCGTTGTCGAAACCCGTGGATGAGGCAAGTCTCACACCGAATTGGACGGATTTCAAATGTGTACCAAAATGAGCCACGCCGTATATGAAGTCCATTTGAGTTGTTTTGCTCCCATTTTCATTTGGTGACTCAATTTTGTCCGCGTGGTGTTAGTCGTATCGTCGGCACCTGACGTCGAGGAAATTTCCATACGGACTCGAACGTACTCAGAATACATATCGTATTATGCCAGAGGATGCATACGAAGTCCAATCGGGGAGTTGTACTCAGTTTCATTTCATGACATGATTTCGTATGGATGGAGTTTACGATGCCGTCGGAACCTGTTGTGGAGAAATATTTCGCACCGACTCAGACCAATCCGAAGACAGTGTTGATGTGAGCAAGGGCATGGCAGATATCGATTCGGTCTATTTTGGATGCAGTTTCATTTTGAGCCTCGATTTTGTGCGCGTGCAGCTTATCATATCGGTTGGAACCCGATGCGGTGCAAAGTTTCACACTGACTCCAATCGAATCCAAATCCATGCCGAAATGAGCTAGGGTGCAGATGTTGTCCATTCGAGGTGTTTTGAACTTAGTTGCATTTATTGCCACGATTTCATTCTCACGGAGGCTATGGTGCCGTCGAAACCGGTAGAAGAGGAAAGTCTCACATCGACTCGGATAGATTTGAAATGTGTACCAAAATGAGCTAAGCCGCATATGAAGTACATTTGGGTTGTTTAGCTCCCAATTTCAATTTGTGACTCGATTTTGTCTACATGGTGTTTGTAGTGTCGTAGATACCTGATACTAACGAAAGTTTCATGCAGACTCAGACGGATTCGGAGTACACGTCACAATGAGCCAGGGCGCATAAGAAGTCCAATCAAGGTGTTGCACTCAGTTTCATTCCGTGACTCGATTTCATGCGCATGGAGTTTATGATGCTGTCGGAACCTTTTGCGGAGGAATGTTTCACACCGACTCGGGCAGATCTGAAATCTACGCTGAAATGAGCTATGGTACATGTGTAGTCCATTCGAGGTGTTTGGCGCTCAGTTTAATTTTATACCTCGATTCCATGCTCCTAGATGTTACGGTTCCGTAGGAACACGCTGTGGATGAAAGTCTCACGTTAACTCAGACGGATTTGAAATCCGTGCTGATGAGGACATCCCTTCCATGGATACAACTCAGCCACAACAAGTGTTACAAGGACCACTCACTCAAGCTCGTGCTCGTCAACTTAATTACCAGGTGAATTCATTCGTAGGTTCATATATTAATGAGAATAGACCGCTACCTAATGCAAGTGATTTAATTGTGCTTAGGAACTGGGGAAAGGATGAAGGAGAGGGATGTGGAGTCATGGACATGCCTGGAGGGAATAATGGAGTTCACCACGTCACTTTGGGGCCAAGCCAAACAAGAATTCGAGTTGGACACGTTCTGGAATCAGTTTCGGACTGCTGCGATGATACCAAGTTCAAACGGGCGTAACTTCCTCATACGGACTCCGATTGGGACGTTCTTGTACTTCATGGAAAGCTTAGGAAGTCTAGTTTCCATCGGATTGGACCTCATAATCAAATTCCATCTGAGCCGGCCGCAATCTTCAAAAGACTCCAGGTTGGATACTGAGTCCGAGTCAAAAAGGGTGCTGCGCCACCTCCACTTGGGCCCATGGGCCTTGTAACCCTAGGGCGTGCCTTTGGACGCCCCCCTGGACGTTCTCCCTATAAAGGAGCCGCCGCCTCCGTTGCTAAGACTTGGATTTCGTTAAGTTTAGGTTTAGCCATTGTGCAAAATTTTGTTCTTCCGTTGCGTCGGTCGACCACCTGTCAAGACATCTTCGGAATCCCAACTTTGTTATTCGCAACACAATTTGTGCTTTATTCATATCTGCAATATCAGATTGCCTACATCTTATTCTTGCTAGTTCTTCGATTGCTCGCAGGAATTGAACTTCGTGTTCAGGTTGATCGCGCTCCCAGCGAGATCAATAACATCTCGGAGTTGGTTCAGCGATTGCTAAGGCGCAAGCGTCGTCGTACAGTTGTAGTCGGATCGTGAGGGTCATCTCCACCGAAATCGATAGTTATCAATCTCATCGAAAGATCGGGCACCTCGTCTCCATCACGTGCTGAACTCAGCGAGGGTGCATATGATGTCCGCTCGGTGTGCTGGGCACTAAGTTTTATTTCGTGCCTTGATTTCGTATGAATCGAGCTTGTCGTGCCTGTCGGAATGGCTGTGGGGGAAAGTTCTGCGCCGACTCTGATGGATCTGAAAATCGTGCCGATGCGAGCAAGTGTGAACGTGACGCCGATTCAGTGCGTTTGGCACCCGCATTCATTTCGAGCCTTGATTTTGTACGCACGGAATTGTTGTACCCGTTGGAACCCGTTGTGGAGGAAATTTTCACACCAACTCGAATGGATTTTAAATCGGTGCCGAAATGAGCTATGGTGCATATGTAGTCCATTCGAGGTGTTCGCGCTCGGTTTCGATTTGTGTCGTGGTTTCACCATTACGAAGGTCACAGCGTTGTCGGAACCCGTGGATGAGGCAAGTCTCACACCGAATTGGATGGATTTCAAATGTGTACCAAAATTAGCCATGCCGTATATGAAGTCCATTTGAGTTGTTTTGCTCCCATTTTCATTTGGTGACTCAATTTTGTCCGCGTGGTGTTAGTAATATCGTCGGCACCTGACGTCGAGGAAATTTCCATACGGACTCAAACGTACTCATAATACATATCGTATTGTGCCAGAGGATACATACGAAGTCCAATCGGGGTGTTGTACTCAGTTTCATTTCATGACATGATTTCGTATGCATGGAGATTACAATGCCGTCGGAACCTGTTGTGGAGAAATATTTCGCACCGACTCAGACCGATCCGAAGACAGTGTTGATGTGAGCAAGGGCATGGCAGATATCGATTCGGTCTATTTTGGATGCAGTTTCATTTTGAGCCTCGATTTTGTGCGCGTGCAGATTATCATATTAGTTGGAACCCGATGCGGTGCAAAGTTTCACACTGACTCCAATCGAATCCAAATCCATGCCGGAATGAGCTAGGGTGCAGATGTTGTCCATTCGAGGTGTTTTGCACTTAGTTGCATTTATTGCCACGATTTCATTCTCACGGAGGCTATGGTGCCGTCGAAACCGGTAGAAGAGGAAAGTCTCACACCGACTCGGATAGATTTGAAATGTGTACCAAAATGAGCTAAGCCGCATATGAAGTACATTTGGGTTGTTTAGCTCCCAATTTCAATTTGTGACTCGATTTTGTCTACATGGTGTTTGTAACGTCGTAGATACCTGATACTAACGAAAGTTTCATGCAGACTCAGACGGATTTGGAGTACACGTCACAATGAGCTAGGGCGCATAAGAAGTCCAATCAAGGTATTGCACTCAGTTTCGTTCCGTGACTCGATTTCATGCGCATGGAGTTTACGATGCTGTCGGAACCCTTTGCGGAGGAATGTTTCACACCGACTCGGGCAGATCTGAAATCTACGCTGAAATGAGCTATGGTGCATGTGTAGTCCATCCGAGGTGTTTGGCATTCAGTTTAATTTTATACCTCGATTCCATGCTCCTAGATGTTACGGTTCCGTAGGAACACGCTGCGGATGAAAGTCTCACGTTGACTCAGACGGATTTGAAATCCGTGCTGATGAGGACATCCCTTCCATGGATACAACTCAGCCACAACAAGTGTTACAAGGACCACTCACTCAAGCTCGTGCTCGTCAACTTAATTACCAGGTGAATTCATTACTAGGTTCATATATTACTGAGAATAGACCGCTACCTAATGCAAGTGATTTAATTGTGCTTAGGAACCGGGGAAAGGATGAAGGAGAGGGATTCGGAGTCATGGACATGCCTGGAGGGAATAATGGAGTTCACCACGTCACTTTGGGGCCAAGCCAAACAAGAATTCGAGTTGGACACGTTTTGGAATCAGTTTCGGACTACTGCGATGATACCAAGTTCAAACGGGCGTAACTTATTCATACGGACTCCGATTGGGACGTTCGTGTACTTCATGGAAAGCTTAGGAAGTCTAGTTTCCAACGGATCTAATCTCATAATCAAATTCCATCTGAGCCGGCCGTAATCTTCAAAAGACTCCAGGTTGGATACTGAGTCCGAGTCAAAAAGGGTGCTGCGCCACCTCCACTTGGGCCCATGGGCCTTGTAACCCAAGGGCGTACCTTTGGACGCCCCCCTGGACGTTCTCCCTATAAAGGAGCCGCCGCCTCCGTTGCTAAGACTTGGATTTCGTTAAGTTTAGGTTTAGCCATTGTGCAAACTTTTGTTCTTCAGTTGCGTCGGTCGACCACCTGTCATGACATCTTCCGAATCCCAACTTTGTTATTCGCAACACAATTTGTGCTTTATTCATATCTGCAATATCAGATTGCCTACATTTTATTCTTGCTAGTTCTTCGATTGCTCGCAGAAATTGAACTTCGTGTTCAGGTTGATCGCGCTCCCAGCGAGATCAATAACATCTCGGAGTTGGTTTAGCGATTGCTAAGGCGCAAGCGTCGTCGTACAGTTGTAGTCAGATCGTGAGGGTCAGCTACACCGAAATCGATAGTTATCAATCTCATCGAAAGATCGGGCACCTCGTCTCCATCACGTGCTGAACTCAGCGAGGGTGCGTATGACGTCCGCTCGGTGTGCTGGGCACTAAGTTTTGTTTCGTGCCTTGATTTCGTATGAATCGAGCTTATCGTGCCTGTCGGAACAGCTGTGGGGGAAAGTTCTACGCCGACTCTGATGGATCTGAAAATCGTGCCAATGCGAGCAAGTGTGAACGTGACGCCGATTCAGTGTGTTTGGCACCCGCATTCATTTCGAGCATTGATTTTGTACGCACGGAATTGTTGTACCCGTTGGAACCCGTTGTGGAGGAATTTTCACACCAACTCGAATGGATTCTAAATCGGTGCCGAAATGAGCTAGGGTGCATATGTAGTCCATTCGAGGTGTTCGCGCTCGGTTTCGCTTTGTGTCTTGGTTTCACCATTACGAAGGTCACAGCATTGTCGGAACCCGTGGATGAGGCAAGTCTCACACCGAATTGGACGGATTTCAAATGTGTACCAAAATGAGCCATGCCGTATATGAAGTCCATTTGAGTTGTTTTGCTCCCATTTTCATTTGGTGACCAAATTTTGTCCGCGTGGTGTTAGTAATATCGTCGGCACCTGACATCGAGGAAATTTCCATACGGACTCGAACATACTCAGAATACATATCGTATTGTGCCAGAGGATGCATACGAAGTCCAATCGGGGTGTTGTACATTTCATGACATGATTTCGTATTTATGGAGTTTACGATGCCGTCGGAACCTGTTGTGGAGGAATGTTTCGCACCGACTCAGACCGATCCGAAGACAGTGTTGATGTGAGCAAGGGCATGGCAGTTGTCGATTCGGTCTATTTTGGATGCTGTTTCATTTTGAGCCTCGATTTCGATTTCCTTTCCAACGGATCAAGAATCGCCTCAATCGGAGGTCGTATGCAAAAGTTAGAATTTTCTCTCTCTTCTGTTTTTTTATGCCGCGGCTCTTCTAGATGCGGCTGCCTGTTCCTTCTTGTCTCACTTTTTTTTCTCTCTTTTTTTTCACACGCGATGCAGTTGAATCCGAATTCGTGTCCTACTCCAAGACCAATTAGGGCAAAGTCTCCCTAGCAACCGAGTCCTCCTCCTTTTCTACCCTCCTATGACAGTTCGGATCTAACTGCAACGGTGAGTCCAAAACATGAACAGAACTCGAAACTCTAAAGGAACTAGACACTAAGACCAGCAAAGGACGCGACGATGCAACCGAAGACTCAACAAACAAAGACTATGCAGCAATAGCGTAAGGCTCAAATTATTTCGGATTTTGGGGAATAGATCTGATCTGCTATTTTTTTTTGGGTTTCTGGACTGTAGGTAAAAATTGTAAAGACTAGATAAGATCTCTCACCGATCAACCTTGAGCTCTGATACCAACTGATAGCACTAGGGGTCCCGATCTTTCGATGAGAGTGGTAGATTCGATTGGGGAAGGAGATGACGTTGACGACCCGACTACAACCATCCAAGGACATTGCGCCTTAGCGATCGATACACCAACTCCAGAGATTGTACGTGACCTTGTCGGCGCACGATCAACCTAACCACGAGGGTTCTTGTTCCTGCAAGCAATCGAAGAACAAGCAAGAACAAGATGAACAGCAACTCAATTGCAAATAACGATGTAAGATTCAATCGAAAACAGGAAAACGGTGGGGTTCCGAAGACAAGTATTCGGGCGGTCTAGCCGACACGCGCGAGTACAAGGAAAAGTAGCAAAAGCTAACTTAGTCTAAACAAAACCCAAACCCTACAAGAGTATTTAAGGGACACGGATGGTGAAGGGTCGGCCAAAACACAAGGAAGCCGAATAGGACTCGAATTACAAGGCCCAAGGCCCACTTTGACTCGGACTGGAAAAGTGACGTGACTTGTTTTGCAGTTTCTGACCGACTCGGATAGAATTTGGAGCTGAGGCCGGATCCATCTGAAACTAGACTTCAAGAGATTTCCAACGAGTACTCACGGGCCCCGAGAAACCATCTGGATCAAAAGTTATGGCCATTTGAAGTAGACGCTGTCAACAAGGCCGAATCCGAGTCAAACTCGTGAACAGGACTTGTTTTGCGCTTGACGGTTCCACTTCTATACTTGAGCTCATGTGGTTCTTCCCCATGGTTCCTAAGGATAATTAAATCATCACAAGAATTAAGTAGTATTCCATTCTTTGAAACATTTGTATGCAAACTTAGGAACGCATTCTTATGCGCCCTGGCTCATTGTGACATGTACTCCGACGGATTCGGAGCTTATCGTGCCCTTGATTTCGTATGAATCGAGATTATCGTGCCTGTCGGAACAGCTGTGGGGGAAAGTTCTGCGCCGCCTCTGATGGATCTGAAAATCGTGCCGATGCGAGCAAGTGTGAACGTGACGCCGATTCAGTGCGTTTGGCACCCGCATTCATTTCGAGCCTTGATTTTGTACGCACATAATTGTTGTATCTGTTGGAACCTGTTGTGGAGGAAATTTTCACACCAACTCGAATGGATTCTAAATCGGTGCCGAAATGAGCTAGGGTGCATATGTAGTCCATTCGAGGTGTTCGCACTTGGTTTCGCTTTGTGTCTTAGTTTCACCATTACGAAGGTCGTGGTGTTGTCGGAACCCGTGGATGAGGCAAGTCTCACACCGAATTGGACGGCCTTGAAATGTGTACCAAAATGAGCCACGCTGTATATGAAGTCCATCTGAGTTGTTTTGCTCCCATTTTCATTTGGTGACTCAATTTTGTCCGAGTGGGGTTTGTAATATCGTCGGCACCTGACGTCGAGGAAATTTCCATACGGACTCGAACGTACTCAGAATACATATCGTATTGTGCCAGAGGATGCATACGAAGTCCAATCGGGGTGTTGTACTCAGTTTCATTTCATGACATGATTTCGTATGAATGGAGTTTACGATGCCGTCGAAACCTGTTGTGGAGGAATGTTTCGCACCGACTCAGACCGATCCAGAGACAGTGTTGATGTGAGCAAGGGAATGGCAGATATCGATTCGGTCTATTTTGGATGCAGTTTCATTTTGAGCCTCTATTTTGTGCGCGTGCAGCTTAGCGTATCGGTTGGAACCTGATGCGGTGCAAAGTTTCACACTGACTCCAATCGAATCCAATCCATGCCGAAATGAGCTAGGGTGCAGATGTTGTCCATTCGAGGTGTTTTGCACTTAGTTGCATTTAGTGCCACGATTTCATTCTCACGGAGGCTATGGTGCCGTCGAAACCGGTAGAAGAGGAAAGTCTCACACCGACTCGGGTAGATTTGAAATGTGTACCAAAATGAGCTAAGCCGCGTATGAAGTACATTTGGGTTGTTTAGCTCCCAATTTCAATTGGTGACTCGATTTTGTCTACATGGCATTTGTAATGTCGTCGATACCTGATGCTAACGAAAGTTTCATGCAGACTCAGACGGATTCAGAGTACACGTCACAATGAGCCAGGGCGCATAAGAAGTCCAATCAAGGTGTTGCACTCAGTTTCATTTCGTGACTCGATTTCATGCGCATGGAGTTTACGATGCCGTCGGAACCCATTGCGGAGGAATGTTTCGCACCGACTCGGGCAGATCTGAAATCTACGCTGAAATGAGCTATGGTGCATGTGCAGTCCATCCGAGGTGTTTGGCGCTCAGTTTAATTTTATACCTCGATTCCATGCTCCTAGTTGTTACGGTTCCGTAGGAACACGGTGTGGATGAAAGTCTCATGTTGACTCAGATGGATTTGAAATCCGTGCTGAACTCAGTGAGGGTGCATATGACGTCCACTCGGTGCGTTGGGCACTACGTTTTGTTTCGTGCCTTGATTTCGTGTGAATCGAGCTTATCGTGCCTGTCGGAACAGCTGTGGGGGAAAGTTCTGCACCCACTCTGTACAGCTGTCGGAACATGACGCCGATTCAGTGCGTTTGGCACTCACATTCATTTCGAGCCTTGATTTTATACGCACAGAATTATTGTACATGTTGGAACCCGTTGTGGAGAAAATTTTCACACCAACTCGAATGGATTCTAAATCGGTGCCGAAATGAGCTAGGGTGCATATGTAATCCATTCGAGGTGTTCGCACTTGGTGTCGCTTTGTGTCTTGGTTTCACCAATACGAAGGTCGTGGCGTTGTCGGAACCCGTGGATGTGGCAAGTCTCACACCAAATTGGACGGATTTGAAATGTGTACCAAAATGAGCCACGGCGTATATGAAGTCCACTTGAGTTGTTTTGCTCCCATTTTCATTTAGTGACTCAATTTTGTCCGCGTGGGGTTTGTAATATCGTCGGCACCTGACGTCGAGGAAATTTCCACACGGACTCGAACGTACTCAGAATACATATCGTATTGTGCCAGAGGATGCATACAAAGTCCAATCGGGGTGTTGTACTCAGTTTTATTTCATGACATGATTTCGTATGCATGGAGTTTACGATGCCGTCGGAACCTGTTGTGGAGGAATGTTTCGCACCGATTCAGACCGATCCGAAGACAGTGTTGATGTGAGCAAGGCCATGGCAGATGTCGATTCGGTCTATTTTGGATGTGGTTTCATTTTGAGCCTCGATTTTTGATGTGCATCATATTTGAAGTATATTTCCATATCATATTCCTGCTGTTAGTAGCAAATATTGGCCATAATATCACTGATCTTATATATAATTGCCTCTTCTTTGGACTTTTTACATGGTTTTGTTAATTGTTTGTAGGTCGGCGCGAACCAGGCGCAAACTTCGCAGAGAATCAGAATGGGAAGGAGCAATGGTTGCAAATCAGCAGAAGGAGGAGGACTAGAGTGCAAAAATGTCAGCAAACCCTAACCCCACCGGGCGCCCGTGAACTGAAACCCTAGCCAGCCGTCGCAAGTATATAAGCTCATTCCACCGGGGGGGAGAGAGGACACACCCGAAAACCCTAGCCGCAATCCACTGAGACCGAAGCCATCCACCCAGCCATCCCACTCCATCGCCTGGAAGAACCAGATCCCATAGCCGCCATCCATCTCCTTCCCATCTCCAATACCCAGGCCGCCCCTCTCCTAACGCCACCACCGAGACCGCGCCTCCACTACTCCATCCACTCGCCGGCCATCTTCCATTCGCTTCACCTGGAGCACCATCGTCCCTCACCTCCACCTCTCCACTGCGCCTAAGACTCAAGAATACAGCCGCCATAGCCCCCATCCAAAACCCCAAGCCGTCCCTCTCCGCACTAAATCCCCTTGCTGCCAACCAAATCTGAACCCGCAAGTCACCTCTTTGGTCGGGATCTGCTTCGTCTGCTACTTCATCTCTACTGGATCTGCGACCTCTACGTCTTCTTCGACCGATCTACTACCTCTACACGGCACCGGCTTCACTGCTTCGTCTACACAGCCGGATCTGTTTCCCCTACGGCCATCCGCGACATTTCTTCTTCCAACACTCCGATCTGCAACTTCTACTCCGACCTGCTTCGTCTACACGGCTGGATCTGCCACCTCATCGCCCGGCTCTGCTACTTCTTCTACCTCTTCGGCCGGATCTGCTCTCCCACGCACAGATCTGCTACCTCTTCACGGCTTCCTCTACGAGAATCTGCATCAGCTTTTATTCTGGGTTGTACCCATTCCGATCTTTAACTCTAGTTCTGTGAATGCATTTCTAAGATGCTTATGTGATGGATCTGTTTGTGTGCATGTGTGTCTTTGTGGATCTGGATGCTTAGAGATGCTATTCATGTTCTAGCTAATCTGAAATGCTTATGGGGATGCTGTTTTCTTGATTATTTTTGATGAATATCACTTGATGCTAGGGTAGATTCTCATGAGTTTGTTCCTCTGATAGTAGACTTGCTATATTGCCATGGTGATGTTAATGTTTGTCGTTGTAGATTTAATATCTATGTTAGATTTAACATTGTACATGCAGTTCTGTTAGTTACTGTTAATAAAAAAAAGAGAGTATTTGTTTAATGTTAATGCTGATTGTGTGTTTTTCCTGAAGTTAGGATTACTTTCTTGATTCTGCAATAGCAAAGTTGCATGATGTTTGCTTGTCTTTATTTTATCCTGGTTTTTGTCTGACTGTGTGCTTGCTGTCTCGGGTTGGGGTTGTAGATTTGTCGCCTGTCCTCTTCCTCTCGTTAGTCCCCGGTGCTTCATTCTCACCTCTGTCTCTTTGTCTGTCTCTCTCCCGTTAGCTCTTCTCTCTTTCTCGCAAGTACGCCTTCTTTAGTTCTCTCTATGTCCTTCTCTCGGTATAGTGATTCCTTAGTCTCAGTCTCCTATTCTCTCTTCCCTAATAGCTCTTGATTTCTTACCCCTTACTTTCTTCTCTTCTTTTCTCTATACTCTTCTGCTAATCCTTTGGTTTTCTGTAGGTGTTCTTTTCCTTGCTGGTAGCCCGAGTATTCTTCTTATTTCTTTTCTTTCCTTTGTTCCCTTAGTTCATCTCTCTTATCTTCCTCTCTCTTTCCTTTAGTTCTTCTCTTCTCTCTTCTTTCTTCCCCTCTTCTCTCAGATTCTCTCTCTTCTCAAGTTGTCTTCTGTTTGTCAATCTCTTCTCTTGTCTGTTGGTGTCCCGTGCTCTCCTCTTATCTTTGCTTGCTTTCTTCTTCTCGTCTACTAGCCATATTGTCTCCTAGCCATCCTCTCTTCTCTGTTCTTTCTCTCCCCTTCGCTCAACTTCCCTTATTTCTAGCTAGTCTTCCTTTTGTCTTCTTTTAGTAGAGTTAAATTCTCTGGTTTCTCTCTCTTCTTCTCTTCTCTATTCCATACACTCTCATTCACAGCACCTTCAACTCTTCCTTTCTCAAGCTGTCCGTCTTTTGCTAGAACTGACCACCAGCCTTTAGTTTGTATAGGTTCAGCAGTTAGTCTTCATCTCCCAGTTTGAGCGATTTAGCTTTAGTTTAGTGTTCTTTCACTGGTACTCTAGTCCCTGTGGAGAACACGACATTCGCTGTTATCTTAGCGTCAGCCCGTTCACTTGCGGGTGTGCAGTTTTGCACGATCAATTTTGTGCGCGTGCAGCTTATCGTATCTGTTAGAACCCGATGCGGTGCAAAGTTTCACACTGACTCCAATCGAATCCAAATCCATGCCAAAATGAGCTAGGGTGCAGATGTTGTCCATTCGAGGTGGTTTGCACTTAGTTGCATTTATTGCCACGATTTCTTTCTCACGGAGGCAATGGTGCCGTCGAAACCGGTAGAAGAGGAAAGTCTCACACCGACTCGGATAGATTTGAAATGTGTACCAAAATGAGCTAAGCCGCATATGAAGTACATTTGGGTTGTTTAGCTTCCAATTTCAATTGGTGACTCGATTTTGTCTACATGGTGTTTGTAATGTCGTCGATACCTGATGCTAACGAAAGTTTCATGCAGACTCAGACGGATTCAGAGTACACGTCACCATGAGCCAGGGCGCATAAGAAGTCCAATCAAGGTGTTGCACTCAGTTTCATTTCGTTACTCGATTTCATGCGCATGGAGTTTACGATGCCGTCGGAACCCGTTGCAGAGGAATGTTTCACACCGACTCGGACAGATCCGAAATCTACGCTGAAATGAGCTATGGTGTGTGTGTAGTCCATCCGAGGTGTTTGGCGCTCAGTTTAATTTTATACCTCGATTCCATGCTCCTAGATGTTACGGTTCCGTAGAAACACACTGTGGATGAAAGTCTCACGTTGACTTAGACGGATTTGAAATCCGTGCTGAACTCAGCGAGGGTGCATATGACGTCCACTCGGTGTGTTGGGCACTAAGTTTTATTTCGTGTGCCTTGATTTCGTATGAATCGATCTTACCGTGTCTGTCGGAACAGCTGTGGGGGAAAGTTCTGCGCCGACTCTGATGGATCTGAAAATCGTGCCGATGCGAGCAAGTGTGAACATGACGCCGATTCAGTGCGTTTGGCACCCACATTCATTTCCAGCCTTGATTTTGTACGCACGGAATTGTTGTACCTGTTAGAACCCGTTGTGGAGGAAATTTTCACGCCAACTCGAAAGGATTCTAAATCGGTGCCGAAGTGAGCTAGGGTGCATATGTAGTCCATTCGAGGTGTTCGCACTTGGTTTCGCTTTGTGTCTTGGTTTCACCATGACGAAGGTCATGGCGTTGTCGGAACCCATGGAAGAGGCAAGTCTCACACCGAATTGGACGGATTTGAAATGTGTACCAAAATGAGCCACGCCGTATATGAAGTCCATTTGAGTTGTTTTGCTCCCATTTTCATTTGGTGACTCAATTTTGTCCGCGTGGTGTTTGTAATATCATCGGCACCTGACGTCGAGGAAATTTCCATACGGACTCGAACGTACTAAGAATACATTTCGTACTGAGCCAGAGGATGCATACGAAGTCCAATCGGGGTGTTGTACTCGGTTTCATTTCAAGACTTGATTTCGTATGTATGGAGTTTACGATGCCATCGGAACCTGTTGTGGTGGAATGTTTCGCACCGACTCAGACCGATCCGAAGACAGTGTTGATGTGAGCAAGGGCATGTCAAATGTCGATTCGGTCTATTTTGGACGCAGTTTCATTTTGAGCCTCAATTTTGTGCGTGTGCAGCTTATCGTATCGGTTGGAACCCGATGCGGTGCAAAGTTTCACACTGACTCCAATCGAATCCAAATCCATGCCGAAATGAGCTAGGGTGCAGATGTTGTCCATTCGAGGTGTTTTGCACTTAGTTGCATTTATTGCCACGATTTCATTCTCACGGAGGCTATGGTGCCGTCGAAACCGGTAGAAGAGGAAAGTCTCACACCGACTCGGATAGATTTGAAATGTGTACCAAAATGAGCTAAGCCGCATATGAAGTACATTTGGGTTGGTTAGCTCGCAATTTCAATTGGTGACTCGATTTTGTCTAAATGGTGTTTGTAATGTCGTCGATACCTGATGCTAACGAAATTTTCATGCAGACTCAAACGGATTCGGAGTACGCGTCACAATGAGCCAGGGCGCATACGAAGTTCAATCAAGGTGTTGCACCCAGTTTCATTTCGTGACTCGATTTCATGCGCATGGAGTTTACGATGCCGTCGGAGCCCGTTGCGGAGGAATGTTTCACACCGACTCAGGCAGATCCGAAATCTACGCTGAAATGAGCTATGGTGCATGTGTGGTCCATCCGAGGTGTTTGGCACTCAGTTCAATTTTATGCCTCGATTTCAAGCTCTTAGATGTTACGGTTCCGTAGGAACACGCTGTGGATGAAAGTCTCACGTTGACTCAGACGGATTTGAAATCCATGCTGAACTTAGCGAGGGTGCGTATGTTGTCCACTCGGTGTGTTGGGCACTAAGTTTTATTTCATGCCTTGATTTCGTATGAATCGAGCTTATCGTACCTGTCGGAACAACTGTGGGAGAAAGTTCTGTGCCGACTCTGATGGATCTGAAAATCGTGCCGATGCGAGCAACTATGAACATGACGTCGATTCAGTGCGTTTGGCACCCACATTCACTTCGAGCCTTGATTTTGTACACACGGAATTATTGCACCGGTTGGAACTCGTTGTGGAGGAAATTTTCGCACCAACTCGAATGGATTCTAAATCGATGCAGAAATGTGCTAGGGTGCGTATGTAGTACATTCGAGGTGTTCGCACTTGGTTTCGTTTTGTGTCTTGGTTTCACCATTACGAAGGTTATGACGTTGTCAGAACCTGTGGATGAGGCAAGTCTCACACCGACTTGGACGGATTTGAATTGTGTACCAAAATGAGCTACGCCGTATATGAAGTCCATTTGAGTTGTTTTGCTCCCATTTTCATTTGGTGACTCAATTTTTCCCTCGTGGTGTTTGTAATATCGTCGGCTCCTGACGTCGAGGAAATTTCCATACGGAGTCGAACGTATTCGGAATACATATCGTCATGTGCCAGAGGATGCATACGAAGTCCAATCGGGTGTTGTGCTCAGTTTCATTTCGTGACATGATTTCACATGCATGGAGTTTACGATGCCGTCGGAACCTATTGATACGGGCGGCCCTGATCTTCTCGACGCAGGATCACGATAACTAGTGTCTCTCAACCAATGTCTCTAGCTGTATACCCGTGCCAATGCAAGGGCTCACAGCTCTTTGGAAATTCGCCAAGATACACCAAAGAGGATTCTCCACGAGACCACGAGTGGAGAAATGCCGTGCTATCAATTCCCAGTGGAAAAGCAAACACGACCTTGATTCAAGAACAATCGCTCAATTCCTCTCAAGTATTCCTCGCATGGATACTTTGGTGAAAAGAAACAAGCAATATGCTGTTCTAATTTCAATCTGAAAAATAATGTGGTCCCCTAACAATGAAACTATGCCTGGTATTATATTGGCACCACAAGGTGCAACCCTAGATAGAAACTAATTCGAAATAGAAAAGCAACTCGGATCAAGAAACCGAAACAAACTCTACTTTACAAACTTCGAACAATCTCTTAACAGTCTGGACCAAACACGCCTCTTGATTCGGACGGTCCGGACGTTCAAAGGAAAACGTCCAGATGGTCCGAACATCTCCGTCTGGGACTCTCGCGACGCACCGCTTGTGGAGGCTATTCGGACGGTCCGAACGTTTGAGGAGAATAGTCCGGACGGTTCGAATGTGTCTGCCTGGAATTCTTTGCGGCGCACAATTCGTTGAAGTTAGAACTTTCCTTGTCCAAAATGCATCGACCTTCATGAGTGGGCTCCTCCTCATACCTAAGTACGCACAGCACACTAGAATTAGGTAGTAGCAAAATCTTATCAAAATTGTATTCTTTAAAGAACAAAGTCACCTATTGTTGGAGCTTCTTGGCTCGTGCTCGCGTAATTGGTCCTGTTGGTTCAATTGGAGGAGTTTGGGCAAGGGTGGCCTCATCATCCTCCCCCTCTTGAAAAGACGTCGTCCTCGACGTTGTATGATATGAATCCTCCGTCTGTCCATCAGTTTGGGGATGAGAAGTGGTGCTGAAAAGAAGCTTGGTCCCCAACTTTCCCCGTAATGTCTTCCAAAAAGCTCATGAATTTAATATCGCGATCTGACACAATGGTCCTTGGCACACCATGCAATCGAACTATCTCCCTGAAAAATAAGTTAGCAATATGTGACGCATCGTCGCTCTTATGACAAGGAATAAAATGTGCCATTTTGGAAAAACGATCCACAACAACAAAAACAGAATCTCTCCCTATCTTAGTCCTAGGTAATCCCAACACAAAGTCCATGCTAATATCTTCCCAAGGAGCATCAGGAACAGGAAGAGGAGTATACAAGCCGTGTGGATTGAGCTTTGATTTTGCCTTTTGACAAGTCATGCAACGTTGCACAAACCTGTCCACATCACGCCTCATCTTAGGCCAGTAAAAGTGATCGCTCAACATAAGCAATGTCTTTTCACGTCCAAAATGCCCCATTAGGCCCCCTACATGAGATTCCTGCAACAAAAGCAAACGAATGGACGATTCTGGAACGCAAAGCTTGTTAGCTCGAAACAAGAACCCATCATGTATATGAAACTTATCACAGCCTTTCCCATCTTTGCAATGTGAATAAAAAGCAGCAAAATCATGGTCATTAGCATATAACTCACACAAACTCTCCAATCCAGGAACTTGTACTCCTAATTGAGTTAAAAGCACATGTTTCCTAGAAAGAGCATCAACAACCATGTTTTCCTTCCCTTTCTTGTATTTGACAACATAAGGAAAAGATTCAATGAATTCTATCCACTTGGCATGACGTCGATTCAATTTTGCTTCACCACGCAAATACTTTAAAGCCTCATGATCTGAGTGAATAACAAATTCCTTGGGCCACAAGTAATGCTGCCAAGTTTCTAAAACTCGCACTAACGCATAAAGTTCTTTATCATAGACCGGATAATTCAATTGAGCACCGTTCAATTTCTCACTAAAATAAGCAACCGGTCTACCCTCTTGCATCAACACTCCCCCTATGCCATTCCACTAGCATCACATTCAATTTCAAAGCTCGTAGTGAAATCAGGCAAAACAAGCAAAGGAGCTTCAGTCAAACGTTTCGTAAGCTCAGCAAAGGCCTTTTGTTGTGCCACTCCCCACACAAATGCAACTCCCTTCTTAGTTAGCTCATTCAAAGGGCCAGCTACAGTACTAAAGTCCTTCACAAATCTCCTATAAAAACTAGCCAACCCATGAAAGCTTCTAACTTGACTTACATTGATGGGCGTCGACCAATTTTGAATTGATTCAACTTTTGATTCATCCACTTCTATGCCATGTGCTGAAACAACGTATCCCAAGAAAACAACTTTGTCTTTGCAAAAAGTGCACTTTTCTATATTACCAAATAACCTAGCTGTTCGCAAAACTTGTAGCACTTGTCTATATGTTCAACATGTTCAGATTCATTGCGGCTATAGATTAAGATGTCATCAAAGTAAACAACCACAAATTTACCAATGAATTGCCTTAAAACATGGTTCATCAATCTCATGAACGTACTAGGTGCATTAGTTAGACCACAAGGCATCACTAACCACTGATACAACCCAAATTTTGTTTTAAAAGCAGTCTTCCATTCATCCCCTTCTTTCATCCTAATTTGATGATATCCACTACGCAAGTCAATTTTTGAGAAAATAACTGCACCACTCAATTCATCAAGCATGTCATCTAAGCGAGGTATGGGATGACGATATCGAATAGTGATGTTATTAATTGCTCTACAATCTATGCACATGCGCCATGAACCATCTTTCTTAGGAACTAAAATCATAATAACAGCACAAGGACTTAAGCTTTCTCGTACATACCCTTTGGAAAGAAGTTCTTGGACTTGTTTCTGGATTTCCTTTGTTTCTTCGGGATTGACACGGTATGGTGGTCGATTGGGCAGCGTTGCCCCTGGAATTAAGCCGATTTGATGTTCTATCCCACGAATTGGTGGCAAACCTGCCGGAACCTCCTCTGGAAACACGTCATTGTACTCCTGCAAAACATGTTTCACAGCACTAGGAAGAGAGATTATATCGTTAGTGGAAATCAATGCATCTTTGTACAACAACACAAAGTGCACCGTGCTAGGATCCTCACTCAACTCTCGAATCTCAGCTCTTGTAGCTAGCATGGTTAACTTATCCTCACTTTTCTTTTTACCGCTCAAGTTTGGCATGTGGCGCTCACTTTCCAATGGTGGATGCACTCTATTCTTTTCACTATCATCTCTTACTTCAATCTTTTGCATGGATTGGTTGATGATTTCAGCAGGAGTCAGCGGCTTCAAAATCACATCCATGTTGTTCCACCTAAACTTGTAGCAATTTGTGCGACCATCATGCACAGACGATCGGTCATATTGCCATGGCCGACCCAGAAGTTGGTGACAAACCGTCATTGGCACCACATCACATTCCAAAGTGTCACTATAGTTGCCAATAGAAAACTTGACTCGGACCATATGGCTTACTTTTACCTCGCCTCGGTCGCTTAGCCATTGCACATGATATGGTTGAGGATGTGGTAAGTATTTCAAACCCAACTTGGTGCATAACTCTTTACTGGCCAAATTGTGACAACTTCCTCCATCTATAATAACTTTGCATGCTTTACCTTCACCCACCTTTGCCCAAATTTGGAACAGATTGCATCTTTGTTTATGTGCAACTTGGACCTACACACTGAGGGTTTTGGGCGTATATACTATGGAAGGTAAATGTTCTAATGTGCATACCATCACATTTTCTTCATCTTCACTCTCGCTTCCCGCATAAGGTTCTTGAGCAGTACACAGATCATCCTCCTCACTTGTGGATTCGTATTCACCCGTTCCAGTGCAAATCATGGTTTTAGTGTTTGGACACTCCTTCTGCATATGCCCACGACCTTGGCACTTGAAACACACAATGTCCCTACTTCTTCCTGTGGATCCAGTGGACGATAGACCACTTGCGGCAGGAACAACACTTCGACGAGACTTTAGAGGCGCTATCTCTTCTTTCTTACTTGCTGTTCGATATGACGAATTGCCTTTGGTGGTGATACTCTTACTTGGTTGTGTCTGGGGAATAAACTTGCTGCGTGTATAGGTGGTACGGCTAGTAAACCTAGCATCTTCAGCCACTTGTCGTTCATCTTCTCTTGCTTGATGGAGCAACTCATTCATGTTACCATATGGGTGATGATTGACGATGTGCTTGATGTGGTGGTTCAAACCGGCCAAAAAACGGGCCATGGTTTGTTCTTCGTGTTCATGTACACCAGCATGAATCATGGCTTATTCCGTCTCCTTGTAATACTCCTCTACCGACTGTGTTCCCTGTTTCAAATGATGCAAATTTTCATACAGTGAACGTTTGTAATGACGGGGAACAAACCTACCACGCATTTCTTGTTTCATTTCATTCCAAGTGACGATGGGGTGTTCATGCCTCTCCATACGTGTTCGCACAACTTGTTCCCACCAATGCATAGCATACCCGTCAAAACCCATTGACGGAAGTTTCAACTTCTTGTCTTCGGTGTAACGGTTCAAACGGAATAACTTGTCAACCTTAAGTTCCCAAGTGAGATAATCCTCTACATCAGTACCTCCAATGAAGGTATGCATGTTGAATTTTGGCTTGGCCAAAGCTTCCTCGTCATCATCACGACCTCCTTGACCGACATCACAACCGTGATAGGAAGGGCGTCCTCCATGGCCAACAGCAGGTGGTGCTCGGCGTCGTGGGTCCTCACGTCGCATGGCATCGAACTCCTCATCAGTATCATTCAAACGGACGCTTTGCTAACTTAAGTCATCACCTCTTGCTCCATGTTGTACCAAAGTGGTAAGGTTGTTGATGGAGTATTGTAACGCACGAACATTGTCATCCAATCATACTCCCATGTCTTGGATGTCCCTTCCTAGATTGTCTTGCACCATTTCTAGTTGACGATCGAAGTGTTGTTTCAATGTTCGTTGTTGTAAACAAGTGACGGGCGCTTCAAGATTTCCTTCAAAATCCGTTAGAACTTCATCACCTTCTGCAGCCATGGTTTGTCACGAATAGCAAGTATGTGTATGAATCACTAAACTCACTATCTCGAATCAATGAAGGTTTTACCATTCCAGAAGCAATTGAAAACAACAGATTCTTACCTTGTGGTCACAGAAAATTATCAAAGGTGATATACTTAGCGAGTTTCTAGAGTGGAAGCAATGCACAACACAAGGTGTTTGGATGGAGATTGGAAGGTTTAATGCTTAGGCAATCTGAAATTTAGGTTGTTGTCAAATTAAGTAATAATCCTAGCTAGAATATTTTTTGCCTAGGCGCTAATCCAAATGATATAAGTGAAGTATATGAACACACGCACAAAGATTAATGTCACTCAATGCAAACAAAGGAATGAGCTAAAAGAATCAATCAGAAATAAATAGCTCATTTTGCACCAAGTACAAGGAGAGACGCTAGCCAATTGCAATAATATGAATTTTTTTAATGGCACAAGATTGCTCAAAGAAATTAAATACACAATCTGAATTTATGGATTAAGGTTAACTCACCCAAATTCGGCCAATGCTGTCTTTTCTTTCTTTTCTTTTCTTGTGCTCAAGCCGAGGCTTCTCCTTTTTTTATACTCAAGGCCGAACTAGGTTTAATTGTTCCTTAATCGTAAATCCAAGTTTGTTCAGCCATGTGTAAATAATACTAGAGCAGCCCTAAAGCAATTATCAAAGACTAGTCTCAAGGATCGAAGGATTTAAGTGAAGCTCTCAAACAGGCGCGCGGACGTTCAAATCGTCAAACTTTCGGTTGGTCCGAACGTTCCCACCGTTTTGAACGGTTCGATCGAAATCAGACGGCGCGGTTGTAGCGAGCGCGTTCAGATGGTTCGAACATTTCACGCGGCTCCGGGCGGTCCGATCGCGATGCGACGGCGCGGCTGGGGACGAGCGCTTCGGACGGTCCGAATGTTTCACGCGGCTCCGGGCGGTTCGATCGGGATCCGACGGTGCGGCTGGGGACGAGCGCTTCGGACGGTCCGAACGTTTCACGCGGCTCCGGGCGGTTCGATCGGGATCCGACGGGGCGGCTGGGGACGAACGCTTCGAACGAACGTCTCGGCTTCTTTGGTCGGTCCGATTGGAATCCGACGGCGCGGCTGGGGCGAGCGCTTCGGACGGTCCGAACGTCTCGGCTGCTTGGGTCGGTCCGATTGGAATCCAATAGCGCGGCCGGGGTGAACACTTCAGACGATCTGAATGTCTCGGCTGCTTAGGTCGGTCCGATTGGAATCCGACTAGGATTCTTTGTGGCGACAAGAATAAGAAAGAAACCCTGATGTGTTCGGATATGAAATATGTTCAAGATGTGCCAAAAGATTTTATGTGGATAGCCAGAGCAGGAATTCAGAAGGTAAATTGAATTAGTATTTATGGGATGCTAATTGAAAGATCAACTAGCAGATTTTCAGAAAAATTTGATATTCAACGATTAAGCTATGCGAAAGAAACACAACGATCAGCACTTGAACAAAATTTCTAAATGGATAAAAACTTAATGATGAGGTCGTCCCCATTACATATACATCTTCCACTCCAAGCATGCTTGAGAATATCCAAGAACCAGAGGGCCCAATGACGAGGGCAAAAGCCAAGCGTTTAAACAAACAGGTGCTTTTATTTCTTAAGGAGTTTGCTTTAATTGATGATGAACTTGGAATACTACCTCATGCTAGTATTTTATGTATTCTTATGTATGACTCATGTGAAGACTTGGGAGAGCAAAAGGGAGGAGCCCAAGGACTTAAACTAAAAGTTTTGGCTAAGATTTTCAAGCTAAATTCGGACTTCCACGTGCTCAACCCAATTCAAACTCGGATTCAACTCAGGATTCAATTCGGATTCGGTTCGGGACAGCCTGACAGGCAGTTACTAAAAAGGCCATAACTTTCACAAACGGAGTCTGATTCAGGTGTTCTTGTACTCGTTGGAAAGGTAATTTCAAGGGATACACAATGGATCTCGTCCCACCTTCAAATGTATCACGAAAAAAAGTTATGATCAAAACAATATGACAGGTGAAAAATATAGTTTCCTTTTTGTGAGAGTTCGTATCTAAAACCATATAGGGTTGAGTTGTACTTGGTTTGGGGACCATATGGACGTCCCAAGGGGCTATATAAGCCTTGTATTGGCAGCCTTTAGGGCTCAGACCACTTTTGATAATAGATTACTCTTGTTCTTTCTGTTGGCTGAACCAACTTGAGGGAAGATTTGGGAGTTCGCTGAAATCAAGATCGTTCAACCTTTCCGTTGGGAATTGGGAGCGTGATGGAATTTCATCGGTGGTCGTGAAGTGCAACACGTGTGGTTGGGCGAATTATAGAGTGCTAATTCTTGCATTGGCAATGGGAGATCACTACGGTTCATCGAATCCTTGTGAGTATCCAGATCCTACGTCGAGAAGATCGAGCGACCCCGTATCATCTTGGTATCAGAGCGCGGTTTACTCGGTATGATTATTTACCCTTACTTTTAAATTGTTTTATTTCTGTCCTATAGTCCATAAACCAAAAACAAAAAAAAATCCAAGCCCTAGTTTTGCATCTGTTATTTTCGTGAGTTTTATTAAGTCTTGATCCATTAGAAATTTTGTTTAGGTGCTGATCATTCGTGTTTATTTGCGTAGCTTAATCTTTGTGTCCAATCCAAAAATTCAAAAAAAATAATCTTGCTGATATTTTTTTCATCAATTGAGACTAGCTGTTGAATATTGCATCTAGGGCTGCTCTTGAGTATTTTACACCTTGCTGAATATTTGTGGCCTGTGCAAAATCAAAGAGACTATTGAATTTTGTTCGGCCTTTGAAAAAAACAGAAAAAAAAAATCACAGATTGACAAAAAAAAAAGAGAGAAGGAAAAAAAGAAAAAAAACAATGGTCGAATTTGGGTGAGTTCTTAGTCCATAAATTCAGATTGTGTAATTTAATTTCTTGAGCAATCTCGTGCCCTTACATTTATATCATTGCAATTGGCTAGTGTCTCTCCTAGTACTTGGTGCAAAACGAGCTATCTAATCTTTAATTTCATATTGCCTCTAGTTAGCTCATTCCTTTGTTTGCATCGAGTCACATTAATCTTTGCGGGTGCGTTCATATACTTCACTTAAATTTTTTTGGATTAGCACTTAGGCAAAGTATTCTAGCCTGGATTATTACTTAACTTTACAACATCAAGAATTTCAGATTGCTACGATATACACTTTCATACCAAGCTCCACTATATAACCGTTGTTGTTGTGCAAGTAGTGAACACTCTTAAATTCACTTGATCATCACTGTGTTGTTGTCACTTCTACCAAGTGTAAGTTTTTATTGGCCTTAATTCACTTCGGAAGGGTAAGAACTTTACTTGGGAGAGAAAACAGTGAGATTGAGTGATATCCATAAAGCATTATTCTACATAGCTATTTGTTTCTTGCATAGCTAACCATGTCAAGTGGAGGAGAACACCATGATGAGAGTGGTGAGACAAATGAAACTCAAGCATTCGTCAAGCAATATCAATTTGGGGCACTCTGTGAACGCTTTCAACGTGAGTTACGCCAAGAGCTCGATCAACTCCATGAGAAGCATGATGCTTTTGCTGATCAAATTGCAAGGGAGTTGCAAAATATCGAGATACAAGCTGATGAAAATACGCGCCAATTACGGGAGGACATTGGAGCCCTCACTAGGCTCATACAAGCTCGCAATAGTGGCGATGAAGCAAGTGCTCAAGGAGGAGAAGCTACTGCACATGTACCTCCTGCACCGCAACACCGAATGGCGGCCAACGTGGTGCGTCCACCACAGCTCGGAGGACGAGGAGGAGGCCATGGAGGGCGTGGCCTAGGCCTAGGTGGAGGCCGTGGTGGTGTTGCACATGCGATGGAATGGGATGGTGATTTTGCCTTGCATTACAATGACCATTATCATCGTCCATGCAATGAAGATGATGGATTGGGCAAGCTCAAATTTTCCATGCCCAAGTTTGTAGGCGGGACTGATCCTGAGGAGTATCTCACTTGGGAATTGAAGGTTGACAAAATTTTCCGTATGCATCACTATACGGATGAGAGAAAGATACAGTTGGCATCACTTGAGTTTGAAGGTTATGCTTTGGATTAGTGGGAACAAGTCATTACTCAAAGAGCTGAGAATGGAGAAGTCCCTATTGCATCATGGCAAGAGATGAAGCGAGAAATGAGAGCCCGTTTTGTTCCTCATCATTACAAACGTGATCTATTTGATAAACTGCAGAATATGAAGCAGGGAGCACATTCTGTGGAGGAGTACTATAAGGAGATGGAGTTAGCCATGATTCGAGCCAAGGTGCAAGAACAAGAAGAGCAAACCATGGCACGCTTCCTCTTAGGTTTGAACCATCAAGTTAAAAGAATTGTCAATTTTCAGCCCTATAACAATCTTTATGAGTTAGTGCATCAAGCTACATAAGCAGAATGACAATTGCAAGAGGATGCTAAGTTTGAAAGATCAACATCATTTGCTGCCCGTACACCGTCCAGCGGAGGAAGATATGGTTCCAAGTCACAAATAAGCCAAAGAACAGCTCCAAGTGGCGGTTCAAGCTTTCGCCCATCATCTAGCAAGAAGGAAGAAGCCATTCCAAGTACAAGGAAGCCATTAAATCCAGCAGCTAGTGGTGCTTCTTCTATGGGTTCTACAGCGAAGAGTAGCGGCATACAATGCTTCAAGTGCCTTGGTCGTGGTCATATGCAAAAGGATTGCCCAAATAACAAGGCGATGTTGATATTAGAGAATGGGGAATATGATTCTGCAAGTGAAGAAGAGAATGATCACCATGCTGATTTAGGGACATATAATGATGCACATGAGGAGGAGCAAGACATAGAGTATTGTGATCCCGGTGTTGGTCCTATACTTGTGTGTGCGCCGACGGTGTTGAGTGTGCAACCAAAGCCTTCCCATGAACAGCGCTGCAATTTATTCCATACAAGAGCTCAAGTTAGCAAGGATGGCAAATTTTGCAAGGTAATCATTGATGGTGGGAGTTGTCATAATTTGGCTAGCAAGGAGCTTTGCAATAAACTTGGGTTGAAGTACAAGAAACACCCACACCCATATCAGATTCAGTGGTTGCATGAGAAAGGCTCATTGAATGTGGGATACACTATGGATGTTGAATTTGAAATTGGCACTTATCGTGATGCAGTGGAGTGTGAGTGGTGCGTATGGATGTATGTCACTTGCTGCTAGGAAGGCCATGGCAATATGATCGCGCTGTGCTTCATGATGGAAGAACTAATCAATACAAGTTTTGGTGGAACAACAAACAAGTGGTGTTGCGACAGTTAACTCCTTCCCAAATTGTAAATGATAATGTACAAAAGGTTGAAGTGCAAGTTGAGAGTGAGAAAGGGAGAGAACAAAAGAGTGTGATTCCACAAAAGGAGAGTGAGAGCCACAAACCAAAACCGAGAGGTAAAAGCAAGAGTGAGGGAGAGAAAAACTTAGCCATGATAGCCACCAAATCTGATATGAGAGAGATGAAAGAAGATCCTGCTTTGATGCACCTTGTATTGCTGTACAAGGATGTATTGCTTTCTACTAATGATTTAACATCTTTCCTAGTGCTGTTTCTCAAGTTTTGCAGGCTTACGACGACGTGTTTCCGGAGGAGGTGCCCGCTGGTCTATCACCTATTCGAGGTATTGAGCATCAAATTGACTTAGTCCCGGGAGCCCCTCTTCCCAACCGGCCGCCGTACCGCACAAATCCAGAAGAAACAAAGGAGATTCAGCGCCAAGTGCAAGCACTTTTGGACAAAGGGTATGTACACGAGAGTCTTAGTCCTTGTGCCGTTCCTGTTATTCTTGTTCCTAAAAAAGATGGTACTTGGAGAATGTGCGTAGACTGTAGAGCTATTAACAACATAACTATTTGCTATCGTCATCCTATTCCTAGGTTAGATGATATGCTTGATGAGTTAAGTGGTTCTACTATCTTTTCTAAGATTGACTTGCGTAGTAGCTACCATCAAATAAGAATGAAACATGGTGATGAATGGAAAATTGCTTTTAAAACGAAATTTGGCTTGTATGAATGGTTAGTGATGCCTTTTGGATTGTCCAATGCTCCTAGTACATTCATGCACTTAATGAACCATGTTTTGAGACACTTCATTGGAAAATTTGTGGTAGTTTACTTTGATGATATTCTCATATATAGCCGCTGTTTGGATGATCATGTTGAACACATTAAACAAGTACTAGAAGTGCTTAGGAAAGAACGCTTGTATGCCAATCTTGAGAAGTGCACTTTTTGCAGTAGTAAGGTTGTGTTTCTAGGCTATGTTGTTTCAACTCATGGAATTGAAGTGGATGAATCGAAAATTGAAGCTATTAGAAATTGGCTAATTCCTGTGAATGTTAGTCAAATTCGTAGCTTCCACGGGCTTGCTAGCTTTTATCAGCGATTTGTGAAAGACTTTAGCACCATTGCTGCCCCATTAAATGAGTTAACTAAAAAGGGGGTGATTTTTGAGTGGGGAGAAAAACAAGACAAAGCTTTTGCTGAATTAAAGAAGTGTTTGACTGAAGCACCATTGCTTGCTTTACCTGATTTAACAAAAACTTTTGAGATTGAATGTGATGCTAGTGGAATAGGTATTGGTGGTGTTTTGATGCAAGAAAGAAAACTTGTTGCATATTTCAGTGAGAAACTTCATGGTGCACAATTGAATTATCCTGTTTATGATAAAGAATTATATGCTCTTGTGCGTGTGTTGGAAACTTGGCAACATTATCTTTGGCCTAAGGAATTCATAATACATTCTGATCATGAATCTTTGAAATACTTAAAGGGCCAAGCGAAATTGAATCGTAGACATGCTAAATGGGTAGAATTCATTGAGACCTTTTCATACATTGTCAAATAGAAAGACAAAGAGAATCTGGTAGCTGATGCATTGTCATGAAAATATGTGCTTTTGACTCAGTTGGAGGTAAAGGTACCAGGGTTAGAATGTTTGAAAGATTTATATGCTTCTGATCATGAATTTGCAGCTCCATATTCTAATTGCAAAGATGGGAAAGGGTGGGATAAGTTTCATATTAATGATGGTTTTCTCTTTCGCATGAATAAGCTATGTGTCCCGGAGTCCTCGGTGCGTTTGTTATTGTTGTAGGAATCTCATGTAGGAGGATTGATGGGGCATTTTGGGAGAAAGAAGACTTACATGATGTTGGCTGATAACTTCTATTAGCCAAAGATGAGGCGAGACGTCGAGAGGTTCGTTCAAAGATGCATCACATGTCATAAGGCGATGTCAAAACTCAATCCACATGGTTTGTATACTCCACTTCCTGTTCCTAGTGCTCCTTGGGAAGATATTAGCATAGATTTTATGTTAGGACTACCTAGGACCAAGAGGGGAAGGGATTCAGTCTTTGTTGTTGTGGATAGGTTCTCTAAAATGGCACATTTTATTCCCTGTCATAAAAGCGACGATGCGTCGCATGTAGCTGACTTGTTTTTCAGGGAGATTGTGAGATTGCACGGAATGCCAAGAACCATTTTTTTAGATCGTGACGTCAAGTTCATGAGCTACTTTTGGAAGACTTTGTGGGCCAAGCTTGGGACAAAGTTGTTGTTTTCAATGACTTGTCATCCACAAACAGATGGGCAAATGGAGGTGGTGAACCGCACACTTTCAATATTGCTACGTACCATGATAAAGAAGAACTTGAAAGAGTGGGAAGATTGTCTACCGCATGTGGAGTTTGCATATAACAGGGCGGTACATTCTACAACTCAATTGTGTCCATTTGAGGTGGTGTATGGCTTTAAACTAATCACGCCACTTGATTTAATGCCACTTCCCTTATAAGAACGTGCTAATATGGAGGCTTCGAAGCGTGCTGATTTTGTGAAAAAGCTCCATGAAAAGACTAAAGAGGTAATTGAAAAGAAGGTACGTGCTTATGCTTCCAAGGCTAACAAATCTCGTAAGAAAATGCTTTTTGAACCAGGTGACTTAGTGTGGGTCCACCTTCGCAAAGACCGCTTTCCGGAGAAGCGAAAATCCAAATTAATGCCCCGTGGTGATGATCCTTTTAAAGTACTTGCCACGATCAATGATAATGCATACAAGATAGAGCTTCCGGGAGACGACTATGGGGTGAGCACTACTTTTAATGTTGCTGATTTATCTCCATTCTTTGGGCAAAAAGACACCAAGTCGAGGACAACTCCTTTTCAAGAGGGGGAGGATGATGATGACATCCCCATTACATATACATCTTCCACTCCAAGCATGCTTGAGAATATCCAAGAACCAGAGGGCTGAATGATGAGGGCAAAAGCCAAGCGTTTAAACAAACATGTGCTTCTGTTTCTTAAGTAGTTTCCTTTAATTGATGATGAACTTGGAATACTACCTTATGCTAGCATTTTATGTATTCTTAGATATGACTCTTGTGAAGACTTGGGAGAGCAAAAGGGAGGAGCCCAAGGACTTAAACTACAAGTTTTGGATAAGATTTTCAAGCCAAATTCGGACTTCCACGTGTTCAACCCAATTCAAACTCAGATTCAACTCAGCATTCAATTCGGATTCGGTTCGGGACAGCCTGACAGGCAGTTACTAAAAAGACCATAACTTTCACAAACGGAGTCCGATTCAGGTGTTCTTGTACTTGTTGGAAAGATAATTTCAAGGGATACGCAATGGATCTGGTCCCACCTTCAAATTCATCACGGATAAAAAGTTATGACCGAAACAATATAACGGGTGAAAAATATAGTTTCCTTTTTGTGAGAGTTCGTATCTAAAACCATATAGGGTTGAGTTGTACTTGGTTTGGGGACCATATGGACGTTCCAAGGGGCTATATAAGCCTTGTATTGGTAGCCTTTAGGGCTCAGACCACTTTTGATAATAGATTACTCTTGTTCTTTCTGTTGGCTGAACCAACTTGAGGGAAGAATTGGGAGTTCGTTGAAATCAAGATCGTTCAACCTTTCCGTTGGGAATTGGGAGCGCGATGGAACTTCGTCGGTGGTCGTGAAGTTCAACACGTGTGGTTGGGCGAATTATAGAGTGCTAACTCTTGCATTGGCAATGGGAGATCACTACGGTTCATCGAATCCTCGTGAGTATCCAGATCCTACGTCGAGAAGATCGAGCGACCCCGTATCACTTAATAAGACTCACGAAAATAACAGATGCAAACTAGGGTTTGGATTTTTTTGAGGCAATTTTCGGCTATATGGACTATAGGACAGGAAGTAAAAACTAAAATTAAAAAGGATAAGATCCTACCGAGTAAACCTATGCTCTGATACCAAGATGATACGGGCGGCCCTGATCTTCTCGACGTAGGATCACGATAACTAGTGTCTCACAACCAATGTCTCTAGCTGTACACCTGTGCCAATGCAAGGACTCACAGCTCTTTGGAAATTCGCCAAGATACACCAAAGAGGATTCTCCACGAGACCACAAGTGGAGAAATGATGTGCTATCAATTCCCAATGGAAAAGCAAACACGACCTTGATTCAAGAACAATCGCTCAATTCTTCTCAAGTATTCCTCGCATGGATACTTTGGTGAAAAGAAACAAGCAATATGCTGTTCTAATTTCAATCTGAAAAATAATGTGGTCCCCTAATAATGAAACTATGCCTGGCCTTATATTGGCACCACAAGGTGCGGCCCTAGATAGAAACTATTTCGAAATAGAAAAGCAACTCGGATCAAGAAACCGAAACAAACTCTACTTTACAAACTTCGAACAATCTATTAAAAGTCTGGACCGAACATGCCTCTTGATTCGGACGGTCTGGACGTTCAAAGGAAAACGTCCAGACGGTCCGAACGTCTCCGTCTGGGACTCTCGCGATGCACCGCTTGTGGAGGGTATTCGGACGGTCCAAACATTCGAGGAGAACAGTCTGGACGGCCCGAACGTCTCTGCCTTGAATTCTTTGCGGCGCATCGACCTTCATGAGTGGGCTCCTCCTCATAGCTAAGTACGCACAGTACACTAGAATTAGGTAGTAGCAAAATCTTATCAAAATTGTATTCTTTAAAGAACAAAGTCACCTGTTGTTGGAGCTTCTTGGCTCGTGCTCGCGTAATTGGTCCTGTTGGTTCAATTGGAGGAGTTAGGGCAAGGGTGGCCTCATCACCTGTTGTGGAGGAAAGTTTCGCACCGACTCAGACCGATCCGAAAACCATGTTGATGTGAGCAAGGGCATGGCAGGTGTCGATTCAGTCTATTTTGGATCCAGTTTCATTTTGAGCCTCGATTTTGTGCGCGTGCAGCATATAGTATCTGTGGAACCCGATGTGGTGCAAAGTTTCACACTGACTTCAATCGAATCCAAATCCATGACAAAATGAGCTAGGGTGCCGATATTGTCCATTCGAGGTGTTTTGCACTTAGTTGCATTTAGTGCCACGATTTGATTCTCACGGAGGCTATGGTGCCTTCGAAACCGTTATAAGTGGAAAGTCTCACACCGACTCGGTTAGATTTGAAATGTGTACCAAAATGAGCTAAGCCGCATATGAAGTACATTTGGGTTGTTTAGCTCCCAATTTCAATTGCTGATTCGATTTTGTCTACGTGGTGTTTGAAATGTCGTCGATACCTGATGCTAACGAGAGTTTCATACAGACTCAGACGGATTTGGAGTACATGTCAAAATGAGCCAAGCGCGTGTGAAGTCCAATCAAGGTGTTGCACTCAGTTTCATTTCGTGACTCGATTTCATGCGCATGGAGTTTACGATGCCGTCGGAACCTGTTGCCGAGAAATGTTTCACACCGACTCGGGCAGATCCGAAATCTGTGGTGGAATGAGCTATGCTACATGTGTAGTCCATCCGAGGTGTTTGGCACTCAGTTTAATTTTCTACCTCGATTTCATGCTCCTAGATGTTACGGTTCCGCAGGAACACGTTGTGGATGAAAGTCTCACGTTGACTCAGACGGATTTGAAATCCGTGCTGAACTCAGCGAGGGTGCATATGATGTCCACTCGGTGTGTTGGGCACTAAGTTTTATTTCGTGCCATGATTTTGTATGAATCGAACTTATCGTACCTTTCGGAATAGCTGTGCGGGAAAGTTTTCCGCCGACTCAGATGGATCTGAAAATCGTGCCGATGAGGAAGGGTGAACGTGACGTCGATTCAGTGCGTTTGGCACCCACATTCATTTCCAGCCTTGGTTTTGTACGCACGGAATTATTGTACCTGTTGAACCCGTTGTAGAGAAATTTTCACACCAACTCGAATGGATTCTAAATCAGTGCCGAAATGAGCTAGGGTGCATATGTAGTCCATTCGAGGTGTTCGCACTTAGTTTTGTTTTGTGTCTTGATTTCATCATTACGGAGGTTATTACGTTGTCGGAACCCATGGATGAGGCAAGTCTCACACCGACTTGGACGGATTTGAAATGTGTACCAAAATGTGTTGTTTTGCTCCCATTTACCTTTGGTGACTCAATTTTTGTCCGCGTGGTGTTTGTAATATCGTCGGCACCTGACGTCGAGGAAATTTTCATATGGACTCGAACGTATTTGGAATACATATCGTAATGGGCCCGAGGATGCATACGAAGTGCAATCGGGGTGTTGTACTCAGTTTTATTTCATGACATGATTTTCATATGCACGGAGTTTACGATGCCGTCGGAACCTGTTGTGGAGGAATGTTTCGCACAGTCTCAGATCGATCCGAAAACCATGTTGATGTGAGCAAGCGCTTGGCAGATGTCGATTCAGTCTATTTTAGATCCAGTTTCATTTTGAGCCTAGATTTTGTGCGCGCGCAGCTTATAGTATCGGTTGGAACCCGATGTGGTGCAGAGTTTCACACTGACTCCAATCGAATCCAAATCCATGCCAAAATGAGCTAGGGTGCAGATGTTGTCCATTCGAGGTGTTTTGCACTTAGTTGCATTTAGTGCCACGATTTCGTTCTCACGGAGGCTATGGTGCCGTTGAACCCGGTAGAAGAGCAAAGTCTCACACCGACTCGGATAGATTTGAAATGTGTACCAAAATGAGCTAAACCGCATATGAAGTACATTTGGGTTGTTTAGCTCCCAATTTCAATTGTTGACTCGATTTATCTACTTGGTGTTTGTAATGTCGTCGATACCTGTCCGACATCTACCCCAAATGATGATGATAACCAACGGCACTCTACTTTGGTAGACCAACCATGCAGTGATCATTATCTTTTGGTGCAACATATGGAAGGGCATGAACACCTAATTTTTATGAGGGATTCTATCCTACCAAAGCAACATATCACAAATATCATTGCATAAGAATAAGATAGATAACATCACAGATAAACACATTTAACTGTGAAATAGTATGGCCCAAAAAATGGTGATCTCCATCTCCATGTAGGTGTAGACGATCTCCATCCTCCACATCACTCCATTAGGCCACCATGCTTGAAAACTTGTAACCTCAAAACTAGGCTACTACCTATAATAGCTAGAAATTGAAGATTACAAAGATAGATTCAAGCATTAAGGTCGACACGCAGGTCGTTAAATACAATATAGACAGCTAACAATAGCTGAAATAATCATGACACGCAGGCCATGAACGAATGTTACATGCATCACATACATCTCATACATTCCAATAAGATATAGGGCCATACTATTCACACCATTCCCTGCAAAAACAAGTTAGACGTAGAATCGTATTCTACCTAACGATGTGAACCCATGAGCTAGGGTGCAAATGTTGTCCATTCGAGGTGTTTTGCACTTAGTTGCATTTAGTGCCACGATTTCGTTGTCACGGAGGCTATGGTGCCGTCGAACCCGGTAGAAGAGCAAAGTCTCACACTGACTCGGATAGATTTGAAATGTGTACCAAAATGAGCTAAACCGCATATGAAGTACATTTGGGTTGTTTAGCTCCCAATTTCAATTGGTGACTCGATTTATCTACTTGGTGTTTGTAATGTCGTCGATACCTGTCACTATTAGCCAAGGCGCATATGAAGTCCAATCAAGGTGTTGCACTCAGTTTCATTTCGTGACTCAATTTCATGCGCATGGAGTTTACGATGCTGTCGGAACCCGTTACGGAGGAATGTTTCACACCGACTCAGGCAGATCCGAAATCTATGCTGAAATGAGCTATGCTGCATGTGTAGTCCATCCGAGGTGTTTGGTCAAGGAACGCGCGTAGGCTACGATAGCAGAAAATAAAAAATTTCTACCGCGCACACCAGGACATCATGCTAAGGAGGGATCATAGATCGTTACCACTAGACGCGCAGCGCAGCGGAAGAAGAGTTGGAGAAGCCGATCCAACCACGCGCGTCGAGGTAGTAGTGGAAGTAGCCGATCGTCCCGAACAGATCGTCTCCTCCACGCGATCAACAACACCACGAGCAGATCCAGTCTGTCGATTGTTGATGCCGATCAACGCCGCAACGAGCAGCGCCTCCACGGGTATCCACACGTCCGGGGCTGGAACGCCGATCGCGAGTGTACCAGCACTCGCAAGCGGCTAGGGTTTGGCTCGGGAGGTGGCGGCTAGGGTTTTGCTCGGGAGGAACAGAAGCGTGTATCCCTCAGCCCCCCCCCCCCCCGCCTCCATATATATAGACCTCCTCACTTGGGCCTCGTGGACCGAGGACCAATAGGAGTCTATCCGGATCTCTATCCGAATTGAGCCCACATCCGAATCACATTCGAATTAGTGTTCCAACCCATTAAGTGTGCAACCCTGTAGGTTCACGTATACTTGGTCGCGACCCGGAAACGCCTTTCCGGTCACCCTGTTAATAGCGGCCTCTAGCAAGACATATTAACCCCAAAGTATACGTACAGATCATATCAGCTGAACTTGTAATGTTCTCATGTACGAATCCCTTTGTCTCACGATATAGATTAAGCTCAAGGCGAGACCTGTGTCATCCTCTTAATAGCTCAATCACTCTCTCGATTCCGTGATGGATTATAAACTCGTGATTGACTCCTCAATCACCTTGGCATGGCCATGCACTTTCATAATCCATTACATCGAGGGGCCCAGAGATATCTCTCCCATAAGGAGGGGCAAATTCTATCTTGATCATTCACATCCCACTACATGTTTCATAGCAAACCCGAAGACTACTTTTATGACTACCCAGTTACGGAGTAGTGTTTAGTAGTCCCAAAATAAGCTACTACGCATGTTGGGAACCATGATGATCTCAAGTCTAAGGATTCCACATAAACACTACTTGAGACCAACTGATGACACATGGAATCTCTGCAGTGTCTCATGGCGGGTCTATCCAACATATGTTCACTAACACATGTCCATATTATTGATTTGGTATCTCCATACCATGATCCATGAGACATGATCATCAATCAATACATATGCTGATCTTTGAATCATATTTGTTCCTCATATGATATATAATCAGGGATCATTTAGAAATAGCAACATTTTGGCATTAAGAGTCTCATGAATAAGTCACATACTCATTAATCAATAATGATAATGTCTATTTCAAGGAACAAACTAATGCATCATAAACATAGTATGTGATATATATAACATCTCCATGTTGCCTCTAGGGCATATCACTAACAGTCTCCCACTTGCACTAGAGTCAACCATGTAGGTATCTAATACCCATTGCCCTAGTGTGAGCCTCATGCTTTGGCTGGGGAAGCGGCTTTGTCAACGGATCTGTAATGTTCAAATCCGTTTGTACTTTGCATATCTTCACATTGCCTCTCTCCACAATCTCGCGGATGAGATGAAATCGCCGTAGAATGTGCTTGGACTTCTGGTGCGATCTAGGCTCCTTGGCTTGCGCAATGGCCCCACTATTGTCACAATAGAGGTCTATTGGGCTGGAGGCACTAGCCACCACACCAAGCTCAGAAACAAATTTCTTGATCCAAACAGCCTCTTTAGCAGCTTCAGAAGCTGCTATGTACTCGGCTTCTGTTGTAGAATCAGCAACCGTCTCCTGCTTGGAACTCTTCCAGCTCACCGCATCGCCATTCAGGCAGAACACAAATCCAGATTGCGATCTAAAATCATCTTTGTCAGTTTGGAAGCTAGCATCGGTGTAACCATTTACAACGAGCTCTTCCTCACCCCCATAGACGAGGAACACATCTTTAGTTCTTCTCAAGTACTTCAAGATGTTCTTTACGGCAATCCAGTGACTTTCACCTAGATCTGACTGGTATCTACTTGTAGCACTTAAAGCATACGAGACATCTGGACGTGTACAAAGCATGGCATACATAATGGACCCCATAGCTGAAGCATATGGAATCGCATTCATTTTATCCCGCTCATCAGGTGTACTAGGACACTGACTCTTGCTAAGATTTATACCATGTGACATAGGTAGGAAGCCTTTCTTGGAATCCTGCATGTTGAACCTTTTCAACACCTTGTCAATATACGTATCTTGGCTTAATCCAATTAGCCTTCTTGATCTATCCCTATAGATCTTGATGCCCAGAATATATGCCGCCTCTCCTAAGTCTTTCATAGAGAAAGTATTTTTCAATGAAGACTTAACAGATTCGAGCATAGGAATGTCATTTCCGATCAGTAGTATGTCATCCACATATAAGACAAGAAATACAAGTGCGCTCCCACTAGCCTTTTTGTAAACACAAGGCTCTTCTTCGTTCTTGATGAAACCAAACCCTTTGATTACTTCATCAAAACGAATGTTCCACCTCCGAGATGCCTGCTTTAATCCATAAATGGATCTTTGCAGCTTGCATATCTTTCCAGCTGATTGCGAATCGACAAAACCCGTGGGCTGTGTCATGTACACATCCTCACTCAGATTTCCATTAAGTAAAGCTGTTTTGACATCCATTTGCCATATTTCATAGTCGAAATATGCAGCAATCGCTAGAATGATCCGAATAGACTTTAGCATTGCGACGGGCGAAAAAGTTTCATCATAATCAACACCTTGAATTTGTCTGAAACCTTTGGCCACCAATCGCGCTTTATAGATGTGAACATTTCCATCTATGTCTATCTTTTTCTTGAAAATCCATTTGCACTCAATGGTTTTAACACCATCAGGTGGATCAACCAAGTTCCAAACTTGATTACTATGCATGGATTCAATTTCGGATCTCATGGCTTCAAGCCATTTCTCAGAGTCTGGTCCCACCATCGCTTCTTCATAGGTCTTAGGCTCATCATTGTCTAACAACAATATGTCCCGTTGTTGAGTAGTCAGGAACATGTACCTCTCAGGTGCACAGCGTGACCTCTCTGACCTACGTGGTGCCGGTGTGCCCACAACAGGTTCTTCAACAGTTTGTTCATCCTGTTGTGGTTCTGTAGGAGCTGAAACGTTTTCAGGTGTTTCCCGAATTTCTTCAAGTTGCACCATGCTCCCACTATCCCTTCTTGAGAGAAACTCTTTCTCTAAGAAGACACCATGCCGGGCGACAAACACTTTGCCTTCTTCTTGATTATAGAAGTAATATCCTTTTGTTTCCTTAGGATACCCGATAAAGAAGCATTTATCAGATTTAGTACTGAGCTTATCAGATTGTAAACGTTTTACATAAGCCTCACATCCCCAAATCTTAAGAAAAGACAAGCTAGGACGTTGTCCTGTCCACATCTCATATGGTGTCTTTTCTACTGATTTTGATGGAACCTTGTTTAGTGTGAAAGCGGCTGTTTCAAGAGCGTACCCCCAAAAAGACAACGGAAGATCACTTTGGCTCATCATGGAGCGCACCATATCTAATAAGGTGCGATTTCTCCGTTCAGATACCCCATTCCATTGAGGTGTTCCTGGCGGAGTCAATTGTGGAACAATTCCACAATCCTTCAGATGATTGCCAAACTCATGGCTCAAATACTCACCTCCATGATCAGATCGTAGAAACTTAATTGTCTTGCCTAAATGATTTTGCACTTCATTTTGGAATTCTTTGAACTTTTCAAAGGATTCAGACTTATGCTTCATCAGGTAGATATACCCATATCTACTAAAGTCATCAGTAAAAGTTATGAAGTACTGAAAACCACCTCTGGCGGTTGAGCTCATTGGTTCACATACATCAGAATGTACGAGTGCCAATAAGTCACTTGCTTGTTCACCTTGACCGGTGAAAGGTGCCTTTGTCATCTTGCCAAGTAAACAAGATTCGCATGTCTCAAATGATTCAAAATCAAATGAGTGCAGAATACCATCTCTATGGAGCTTCTCCATGCGTTTCTCATTTATGTGACCTAAGCGACAGTGCCAAATAAACGTGGGATTCAAATCATTCGAACGTTGCCTCTTTGCATTAATGTTATAGACCGGTGACTCTTCAAGAGTAAGAACATATAACCCACTCACCAATGGAGTATGACAATAGAACATATCTTTGAAATAAAGAGAACAACCATTGTTCATAGATCTAAAGTCATAACCTTCTGCTTGCAAACATGAAGCAGAAATAATGTTCTTGGAAAGAGATGGAACACAATAACAATTATTCAATTCCAAAACTAATCCTGAAGGTAAAGACAATGGCATGGTACCAACAGCCACCACAGCAACTTTTGCTCCATTGCCAACGCGAAGATCCACTTCGCTCCTCCTCAAACTTCTACTTCTTCTTAGCCCCTGCAACGATTTGCAAATGTGAGCAACCGATCCGGTATCAAATACCCAAGAATCAGTGGATGAAGTAGCAAGATTGATCTCTATAACATTTATACCTGGAGAGGAAGTCGTACTTCCCTTCTTCTTCTCAAGATCCTCCAAGTACTTTGGGCAGTTCCTTTTCCAATGACCTGATTGCTTACAGTAGTGACAATCTGCATTAGGAGCAGCGCCCTTCTTGACTTGCTTGGCCTTAGAACTGCTCACGATCTCATCGGGAGCTAACTTTCTTTTGACCGCGCCTTTCTTGACATTGGGCTTGCCCTTGCCTTTCTGCATCATCATCACATGATTGCTGCTTTTCTTAATGCTTTCCTCGGCAGCTTTTAGCATCCCATGCAACTCTGCCAAGGTCTTATCCATGTTGTCATGTGATAGTTCAGTATGAATGGCTCAAAGCTCGGGGGGAGCGACTGGAGAATCACATCAGTAGCCAACTCTTGGCTAAGGGGAAAACCAAGCTTTTCCAGACTCTCAATGTAGCCAATCATCTTAATCACATGAGGGCTGACGGGATTCCCTTCTGCAAGCCTGCACGCAAACAAGGACTTTGAAGTGTTGAACCTCTCAGCCCTTGCTTGGTTCTCAAACATACCACGCAACCCCACAATGATATTGTAGGCATCTGTGTTCTCATATTGCTTCTGAAGCTCAGAGGACATTGTGGCAAGCATGAGACAGCTCACATCAAGGTAATCATTCGTTTGCTTCTCATAAGCTCTCCGTGCAGCCGCAGTAGCATTATCAGGCAAGTTATCAGGATAACGAGACTCAAGGACATACTCCTTGCGCTCTTGCTTGAGAACAATTCTCAAGTTGCGATACCAATCCATAAAGTTCGTTCCATTGAGTTTTTCTTTCTCAAGAATAGATCGCAAATTAAAAGAACTGGATGCGGCATTAGTTGACATGATCTACAACAAAGAATATGCAAAGTTTAGCACTATGTTTATGTTCATCTTTTATTAAACTATTTAACAAAAGACTACCACTATGTGTTTTGCAACAAAACTCCCTCTAAGTTACATAGTGGGTCAAGATCCTCATTTCACTAATTCCTAGTGAGCTTTGGCATCACGGCTAAAAAACTAGTGACATGGGTAAGCAACACCTTGCTAATCACATCCCTATGTGACTCTTGCTTGTTGGGTGACATCAATATGCCCCGGCCCCAACCTATGCCCCAAGGTCCAAAACTGTTTTGATAACCTTGTTAAGTAAACCAAATGCTTCCGCATGTAGATGTCCGACATCTACCCCAAATAATGATGATAACCGACGACACTCTACTTTGGTAGACCTACCATGCGGTGATCATTATCTTTTGGTGCAACATATGGAAGGGCATGAACACCTAATTTTTATGAGGGATTCTATCCTACCAAAGCAACATATCACAAATATCATTGCATAAGAATAAGATAGATAACATCACAGATAAACACATTTAACTGTGAAGTAGTATGGCCCAAAAAATGGTGATCTCCATCTCCATGTAGGTGTAGACGATCTCCATCCTCCACATCACTCCTTTAGGCCACCATGCTTGAAAGCTTGTAACCTCAAAACTAGGCTACTACCTATAATAGCTAGAAATTGAAGATTACAAAGATAGATTCAAGCATTAAGGTCGACACGTAGGTCGTTAAATACAATATAGACAGCTAACAATAGCTGAAATAATCATGACACGCAGGCCATGAACGAATGTTACATGCATCACATACATCTCATACATTCCAATAAGATATAGGGCCATACTAGTCACATCATTCCCTGCAAAAACAAGTTAGACGTAGAATCGTATTCGACCTAACGATGTGAACCCATGAGCTAGGGTGCAGATGTTGTCCATTCGAGGTGTTTTGCACATAGTTGCATTTAGTGCCACGATTTCGTTGTCACGGAGGCTATGGTGCCGTCGAACCCGGTAGAAGAGCAAAGTCTCACACTGACTCGGATAGATTTGAAATGTGTACCAAAATGAGCTAAACCGCATATGAAGTACATTTGGGTTGTTTAGCTCCCAATTTCAATTGGTGACTCGATTTATCTACTTGGTGTTTGTAATGTCGTCGATACCTGTCACTATTAGCCAAGGCGCATATGAAGTCCAATCAAGGTGTTGCACTCAGTTTCATTTCGTGACTCGATTTCATGCGCATGGAGTTTACGATGCTGTCGGAACCCGTTACGGAGGAATGTTTCACACCGACTCGGGCAGATCCGAAATCTATGCTGGAATGAGCTATGCTGCATGTGTAGTCCATCCGAGGTGTTTGGTGAAGGAACGCGCGTAGGCTACGATAGCAGGAAAAAAAATTTCTACCACGCACACCAGGACATCATGCTAAGGAGGGATCATAGATCGTTACCACTAGACGCGCAGCGCAGCGGAAGAAGAGTTGGAGAAGCCGATCCAACCACGCGCGTCGAGGTAGTAGTGGAAGTAGCCGATCGTCCCGAATAGATCGTCTCCTCCACGCGATCAACCACACCACGAGCAGATCCAATCTGTCGATTGTTGATGCCGATCAACGCCGCAACGAGCAGCGCCTCCACCAGAATCCACACGTCCGGGGCTGGAACGCCGATCGCGAGTGTACCAGCACTCGCGAGCGGCTAGGGTTTGGCTCGGGAGGTGGCGGCTAGGGTTTTGCTCGGGAGGAACAGAAGCGTGTATCCCTCAGCCCCCCCCGGCCTCCATATATATAGACCTCCTCACTTGGGCCTCGTGGACCGAGGCCCAATAGGAGTCTATCCGGATCTCTATTCGAATTGAGCCCACATCCGAATCACATTCGAATTAGTGTTCCAACCCGTTAAGTGTGCGACCCTGTAGGTTCACGTATACTTGGTCGCGACCCAGAAACGCCTTTCCAGTCACCCTGTTAATAGCGGCCTCTAGCAAGACATATTAACCCCAAAGTATACGTAAAGATCATATCGGCTGAACCTGTAATGTTCTCATGTACGAATCCCTTTGTCTCACGATATAGATTAAGCTCAAGGCGAGACCTGTGTCATCCTCTTAATAGCTCAATCACTCTCTCGATTCCGTGATGGATTATAAACTCGTGATTGACTCCTCAATCACCTTGGCATGGCCATGCACTTTCATAATCCATTACATCGAGGGGCCCAGAGATATCTCTCCCATAAGGAGGGGCAAATTCTATCTTGATCATTCACATCCCACTACATGTTTCATAGCAAACCCGAAGACTACTTTTATGACTACCCAGTTACGGAGTAGTGTTTAGTAGTCCCAAAATAAGCTACTACGCATGTTGGGAACCATGATGATCTCAAGTCTAAGGATTCCACATAAACACTACTTGAGACCAACTGATGACACATGGAATCTCTGCAGTGTCTCATGGCGGGTCTATCCAACATATGTTCTCTAACACATGTCCATATTATTGATTTGGTATCTCCATACCATGATCCATGAGACATGATCATCAATCAATACATATGCTGATCTTTGAATCATATTTGTTCCTCAAATGATATATAATCAGGGATCATTTAGAAATAGCAACATTTTGGCATTAAGAGTCTCATGAATAAGTCACATACTCATTAATCAATAATGATAATGTCTATTTCAAGGAACAAACTAATGCATCATAAACATAGTATGTGATATATATAACATCTCCATGTTGCCTCTAGGGCATATCACTAACATTTGGCACTCAGTTTAATTTTCTACCTCGATTTCATGCTTCTAGATGTTACGGTTCCGTAGGAACACGCTGTGGATGAAAGTCTCACGTCGACTCGGACGGATTTGAATTCCGCGCTGAACTTAGCGAGGGTGCGTATGATGTCCACTCAGTGTGTTAGGCACTAAGTTTTATTTCATGCCTTGATTTCGTGTGAATCGAGCTTATTGTACCTGTCGGAACAGCTGTAGGGGAAAATTTTGCGCCGACTCAGATGGATCTGAAAATCGTGCCGATGCGAGCAAGGGAGGGATTTAGTCTTTGTTGTTGTGGATCGGTTTTCTAAAATGGCACATTTTATTCCCTGTTATAAGAGCGACGATGCGTCGCATGTAGCTGACTTGTTTTTCAGGGAGATTGTGAGGTTGCATGGAATGCCAAAACCTTTTGTTTCCGATCGTGACGTCACGTTCATAAGCTACTTTTGGAAAACTTTGTGGGCCAAGCTTGGGACAAAGTTGTAGTTTTCAACGACTTGTCACCCACAAACAGGTGGACAGACGGAAGTGGTGCACCGTACACTCTCAATGCTGCTGCGGACAATGATCAAAAAGAATTTGAAAGAGTGGGAAGATTGCCTACCGCAGGTTGAATTTGCATATAATCGGGCGGTGCATTCTACAACTCAATTGTGTCCATTTGAGGTGGTGTATGGTTTCAAACCGATCACGCCACTTGACTTGATGCCACTTCCATTACAAGAACATACAAATATGGAGGCTTCTAAGCGTGCTGATTTTGTGAAAAAGCTCCATGAAAAGACTAAAGAGGTAATTGAAAAGAAGGTACGTGCTTATGCTTCTAAAGCTAACAAGACTAGAAAGAAAATGCTATTTGAACCATGTGACTTAGTATGGGTGCATCTTCGCAAAGAACGTTTTCCGGAGAAGCGTAAATCAAAATTGATGCTCCGTGGTGATGGTCCTTTTAAAGTACTTGCCAAGATCAATAACAACGCATACAAGATAGAGCTTCCAGGAGACGATTATGGGGTGAGTACTACTTTAAATGTTGCTGATTTATCACCATTCTTTGGACAAGATGGCACAGAGTCGAGGACGACTCCTTTTCAAGAGGGGTAGGATGATGAGGACATCTCTATTACACATTCTTCATCCACTCCAAGTGTGCATGACAATGCTAGTGATGAGGCACCAAAAGGTCCTATGACAAGAGCAAGAGCTAAGCTACTTCAACAACAAGTGCTTTTGTTTCTTAGAGAGTCTTCTATTATGCTACCTAATGCAAATATGTTATGTGTTCTCAGATTTGAAGTAAGAGAAGATCAAGTGGAGAAGGACCAAGTGACCACGAGTCATGAGAAGAAGAGTCCATGCGGGCAAGGAGCTAATAAACGGAAGGCCACTTGATCATATATCTCATGGCATGCACAAGATGTGGCCTGTGTGCCAAAGGGTGACCGAGTCCAACTTAATCTCGGTCTTGTAATAGGATAGGGGCTTAGCCCGAAAATAAAGGAAACAGATTGCTAAGTTTTAGGAATTGGAATAGGACATTGACTGAATAAGGGATTGATTCGGCCAAGACTTTCCTTGCGTGAGTTCAGGGAGGCACTATAAAACCCCCTTGTATCCCCTTTGTTTTGCTCAGACCACGTTTGAGAAAAATCAATCTACTAAAGCTTTCGAGTTTAGCATTGCTGCCGAAATTCCTAAGGGAATTAGGAGTGTCTTCTTCAATCAAGATCATTCAGCCTTTCCGTTGGGAATTGGGTGTACGATAGATCTTCGCTTGGTGGTCGGCAAAATGAACACGAGTGTGTTTTGGCGGATTAAAGAGTGTTCGTCCCTTGCATTGGCATTGGAGGATCATTACGATTCATCAAGACTCCCGTGAGTATCCATCCTACGTCGAGAAGATCGGGCGACCCCGTATCATCTTGGTATCAGAGCGCGGTTTACTCGGTAGGATCTTATCCCTTTAAATTTCAGTTTATTACTTTCTGTCCTATAGTCCATAAACCGAAAACACATAAAAAAATCCAAACCCTAGTTTCGCATCTGTTATTTTTATGAGTTTTATTATGTCTTGATCCATTAGAAATTTTGTTTACGCGCTGATCTTTGTGTTCCTTCGCGTAACTTGATCTTGTGTCCCCATAAAACAAAAAAAAGTAGATTCAATTTACTCTTGAAGTTGAGTCCATATCCAGAACTCCTCCCAAATCAATCCGAGTACAACTCCATAATCCAAGTCGGTTTTGACTAGCTGTCCACTTCTGAATCCGTTTGGAAATCCGAAACCAACTCTAGGGAGGTGTTAGTGTTCGCATTGGCTTCCTTGGACACCATACGGCCAAACATCATACATACGAGCTTCACTTATATCCTTTGAATACTTGAGACTAGTCATTGATATTGTAACGTGACCACGCCACAAACACATACGCCAATAGCGTCCAATATCAAGATTGAATTAAAGGTGAATTCGTTTCTTCAGACTCAACATATTTTAAATGAGAATATGATGCTACCTAATGATGAAAATATATATTTTCACAGCACCACGTAACTTTTACACCAATTCAAGCAAGAGTTCAAGATGCACACGTTTTGGAATCCAATTCAGCCTCCAGATCAATTCGGATTCAGCTTGACAGGCCCAAATTCAAATGTGCATAACTTTCACATATGAAGTCCGTTTGAGGTCCACGATTACTTGTTGGAAAGATTTTCTCATCTTCTTTCCAATGGATCTAGTATCACCTCTAAATTCTATCTGTACGCACCGCAATCATCAAAAGTGTCCGTGTTGGGCACGTACTGGAATCGGATTCGGACTGCTGCAATGGTGCAAGTTTAAACGGACGTAACTTTCTCATACGGACTCCATTTGGAACGTTCTTGGACTTGATGGAAATCTTATCAAGTATACTGTCTAAAGGATTCAATCCCATCTTCACATTCCATCCGAGCCGGCCGCAATCATCAAAAGAGTCCGTGTTGGACACGTACTGGAATCGGATTCGGACTGCTGCAATGGTGCAAGTTTAAATGGACATAACTTCCTCATACGGACTCCGTTTGGGACGTTCTTGTACTGCATGGAAAGCTTATGAAGTCTACTTTCCAATGGATCAAACCTCATCTTCCAATTCTGCCTGAGCCGGCCGTAATCATCAAAAGAGTCCACATTGATTTCTGAGTCTGAGTCAAAAAAGGTGCTGCGCCTCTACCACTTGGGCCCGTGTGCCTTGTAACCCTAGGGGGTCATTCTCTCTATATAAGAGCCACCGTCTCCTCAGCTAGGACTTGGATTTCATTGAGTTTAGGTTTAGCTATTATGCAAACTTCTGTTCTTCAGTTGTGTCGGACGACCACCTGTCAAGACAGCCTTCGGAATCCCACCTTTTGAATTCAATATCAATATTTGCAATTTCAGATTGCTTGTTATCTTGTTCTTGCGTGTTCTTCGATTGCATGCAGGAATAGACCTTCGTGGTTAGGTCAACCGCGTTCTTGGCACGGTTGATAACAACTTGGAGTGTGGTTCAGCGATTGCTAAGGCGCAAGCGATGTCGTTCGGTTGTAGTCGGGTCGCAAGGGTCACCTCCACCAAAATCGATAGTTATCATCCTATCGGAAGATCAGGACACCATCGCCTCATCAGTTGGTATCAGAGCTTCAGTTGACCGGTAGGAATTTCTTGTATCTGTAGTTAGTAGATTGGTTTTTTATTTTCCATAGTCCAAAAAAAATTGCCCCACAAAAAGAGTTAATTCCCGCTGTCCAAACCCCGTTGTGCCTTTCAATCTATTAGTTTTGGTTTGCTAAATTGAATTTGTGTCCGTTTTAGCTTTCTCTAGTTGCTGGTCATATCCTTAATTCCATAAAAATCCAAACAAAAAAGAATTCTCCCATCACAAACTCTAATTCCAATTCGGCTGATTTTTCTTTTCTCTGCAGCCGCCACCACAAAAGCCATAACTTTTGATTCCATGATTCGTTTTGAGTGAGACCACTGCCATTAGATTCATAGCTTCATTATCTATCTTCCTGTAAAATTTAGCTTCAATCCAGTATGGCAGTAAAAACATATCTGCTGTGCCAGTTGACCTAAAATTCCAGATTGAATCTGCAACAGTCGGCACTTGTGAATTTTGTGCGAATTTTTTGATCGGTTTCCAGAACATGACCCCAAAACAAACGTTGTAGAAAAAGATGTCAGAAAACAGAGAAAATAATAATAATTGAAAAAGAGGCAATAAAAGAAAAGTTACGGCCGAAATACCGATATGCTGTCCAGTGGACAGAAATCTTCTGTTTTCAAGTTTGGGTTCAATCCTTGTGTTCTTCAATTCCAGATTGCATTCGATTAAATTATCTTGTATTTACCACTCCCATACATTGCCATACACTTATTTTAGCCTTATTCTATCTTTGGTTGATCAGCAACATAGACTAAGTGCTAGATACGAACTATAATTCAATTCTATGCAATTTCTGAAATTAATTGATTGTTTTAATTTGCTACAGAATGCATAGTCTATCCAAGCTCCACTTTTCTAGTAACCGAACAGGTCTTGCTGTACCTTGCAATCGCTTTACTCATCACTTGAGTTAGATTTATCACGAACCAGCCACCGGTTGCACCACCTGTTTGCTTTGCTAAGAACTCGTAAGAATTTGGTAAGAGCTTGATCTGAGCCTCCATATTCTAGTAGTCGATAGGAATATTTACTTGTGATTTGTTTCCTTGTTTTCTACTAACAATGACAGGCTTAGGAAATTGGGTAAATTATGATGTCATCGCGGGCAGATTTGAACTCGAAGGGAAACAATTACCGGTATATATATCTTGCCACTCACCGCTGAGAGTACATCGTCGGACTACTTCTTGTGCGTTACTATGTTGGAAAGCTACTTTGAAAGACAGGATCTTGATCCTGTTGAGAAGATGAGCATGGCAAGGATGGTACTGATTGGAGATGTTCAACATTGGTGGTCAAATCTCGAGTTCCACTATATATACACATGGGAGCAGATGAAAAAGAAATTGTGACATCGTTTTGTACCTCCAGCACCCACGGTCACAAGCGAGGTGCAACCTGAGGTAACTAAAAATGTTGATATTATTTTGGTTCTTACTCCATCTATAGATACCACCGAGATACTTGAAGAGGTGAAGGATGATCTGGTGCATCTTATGCCATTAGTGGAGAAGTTTGAGTTACCTACAGTATCTGATGAGGACGATAGTGACAAAGGTACTTGTTGTAGGGGTGGCCCCCACCTAAGCCCAGCAGGCCTGTTAAGAGAGTGTAAGGCCCAGAATGGGACATGTATAGTGACATAGGTACCCCTGAGGGAAATACTCGTGTGAAATGGTATAATTGTAAAGACACTCCACATGTGGATGTATATATGTAGGACATAGGCCATGGGGAAAGACCCTAAGCCATTTTCTACTCACCTAACTCCCCACTACCATACTCTCTCTCTGTTTGGTCAGTAACCACAACAGTTGGCGCCGTCCGTGGGGAGGACAAGAGCAAGCCTCCAGGTCTAAAGGAGGATGGCCCCAAAGAAAGTTTCACCAGCGGCGGCGAAGAAGAAGAAGGCGGAGACAGCGAAGTCTCGCGTCAGCACTAGGGCTTCGGCTTTAGCAGCCGCAGGTACGAGCGGTGGTGCAGGTGCGACCGCCAATCTCGCCATCGACGCAACGACCAACCCCGCCACCGACGCGACGACAACCCCGCCATCAACGCGACGACCAACCTCGTCAGCGACACAACGCCAGACCTCACCAGCACTGCCCCGACGACCAACCCCGGCGACGGCAGCGCAGGCGCACCCGTTTTTCCACCCGGCGCAGAGGCGGCGAATGGCCCCAGCGGCTCCAGGGTCCTCCAGGACAACGCGGCGGGCAGCCCGGCCGCGCAGGCCGTGGTCACCACCGCGCCGGTAGCATCGCCAAGCGCACCGACGGCCCCAGCCACGCCCGCGATGGAGGCTGCCCTGCTGGTGGCCCTCAGCGCGTTTCAGCGGGAGCTAACAGACATCCGCGGAGCCGTGCGGGACATGCAAGAGGCTCGGAGCCAACACGCCCCCCCCCCCCCGCGGTGGCATCCGAACCCACTCCGGAGAGGGCGGATAGCCGCGACGCCCCTACGTCCAGTCGCGTCGCATTGCGGCGCGTAGACCCGGAGTCCCCGCTCTCCGCAGGCCTACAGCAAGCGGAATGGCCTGAAGATTTCAAGTTCCCGAGCGTCATCGAGGCCTACAAAGGCGACTCCGACCCGCGAGAGTTCGTGCGCGTGTACGAGACCGCTATCGAAGCCGCTGGCGGAGACGACACCACGAAGGCGAAAGGGCTCCCTCTCGTGTTACAAGGGGTGGCGCTGTCCTGGTTCTTCACCATCGAACCACAGTCCATCTACGAGTGGGAACAGATCCGCGACCGACTCTACAACAACTTTCAAGAAAACTACGTCGAGCGCGTCGATGCGGACCAGCTCTTCGCAGTCAAGCAAAAACCCGAGGAAAGGCTCCGGGATTACTTCAAGCGCTTCGCGAAAGTGCGCTGCCAGGTCAAGGACGTCAACGAAACAACCGTCATAAATCCAGCAATCCAAGGCCTCCGACCGGGACCGATGGCCGAATACAACGCGCGCAAGCCCATTAAGACGGTCGCGAAACTCTTCGACAAGATGGAAGAGTACGCCAGAGCGGAGGAGGACGCGCGGAGGCGACACGGTGAGGACTCCGACACCAACAAGGCGGAAGGCTCGGCAAAAAGCGAAGGCTCGCCGAAGCAGGGCTCTTCGAAAGGTAAGCGCAATCAAGAGCAGCTGAAGGCTGCCTCCGAACGCAAGGACCCCCAACACAACGACTCGCCAGGCGATAGGCCCAAGCGCGACCAACGCAAGTCCAGGAAACCTCGTTACGTCTTTGACATCGAGGGTGGCTCCGAAGACAACGCCTCCGCAGGTCGCGGGGGCAGAGGGCGCCAAGGCCGAGGACAGGGACGTGGCCGGGGTCGCGACGACAAAACTCGTGAAGAGTACGGCGACCAGCACCACGACAGTGGTGCGAGATCCATGGCCGAGGCAACCATGGCACGCATGCTTGCGCCACTATCGCAGCGCTACGACAGAGCGTCGCCAGGGACAAAAACCTGGATACACGCGCGCCCATTGTGGCCCACGTCCAACACCCCCAGGACCAAGGAATACAGCCCTAGGAAGGCCTTCTGCGAATTTAGGCACATGTGCAACAACCTCGGGAGGGCCTCCTGCAGTTACAAGCCCCGGAAGGAGCCCAGCGCAGGATCATCAACGTCATTTCTGGAGGCTCCTGGCTGGAGTTCGCCTCGGCGCGGCAACGGAAGGCGTACGCGAGGAGGCTGCACCATGTCGCGGCTTGCCCGGCGCAGGCGCCGCCGGAATGGGCACAACACGAAGTCACATTCACGCGCGCTGACGCCGAGGGCATGGAGTTTCCCCACCAAGACCCTTTGGTCGTTCGGGTCCTTGTAGCCGGATGCGAAGTCAGGCGCGTCCTAGTCGATGGAGGCAGCTCCGCGAACATCTTGTTTGCCGCGGCCTTCGACCAAATGGGGATCCCTCGGAGCCGATTGGGCCCTTCAGGCATCCCACTGCAAGGATTTGGAGGGCAGCCTTTGCGCGCTTTGGGCCAGATATGCCTCCAAGTCTCCTTCGGCCAAAACAACAACGTGAGGAGCGAAGACGCCATCTTCGATGTGGTCGACATTGCATACCCCTACAACACCATATTAGGGCGGCCGCTCTTAAATACCCTCGGGGCAGTCCCGCACCACGGCTTCCTGTGCATGAAGCTTCCCAGACCGCAGGCTATCATCATCATCCATGGCGACCAGGGCATGGCTCGGTGCATAGAGCTTGGCGCCAGAGGTCCATGCCATGCGGCTCGCCAAGGCACCTAAGCCGGGTATGCAGATGCGAAGCCCTCGGGCACCCCCCGAGAGCGCCTCGCGTTCCTCGGGCACAAGGTTGCCCCGGCAGCAGCGACTCGCCAGCGGTCGCCCCGTCATAGCGGTTAGTGGTCGGTATCCCCCTTTTTTTTGTAATCGCTCACCCGCGCAAACGGGAATTTAATAAAGTGCATCGTTCATGCAAATTCTCTCGTTTTCATACCAAAAGCGCACGAAGGATCACCTTCGTGTGCACTGTGCATGAGCATGAATAAAGACGCGTGGGGGGACACCTCCGCGCGTAGTCTACGGACACTAAATAAGACGTAGCGTCGAGGTCCGCCTCCGCACGCACTCTACGGAGTATAAATAAGACGTAGCGTCGAGGTCCGCCTCCGCACGCAACTTCACCGCCCGCAACGCGCGGAGGCTCACCTCCGTGCGCAGCCTACGGACTCTAAATAAGACGTAGCATCGAGGTCCGCCTCCGCACGCACTCTACGGAGTATAAATAAGATGTAGTGTCGAGGTTCGCCTTCGCACGCAATTTCACCACCCACAACGCGCGGAGGCTCGCCTCCGCGCACAGCCTACGGACTCTAAATAAGACGTAGCGTCGAGGTGCGCCTCCGCACGCACTCTCCAGAGTATAAAAAAGACGCGGATGCTATCCCTACGCACTCTACGGAGTATAAACAAGACGCCAACACCGCGCACGCATGGGCGTTGCCCCAGTGCGTACTCTTCGGAGTATAAATAAGACGTGGATGCCGATCCCACGCACTCTCCAGAGTATAAAAAAGACGCGGATGCTATCCCTGCGCACTCTACGGAGTATAAACAAGACGCGGACACTGCGCACGCATGGGCGTTGCCCCAGTGCGTATTCTTCGGAGTATAAATAAGACGTGGATGCCGATCCCACGCACTCTCCGGAGTATAAAAAAGATGCGGATGCTATCCCTGTGCACTCTACGGAGTATAAACAAGACGCGGACACCGCGCATGCTTGGGCGTTGCCCCAGTGCGTACTCTTCGGAGTATAAATAAGACGTGGATGCCGATCCCATGCACTCTCCGGAGTATAAAAAAGACGCGGATGCTATCCCCGCGCACTCTACGGAGTATAAACAAGACGCGGACACTGCGCACGCATGGGCGTTGCCCAAGTGCGCACTCTTCGGAATATAAATAAGACGTGGATGCCGATCCCACGCACTCTCCGGAGTATAAAAAAGACGCGGAAGCTATCCCCGCGCACTCTACGGAGTATAAACAAGACGTGGCTGTTGGCCCCACGTACTTAGAGCACAGCTTACCCCCGGTTAATTCTACGGAGTGCAAAGTGCACCACGGGGGCCCACTCCCACGCGCCGCCCTTGAAGTACCAAGGCGACATGTCAGAGGCTAGCTCCGCGCGAGCGCACTCCCAAGCGAGAAACACCAGAGGCTGTTCTGGCATAATCTTGGGAAGGAGCGCTCGCGCGTCTACATCGACTAGGCGCCAGCTCAGCTGCCACCGCCTCGAAGGGTAGGGGACGGAGCGCTCGTGCTTCTACTTCGACTAGGCGCCAGCTCTACTGCCACCACTTCGAAGCGTAGGGGACGGAGCGCTCGCGCGTCTACTTCTACTAGGCGCCAGCTCCGTTGCCGCCACGTCGAAGCCGCTACTTCGACTAGGCGCCAGCTCCGCTGCCACCGCCTCGAAGGGTAGGGGACGGAGCGCTCACGCTTCTACTTTGACTTGGCGCCAGCTCCGCTGCCACCACTTCGAAAGGTAGGGGACGGAGTGCTCGCGCGTCTACTTCGACCAGGTGCCAGCTTCGTTGCTGCCACGTCGAAGCCGCTACTTCGACTAAGGCGCCAGCTCCGCTGCCACCACTTCGAAGGGTAGGGGACGGAGCGCTCGCGCTTCTACTTTGACTAGGCACCAGCTCCGCTGCCACCAATTCAAAGGGTAGGGGATGGAGCACTCGCGCTTTTTTCTTCGACTAGGCGCCAGCTCCGCTGCCACCACATCGAAAGGAAGGGGACGGAGCGCTCGCGCTTCTACTTCGACTTGGCGCCAGCTCCGCTGCCACCGCCTCGAAGGGTAGGGGACGGAGCGCTTGCGCGTCTACTTTGACTAGGCGCCAGCTCCGTTGCCGCCACGTCGAAGCCGCTACTTCGAATAAGGCGACACCTCCGCTGCCACCACTTCGAAGCGCAGGGGACGGAGCGCTCGCACGTCTACGCTGACTAGGTGCCAGCTCCGCTGCCACCACTTCGAATTGTAGGGGACGGAGCGCTCGCGCGTCTACTTTGACTAGGCGCCAGCTCCGCTGCCACCACTTCGAAGGGTAGGGGACGGAGCGCTCGCGCGTCTACTTCGACTAGGCGCCAGCTCCGTTGCCGCCACGTCGAAGCTGGTGGGACGGAGCGCTCGCGCGTCTGCTTCGACTAGGCGCCAGCTCCGCTGCCACCACTTCAAAGGGTAGGGGACGGAGCGCTCGTGTTTCTACTGCGACTAGGCGCCAGCTCCGCTGCCACCACTTCGAAGGGTAGGGGATGGAGCGCTCGCGCTTCTACTTCGACTAGGCGCCAGCTCCGCTGCCACCACTTCGAAGGGTAGAGGACGGAGCGCTCGCGCGTCTACTTTGACTAGGCGCCAGCTCCGTTGCCGCCACGTCGAAGCCGCTACTTCGACTAAGGCACCAGCTCCGCTGCCACCGCTTTGAAGGGTAGGGGACGGAGCGCTCGTGCTTCTACTTCGACTAGGCGCCAGCTCCGCTACCACCACTTCGAAGGGTAGGGGACGGAGCGCTCGCGCTTGTACTTCGACTAGGCGCCAGCTCCGCTGCCACCACTTCGAAGGGTAGGGGACGGAGCGCTCGCGCTTCTACTTCGACTAGGCGCCAGCTCCGCTGCCACCACTACGAAGGGTAGGGGACGGAGCACTCGCGCTTCTACTTCGACTAGGCGCCAGCTCTGCTGTTACCACTCCGAAGGGTAGGGGACGGAGCGCTCGTGCGTCTACTTCGACTAGGCGCCAGCTCCGCTGCCACCACTTCGAACCCCGCGCGTCTACTTCGACTAGGCGCCAGCTTCATTGCCGCCACGTTGAAGCCGCTACTTCGACTAAGACGCCAGCTCCGCTGGCACCACTTCGAAGATAAGGGGACGGAGCGCCCTCGCGCTAACCCGCACGCACCTAGCACCCCCGTACCACCCCGTTGCCCGCCTTGTAGGCACCGCCTCGGTGAGACAGCACGTCTAACGGCATTCCCCGCACATCGCACCGGCGCAGGTTATGTCACGCCAAGGTTTGGCTTGTTCTCATAAACAGGTCAGCTTCAGTCCGTCAATATTCTCTCGAAAGACGGGCTTGATCACAAGCCTCGACTGAAGGTGAGGCTGTCTAAGAGAACAGGGCAAACCTTGCCGTTATATGCAGAAATGCGGCGCGAGCACAGCAGATGCGAGCAGTTGCCGTTAATAGACGCTAACCAAGCTCCCGAGAAAAATAGGCCTCCATCAGTACATCAACACTCCCCGAGCCGCGTGTTGCCGCCATGGAATGTGGATGCACTAAAGAGGCCCATTTTAGGGGAGCAGCACCTATCCAAGCACACAATGCAGGTACAATGTTACACCAGCACGCTATATATATGCCCCATCAGTGGGAGAGCCAACCGGCAGAAGTCCAGCCTGCGGAAGTCCAACCGGCGACAGTCCAACCGGCGGGGAGCTTTGCAGCATCGTACCATCACGATGCTCCAAGATCTGCGCCGGGATAAGGAACGTCGCCACATGGTGTCACCGCACCCCCCTCAAGTCTCGCGCCGTGTCAACCAAGCCCACTGGGTAGACTGGCGGTCGCTTGTCGTCAAGGGCGCCCAACGCCGGAGACGCGCGCGAGCGCGACGACTTACGACCCGCTCCGCCTCCTATGCAGATGCATTTGACTCCGCCAACATCTCCACTCCGGACGGCAGACCCGACCACGCCACGGCAGGACTCTGTGGGCGATGAAGCCTTCGACAAGCCGCCCGGCGCCATACCTTCGCAATAAGGCGAACACTACACTTCGAACGTTGAGAAAGCTCACAGGCCGCAGGGACGGAGGGGGCCAAAGGGCTCGGCAACATGGCTTTGGCCCGTAAAGCCCTTCACCATGAGAGGCTCCTGTTGTAGGGGTGGCCCCCACCTAAGCCCAGCAGGCCTGTTAAGAGAGTGTAAGGCCCAGAATGGGACGTGTATAGTGACATAGGTACCCCTGAGGGAAATACTCGTGTGTAAGGGTATAATTGTAAAGGAACCCCCCATGTGGATGTATATATGTAGGACATAGGCCATGGGGAAAGACCCTAAGCTATTTTCTACTCACCTAACTCCCCACTACCATACTCTCTCTCTGTTTGGTCAGTAACCACAACAATACTGATTTGGTGCTACAACAAGACATAGAGCAACCATGTGAGTATATACCTGCTGTAGTGCAATCTTTTGATATTCCTTGTGTTGACTTGAACGAACAATGTGCTGATCTAAATTCTCAAAATTTTGCATATGTCGAATTACTTACACATTAGAAAGTATTTGATAGAATATACCCTGCTGATGCATTGTGCTACATCGTGCTTAATAAGGCCGTTAGTTTGGATTGTGCTATGGAGAAAGTTTCTAAACTTGCATGTTCGAAATTCTTGTTTAGTGCCTACACCCCTGGGTATAAGTTTAATTTGATTGGAGATTATGGTGTAGAAAATCAATTTCTTGTATATCGAATATGCATAACTTGTGATCACATGGATGAATTGCAGCTTGTTGTTTTGAACAACAACTCTTGTATGCTCAATCTTGTTCATTATGAAAGAAAAATAAAATTTAGTGATTATTCAATGCCTATGTGTTCTTCTCTTGTTGAACCATCTAACATTGACAATCTGAATAATGAAATTGATGTATGGAAGAACTTGCAAACCTTTTCACCCTTACTAGATGAATTTGCTATTGCTCAATTGAAATCTAATTATATGGATAAACTTTGGTTGATTCCAAAAGATGTAGCTTTTCCCATATGTGCCACCACAACAAGTTTACAACTTCAAAAATTTGAACTGTATAAATGCTTCACTTACATTTGCAAAACAAGTTGCAATAATTACTGTGTGAGAAATTTTGATTTGTTCATTAACATATATGATTACTTTTGGGTTAATAATACAATGAGCTTTTATGATTACTGCTGTGTTATAACATTAATTGTGCAACAACGAAGAACTATTACAACGGATGACATATACATATACCATGCATACACCTTGGCTTCTTTGTTACATACTTTCAGTTTATCAAAAGCCGAGGACGGCTTTGTTTTCAAGAAGGGGAGGATGATGAGGACATGACTGCTATGGATACAACCATATTTGCTATGCTTGTTGTCCCAATTACAAGAGCTCCTACGCATCGCTTAAATTATCAGGTGAGCTCGTTTCAAAGAGATTTTACTTTGCTTTATAAAGAACTTATGATATTACATAACGAGGGTTTGTTGCGTTTGTTATCATATACCGAGATTTATGGTCAAGATCATGCAATACGTGAGGCTACACATATGTTAAAACCAAGGACGGTTTTTTGTCAAAAAGGGGAGGATGACGTGACCACGCCACAAACACATACGCCAATAGCGTCCAATATCAAGATTGAATTAAAGGTGAATTCGTTTCTTCAGAGAATATGATGCTACCTAATGATGAAAAAATATATTTTTACAGCACCACATCACTTTTACACCAATTCAAGCAAGAGGTCAAGATGGACACGATTTGGAATCCAATTCGGCCTCCAGATCAATTCGGATTCAGCCTGACAGGCCGAAATTCAAATGTGCATAACTTTCACATATGAAGTCCGTTTGCGGTCCACGAGTACTTGCTGGAAACATTTTCTCATCCTATTTCCAATGGATCTGGTATCATCTCTAAATTCTATCTGTATGCATCGTAATCATCAAAAGAGTCCGTGTTGGGCACGTACTGGAATCGGATTCGTACTGCTGCAATGGTGCAAGTTTAAACGGACGTAACTTTCTCATACGGACTCCATTTGGGATGTTCTTGGACTTTATGGAAAGCTTATCAAGTCTCCTTTCTAAAGGATTCAATCCCATCTTCAAATTCTATCCGAGCCGGCCGTAATCGTCAAAAGAGTCCGTGTTTGACACGTACTGGAATCGGATTTGGACTGCTGCAATGGTGCAAGTTTAAATGGACATAACTTCCTCATGCGGACTCCGTTTGGGACGTTCTTGTACTTCATGGAAAGCTTATGAAGTATACTTTCCAATGGATCCAACCTCATCTTTAAATTCTGGCTGAGGCGGCCGTAATCATCAAAAGAGTTCACATTGTTTTCTGAGTCCGAGTCAAAAAGGTGCTGCGCCACCACCACCTGGGCCCATGTGCCTTGTAACCCTAGGGGGTCATTCTCTCTATGTAAGAGCCGCCGTCTGCTCAGCTAGGACTTGGATTTCATTGAGTTTAGGTTTAGCTATTATGCAAACTTTTGTTCTTCAGTTGTGTCGGACGACCACCTGTCAAGACAGCCTTCGGAATCCCACCTTTTGAATTCAATATCAATATTTGCAATTTCAGATTGCTTGTTATCTTGTTTTTGCGTGTTCTTCGATTGCATGCAGGAATAGACCTTCGTGGTTAGGTCAACCGCGTTCTTGGCACGGTTGATAACAACTTGGAGTGTGGTTCAGCGATTGCTAAGGCGCAAGCGACGTCGTTCAATTGTAGTTGGATCGCAAGGGTCACCTCCACCAAAATCGATAGTTATCATCCTAGCAGAAGATCGGGACACCATGGCCTCATCATATTGCATTGAGGGCTGCTTTTGAATACTTCTAGCTGAACATTGGGCTTGTGCATCACTCACCCCGGCCGATCAAAAAAAAATTCAAAGTTTAGAGAGAGAGAGAGTCTTTTAATTACCTTTATACCCCTACCTTCCACAAAAAGTTTGTGACCCATATACCTCAATAGACTCAGAACAGTGAGTTGAACATATTTGGGTTAGTGGCTCGATAGCAAAAAAAAAAGAGGCGAGCAAAAAAAAAGAGAGCGAAAAAAAGGTGAGGAGGCTGATTTGGATGAGTGGTTCTAGTTCATAATTTCAGTTTGAGTGACTAAAATTCTTGAGCAATCTTGTGCCCTTATTTCCATATTATTGCAATTGGCTAGCGTCTCTCCTAGTACTTGATGCAAACGAGCTAATTTTCCTGTTTGTTTCCATCTAGCTCATTCCTTTGTTGCATTGAGTCACATTGATCTTTGCGTGTGCGTTCATACACTTCACTTATATCTATTGGATCAGCACATAGGCAATATTTTCTAGCTTAGATTATTACTTAATTTTACAACATCGTGAAATTCAGATCGTGTAAGATAAATACTTCCTAACCAAGCTCCACAAAATATCCTTTGTCGTGCAATTGTGAGTCACTTTTAATCCGCTTGATCATCACTTGTTATTGTAGCCACCACCAAGTGTAAGTTTCTTTTTAGCCTCAATTTACTTCGGAAAGGTAAGAACTTTACTTGGTTGAGGAAAAGTGAGATTGAGTGACTTCACATATCACCCATATATTTGTGGCTTTTGTGTCTTCTTTGTGCTACTAACCATGTCAGGTGGAGACGACAACATGGGAGAGGAGCATGGTGTGAATTCCCCGGTGACTCGTTTTCAATTCCAAGCTTTGAGGGGGAACTTTGCGCAATGAGTTCGCCGCTACTACTTCTGCTTTGGAGGAGCAACTCAAGGCAGAGATCAACAATTCCACAAGACATGCGCATTGAGATAAACCAACAAATGAATGTGCTACGTACCAACATAGTGAACGACGTGGTGCGCGCACTTCGACCACAACATGAGGAATGCAGTGTTCATCATGGGGGTGGCCTACCTCCACGAGATGAGGAAGCAGGCGTTGCTCGAGGTGGCCAAGATGCACAACAACGGCGAGACCGTGTGGTGGCAAACGCCATCTGTCCACCCCTGCCTGGGAGAGGTGCAGGGGCCGGCTTCCATGGTCCGGGGAGGGGCCATGGACATGGAGGCCGTGGTGGGGGAGCACTTCACTTTGACGACGATGACTTTCTGCACTACGATGACGGCTACCACCGCCGTAATCGTTATGACGAAGAATGACCACACGAGGAGAAATTTGGTAAGCTCAAATTTACATGCCATCATTTTCAGGTAGACATAAACCCGAAGAATACCTCACTTGGGAGCTCAAGGTAGACAAGGTGTTCCGCTTGCACAACTATTCTGAAGAAAAGAAAATCCATATGGCGGGACTAGAATTCAATGATTATGCTTTGGTTTGATGGGAACAAGTGCAAAACCAAAGGATGGAGAACAATGATCCACCCATCACAACATGGGAAGAGATGAAGTACCATATGAGGGCAAGGTTTGTTCCTAAACATTACAAACGTGACCTTTTTGATAAGTCGTAGAATTTGAAGCAAGGAAGTTTCACGATTGAGGAGTACTACAAAGAGATGGAAATGGCTATGATAAGGGCTAATGTTTATGAACAAGAAGAGCAAACTATAGCCCGTTTCCTTACTGGTTTGCATCCTTCTATCAAGCGAATTGTCGAATTTCAACCCTACAACAACATGGTGGAGTTGGTACATCAAACCACTAAGGCTGAGAGGCAAGTACAACAGGACATAAGGGTTTCAAAATCATCTTCCTACACTTCCCGTACATCACCTACAGGAGGTAAAACCACATCTCGTTTCAATTTATTTAAAACTAACCCATTTAGTGGAAGTTTTAATCCTAGTGTACATGCTACCCCGAGTACCAAGAATGCCACTCCTTCTTTCCCAAAAAAAGGACCAGCCCCTTCTTCATCATCTTCGGTTGGTTCTACGGCCAAGAGTAGCTCCATCCAATGCTTCAAGTGTCTTGGTCGCGGACATATGCAAAAGGATTGCCCAAATAGCAAGGTAATGTTAGTAACTGAGAATGGAGAATATGATTCTGCTGAAGAAGATGGAGAGCACCTTGTTGATTTTGAGGCGTTTGAGGATGGCCATGAGGAAGAAAGAGAGGAAGAAACACATAGGGATGGGTATTGTGACCCCGAGTCCGGCCCTATCCTTGTGTGCACCCCTTCGGTATTGAGCGTTCAAGCAAAACTCAACCATGAACAGCGCTGCAACCTTTTCCAAACAAGAGCTCAGGTTAGTAAAGATGGTAAGTGTTGCAAAGTTATTATTGATGGGGGTAGTTGTCATAACCTAGCAAGCAAAGAACTTTGCACTAAACTTGGATTGAAATACAAGAAACACCCACATCCATATCAAATTTAGTGGTTGAATAATAATGGTTCCATGAATGTTGGGTACACTGTTGATGTTAGCTTTCAAATTGGTTCTTATTATGATACTGTAGAATGTGATGTTGTGTCCATGGAAGTATGTTACTTGTTATTAGGTAGACCATGGCAATATGATCGTTCTGTGATTCATGATGGAAGAACTAATAAATACAAGTTCATGTGGAATAATAGAGAAATATTGTTACGACCATTAACTCCTTCTCAAATTATACATGAAAACATGCAAAAGATTAAGGTGAAAGTGGAAAGTGAGAAAGGGAAGGAGCAAAAGAATGTGATTCCACAAAAGGTCAGAGAGAGCCACAAGCTAAAATTGAGTGGAAAAAGAAAGGATGAGGGAGAGAAAAAGTTGGTTATGATAGCCACCAAATCTGATCTGAGAGAAATGAGAGATGATTCCACTTTGGAGCATTTGGTATTGCTGTATAAAGATGTTTTGCTTTCTACTAATGACTTAACCTCTCTTTCTAGTGTGGTTTCTCAAGTGTTACAGGCTTATGAAGATGTCTTTCCAGAGGAGGTACCCGCTAGTTTACCACCCATTCGAGGCATCGAACATCAAATTGACTTGGTGCCGGAAGCTCCACTTCCCAACTAGCCACCATACCGCACAAACCCGGATGAGACAAAAGAAATTCAGCGGCAAGTCCAAGCGCTCATGGAAAAAGGGTACGTACGCGAAAGTCTTAGTCTTGTGCCGTTCCTGTTATTCTTGTTCCTAAGAAAGATGGTACATGGAGAATGTGCGTAGACTGTAGAGCTATCAACAATATTACCATTCGATATCGTCATCCTATTCCTAGGTTAGATGATATGCTTGATGAATTAAGTGGCTCTACTATCTTTTCTAAGATTGATTTGTGTAGCGGATATCATCAAATTAGAATGAAACATGGTGATGAGTGGAAGACAGCTTTTAAAACAAAATTTGGATTGTATGAATGGTTAGTGATGCCTTTTGGTTTATCTAATGCCCCCAGTACATTCATGCGATTAATGAACCATGTTTTGAGACACTTGATTGGAAAATTTGTGGTAGTTTATTTTGATGACATTCTGATATAGAGCCGCTCATTGGAAGAACATGTTGAACACATTAGACAAGTGCTAGAAGTGCTAAGAACTGAAAAATTGTATGCTAATCTTGAGAAGTGTACGTTTTGCACAAACAAAGTGGTGTTCCTAGGCTATATTGTTTCAGCTCATGGAATTGAAGTTGATGAATCTAAAATTGAAGCTATTCGCAATTGGCCTACTCCGGTGAATGTTAGTCAAATTCGTAGCTTCCATGGCCTTGCTAGTTTTTATCGACGATTTGTGAAAGATTTTAGCACCATTGCCGCCCCATTAAATGAATTAACAAAAAAATGAGTCACTTTTGAGTGGGGAGAAAAACAAGATAAAGCTTTTGCTGAATTGAAGAAATGTTTGACTGAAACACCATTGCTTGTTTTACCTGATTTCACTAAAACTTTTGAGATTGAATGTGATGCTAGTGGAATTGGTATTGGTGGTGTTTTGATGCAAGAAAGAAAATCTGTTGCATATTTTAGTGAGAAACTTCATGGTGCACAATTGAATTATCCTGTGTATGACAAAAAAACTGTATGCTCTTGTGCGTGCATTAGAGACTTGGCAACATTATCTTTGGCCTAAAGAATTTGTCATTCATTCTGATCATGAAGCTTTGAAATATTTGAAAGGACAAGCTAACATGAACCGTAGACATGCTAAGTGGGTTGAATTCATTGGGACTTTTCCATACGTTGTAAAATACAAGAAAAGCAAGGAAAATGTGGTAGCTGATACATTGTCTAGAAAACATGTGCTTTTGACTCAATTGGAAGTCAAGGTTCCAGGGCTAGAGAGTTTGAACGATTTGTATGCTTTTGTTCATGACTTTTCAGCACCATATTCTAATTGCAAAGATGGGAAAGGGTGGGATAAGTTTCACGTTCATGATGGATTTCTCTTTCGCATGAACAAACTATGTGTTCCAGATTCTTCTGTGCGTTTGCTACATTTGCAGGAGTCTCATGCAGGAGGATTGATAGGTCACTTTAGAAGAGAGAGGACATACTTGATGTTGGCTGATCACTTCTATTAGCCAAGGATGAGGCGCGACGTCGAGAGATTTGTTCAAAGATGCATCACATGCCATAAAGCAAAGTCAAAACTCAATCCACATGGTTTGTACACTCCACTTCCAGTTCCTAATGTTCCTTGGGAAGATATTAGCATGGATTTTGTGTTGGGATTGCCTAGGACCAAGAGGGAGAGGGATTCAGTCTTTGTTGTTGTGGATCAGTTTTCTAAAATGGCACATTTTATTCCCTGTCATAAGAGTGACGATGCGTCGCATGTAGCTGACTTGTTTTTCAAGGAGATTGTGAGGTTGCATGGAATGCCAAAAACTATTGTTTCCGATCGTGACGTCAAGTTCATGAGCTATTTTTGGAAAACTTTGTGGGCCAAGCTTGGGACAAAGTTGTTGTTTTCAACGACTTGTCACCCACAAACAGATGGACAGACGGAAGTGGTGAACCGTACACTCTCAATGCTACTGTGGACAATGATCAAAAAGAATTCGAAAGAGTGGAAAGATTGCCTACCGAATGTTGAATTAGCATATAATCGGGCGATGGATTCTACAACTCAATTGTGTCCATTTGAGGTGGTGTATGGTTTTAAACCGATCACGCCACTTAACTTGATGCCACTTCCATTACAAGAACATACAAATATGGAGGCTTCTAAGCGTGCTGATTTTGTGAAAAAGCTCCATGAAAAGACTAAAGAGGTAATTGAAAAGAAGGTACGTGCTTATGCTTCTAAAGCTAACAAGACTAGAAAGAAAATGCTATTTGAACCAGGTGACTTAGTATGGGTGCATCTTCGCAAAGAACGCTTTCCGGAGAAGCGTAAATCAAAATTGATGCCCCGTGGTGATGGTCCTTTTAAAGTACTTGCCAAGATCAATAACAACGCATACAAGATAGAGCTTCCAGGAGACGATTATGGGGTGAGTACTAGTTTTAATGTTGCTGATTTATCACCATTCTTTGGACAAGATGGCACAGAGTCGAGGACGACTCCTTTTCAAGAGGGGGAGGATGATGAGGACATCTCTATTACACATTCTTCATCCACTCTAAGTGTGCATGACAAAGCTAGTGATGAGGCTCCAAAAGGTCCTATGACAAGAGCAAGAGCTAAGCTACTTCAACAACAGGTGCTTTTCTTTCTTAGAGAGTCTTCTATTATGTTAGATGAGAATAGCATACTACCTAATGCAAATATGTTATGTGTTCTCATATTTGAAGCAACAGAAGATCAAGTGGAGAAGGACCAAGTGGCCACGAGTCATGAGAAGAAGAGTCCATGCGGGCAAGGAGCTAATCAACGGAAGGCCACGTGATCATATATCTCATGGCGTGCACAAGCTGTGGCCTGCGTGCCAAAGGGTGACCGAGTCAAACTCAATCTCAGTCTTGTAATAGGATAGGGGCTTAGCCCGAAAATAAAGGAAACAGATTGCTAAGTTTTAGGAATTGGAATAGGACACCTTGACCGAATAAGGGATTGATTCGGCCAAGACTTTCCTTGCTTGAGTTCGGGGAGGCACTATAAAACCCCCTTGTATCCCCTTTGTTTTGCTCAGACCACGTTTGAGAAAAATCAATCTACAAAAGCTTTCGAGTTTACCATTGCTGCCGAAATTCCTAAGGGAATTAGGAGTGTCTTCTTCAATCAAGATCGTTCAGCCTTTGCGTTGGGAATTGGGTGCATGATAGATCTTCGTTTGGTGGTCGGCGAAATCAACACGAGTGTGTTTTGGCGGATTAAAGAGTGTTCGTCCCTTGCATTGGCATTGGAGGATCATTACGATTCATCAAGACTCCCGTGAGTATCCATCCTACGTCGAGAAGATCGGGCGACCCCGTATCATACATTTTGTCTCTTGATTTCATCATTACGAAGGTTATGACGTTGTCGGAACCCGTGGATGAGGTAAGTCTCACACCGACTTAGACAGATTTGAAATGTGTACCAAAATGAGCTACGCCGTATATGAAGTCCATTTGAGTTGTTTTGCTCCCATTTTCATTTGGTGACTCAATTTTGTCTGCGTGGTGTTTGTAATATCGTCGGCACCTGATGTCGAGGAAATTTTTATACGGACTCGAACGTATTCAGAATACATATCGTAATGTGCCAGAGGATGCATACGAGGTGCAATCGGGGTGTTGTACTCAGTTTCATTTCGTGACATGATTTCATATGCATGGAGTTTACAATGCCGTCAGAACCTGTTGTGGAGGAAAGTTTCACACCGACTCAGACCGATCCAAAAACCATGTTGATGTGAGCAAGGGCATGGCGGATGTCGATTCGGTCTATTTTGGATCCAGTTTCATTTTGAGCCTCAATTTTGTGCGCGTGCAGCTTATAATATCGGTTGGAACCCAATGTGGTGCAAAGTTTCACTCTGACTCCAATCGAATCCAAATCAATGCCAAAATGAGCTAGGGTGCAGATGTTGTCCATTCGAGGTGTTTTGCACTTAGTTGCATTTAGTGCCACGATTTCGTTCGCACGGAGGCTATGGTGCCGTCGAAAACAGTAGAAGAGGAAAGTCTCACACCGACTCGGATAGATTTGAAATGTGTACCAAAATGAGCTAAGCCGCATATGAAGTATATTTGGGTTGTTTAGCTCCCAATTTCAATTGGTGACTCAATTTTGTCTATATTGTGTTTGTAATGTCGTCGATACCTGATGCTAACGAAAGTTTCATGCAGACTCAGACATATTCGGAGTACATGTCACTATGAGCCAGGGCGCATATGAAGTCCAATCAAGGTGTTGCACTCAGTTTTATTTCGTGACTCGATTTCATGCGCATGGAGTTTACGATGCCGTCGGAACCTGTTGCGGAGGAATGTTTCACACCGACTCGAGCAGATCCGAAATCTATGCTGGAATGAGCTATGGTGCATGTGTAGTCCATCCGAGGTGTTTGTCACTCAGGTTAATTTTCTAACTCGATTTCATGCTCCTAGATGTTACGGTTCCGTAGGAACACGCTGTGGATGAAAGTCTCACGTCAACTTAGATGGATTTGAAATCCGTGCTAAACTCAGCGAGGGTGCATATGATGTCCACTCGATGTGTTGGCACTAAGTTCTATTCCGTGCCTTGATTTCGTTTGAATCGAGCTTATCGTACCTGTCGAAACAGCTGTGGGGGAAAGTTTTGCGCCAACTCAGATGGATCTGGAAATCGTGCCGATGCGAGCAAGGGTGAACGTGACGTTGATTCAATGCGTTTGGCACCCACATTCATTTCGAGCCTTGGTTTTGTACGCACAGAAGTATTGTACCTGTTGGAACCCGTTGTGGAGAAAATTTTCACACCAACTCGAATGGATTCTAAATCGGTGCCGAAATGAGCTAGGGTGCATATGTAGTCCATTCGAGGTGTTCGCACTTAGTTTCGTTTTGTGTCTTGATTTCATCATTACGAAGGTTATGACGTTGTCGGAACCCGTGGATAAGGCAAGTCTCACACCGACTTGGACGGATTTGAAACGTGTACCAAAATGAGCTATGCCGTATATGAAGTCCATTTGAGTTGTTTTGCTCCCATTTTCATTTGGTGACTCAATTTTGTCCGCGTGGTGTTTGTAATATCGTCGGCACCTGACGTCGAGGAAATTTTCATATGGACTCGAACGTATTCGGAATACATATCGTAATGTGCCAGAGGATGCATACGAAGTCCAATCGGGATGTTGTACTTAGTTTCATTTCATGACTTGATTTCATATGCATGGAGTTTTCGCGACATTGTCTCAATGATAATCATTGTGAAATTTACACGGATCATAAGAGTTTGAAATATATCTTCACCTAAGCAGAACTCAACCTAAAGTAGCGAAGATGGCTAGAATTGATAAAAAAATTATAATATTGGAATTTGTTATCATCCAGGCAAGGCAAATGATATGTCAGATGCTTTGAGCAGGAAGTCCGATGTAAGTAGTGTTCTATCAAAAGAGGACCAGACTCGACTCTAAGAGGGAGTTGCCCATCTGAGTCTAAATGTAGTAGATCACGGTGTTCTCTTGGCTTTAGAGATTCAACCTGCTCTACCTGACCAAATCAAGGAAGCTCAAAAAGTTGATAAGGATATTCAGGAAATAAGGAAGAATATGAGAAGAGGCAAAGCCTCAAGATTCAATGAAGATGAGCATGGAACTGTTTGGTTTGAGAACCGCATTTGTGTACCTAGTAATTAAGAAATCAAGAATATGATTATGTGAGAAGCACATGAAACTTAGTACTCTATTCACATAGGACAGATGTACCAAGATCTTAGAGAAAGGTATTGGTTGGTCAGCATGAAAAGAGAGATTGCCAAGCTTGTTGAGGCCTGTGACACATGCCAAAAGGTCAAGGCAGAACATCAGAAACATACTAGACTTATGCAACCCTTGCCAATACCAGATTGAAAATGGGAAGAAATTGGTATGGACTTCATAACTGGACATCCCAAAACTCAATCCGGCTATGATTCAATTTGGGTGATAATAGACCAGTTGACTAAACTAGTTCATTTCATACCATCAAGATCACTTACTCTATAAGTAAGTTAGTGGAGCTATATATGTCCAGAATTGTGTGCTTGCATGGACTTCCCAAAAAGATATTCCAGATTTTGGTAGAAACTTCATGAGGAATTAGGGAGTAAGCTTAATTTCAGTACGGTTTATCATCCCCAGATAGGTGGTCAAACAGAACGAGTTAATCAAGTGCTAGAGGATATGTTGGGAATAGTTGAGATCGTTCATTACCCTATGCTGAGTTCTGATATAATAATAGTTACCAGGCTAGTCTGTAGATGGTACAAAGTGCAGAACACCTTTACTTTGGGAACAGCCAGGAGAATTTGAAGATGCTGGACCTAATATACTTCAAGATGCTAAGGAAAAAGTAAGAAAAATCAAAGATAGATTGAGAATAGACTAATCCCAACAAAAAAGTTATGCTGGCAATCGTCCACGAAACTTGACCTTTGAGGTTGGAGACTATGTTTACCATAGAGTATCTCCGCTCAAAGGAGTCAAAAGAATTCAGACCAGACGGAAGCTTGCACCGAGATTTTGGACCATTCAAGATCTTAATTCATAGAGGAGAAGTTGTATATCAGTTGGGCATGTCAGGAGTGCACAACGTCTTCCATGTCTCTTAGTTGAAGAAATGCCTCCGAGTACCTACAGAGCAAGCAACACTAGAGACCCTGGATCTTTAGGAAGATCTCACTTACCAAGAGCAGCCAATCAACTTTCTTAAGATAGCATAATGTTATACCAGAAGGAAGACCATCAGATTCTATAGAGTTCAGTGGACCAATCATACCAAGACGAAGTCACCTAGGAATGAGAAGAAGATCTAAAGGCCAACCATCCCCATCTATTTGCTAGCCAGTTCAAATCTCGAGGGTGAGATTTCTTTTAAGGGGGTAGGTTTGTAACATCCCAAAATTTTATTTGCATTTTATTTGGAATTTATTTGGTTTTTCAAAATTTTATTTTTTCCAAAACCTAGAGTAAGAAAACTTAATTTGTTTATTTTCCTGTCATCTTATTCCTCTCTTTCCTTCCCTTCTTCTTTCTTTGCACACCATTGATGTCCTCCGAGTTCTTAATAGCCGATCGTTACTCCCCGTTCTAATGAACTCATCATTCTCCACTTCCTCTAACGGTTTTCCCCGCTTTAAACCTCATCATGAACCATGACAGTTCGAAAACTCTCAAAGGTTTCGACCGCTGCCACTATCAACCACATATAGCTTTCGACTGCCAAGCATCGATCATTAAGCTTCTGACTACTCTTGTTTTCGACTACTCTCTTACTTCCAACCACTCTTGCTTTCGACCACCTAAAGATCCACCCACTATAACTACTCCGATCACGGTATAACCTTCAATCCATTCAAACACTTTATATCCTTTGATCCCTCCGACCATGTTATAGCCTTTGAGTACCAACCGGTTATTGTAGCTTCGAGTATCAATCGGTTACTGTAGCATCCGACCACTCTAAAAGCTCTAAACTCTTGACCACTCATAATTTCTGACCCTTCTGACCACACACAAAATACTCTTACTTCCAACCTGTAATATCCTGAACGTCGATTCGGCGTAGGTTTCTAAAATAATCGTGGAGTTTCCCAAATTTTTTTCGGTAAATCGCGGGAGGTGAAAATTAAATTACAGAATTATCCAAAATTAAAAACAATAAATTAAAACAATAAATTTGGATATTTTGGGCTGTCCGGAGGGGTGGGCCAGCCAGCCCAAGGGGGGGCGTACCCTTTCCCAACCCTAGCTCCCCCTTTATAAACCCCTCCCTTGGCCCCTCTCTCTTTTTTCCCCACCTGGCCGCCACCCCCATCTCCTCCCTGCGCCTCCACCTCTCCCCCCATTGCTGTCCCTTGGTGCTAGGAGAAAGCGAGAAGGAAGAAGGGAGGGAAGGAGAAGAAACGAAGGAGGAAGAAGAAGGGGAAGAAGACGGGTGATCCCAAGGGGATCCCCTAGGTAACTCTCCCTCATCCCAAATCCCTCTAATATTTCTGTAATTAGGGTTCTTAGCCTAAGAATTGGTGGGGATTAGCAATTAGATTCTCCGATAATGGAATTCCTGCTGTCCGTCTATAGATCAATCCGCGCAGCGCGACTGTTTGTGCAGTAAAGACCCAAGAAACTATTTTTCCTGCGAGTCTGCCCAAAAGAAAAATTGTAGGGAACGACGAGAGTTACCTACTATATTTTTTTCAGAATTTTTGGCCACAGGATTTGGGCGTAGCAGGGTCGGGAACCTCGCTGTCTGTCAGGGGTGCAGACTGGGGCAGATTGATGTTCAGGTGTGATTTAGGAGTAGTAGATGATTTTTATGTTTTTGGTAACAATTGACAAAAATTTAGGGAATTCAGTAATATAACTACTGTAAAAAAATCATAATTTTTAGAGCCTTACACTGTGGTTGGAATGCGTTAGAATCTGGCTGCCCAGATTGCCAGAACAGATAACGTCCTCTGTGTTTGCGTGTTAAGTTACACCTTGATAGTAACGAAATAAAAATAAGTGATCTACATAAAAAGTGAAGGTATTTAAGTGAGGAATCCAGAAACATATCTGTATTTGTAAATGGTTTAATAATCTTAAAGATACAAAAAACATTAAGCAGCGCTGCTGCAGCGGGCAGAGTGTAGAACCGTTGAGCGAAGAGGGATGTTGTGGGGATTTGGGGTTTAGCGATATCTTTACTTCTTAAGACGCATTTTCATTGCTGTTGTATTGTGCTGAGAGGTACTTTTGGACAGGTGGTTTTGCTCCTGAACGCGCGTGATTGCTTCGCTTCAACGGAAGAGGCAAGTAAACGTAGCGGTTGTGCTACTGTTTAACTCGTTAATTATTCTACATTCACATTAATTAATTCTCTTAATTTGAGGTGCTATGTCATTGTTACATGCTTCCTTAATGTGGTCCATGTGGTAGTATTTTAAGGATTCAATTGTTTATGATCTTGATGGTTTAATTGTGGATATGTGGAATTATTCTTGATGAACCAATATAGTTGTGGGGTAGAATACTTTACGAGCATATTGTGGTCTAGGTGGTAGTATTTTTCGTGAATATTTGTGGTTGTGGTGGTAGCATTCTTGATGATTATGTTGTGGTCTATGTGGTAGAATTCCCTATAGATCAATGGATTATGATCTTGGTGAACCGAATGTGGGTTATGTGGTAATGATCTTATGAAACATTGGTATTGTGCTTAATGAGACACAGGTGGGTTATGAGGAGGTATTCATGATGATTAGGTTGTTGACCTTCGTGGTTAAATTCTTGTGGTTTATGATTATCATAACATTCATAACATTTGCATTGTGGATGTCGCCGCTTATAGCCGCGACCGTATTTGCATTGTGGATGTCGCCGCTTATAGCCGCGACCGTACCGGTACAGCATTGTACATTGCCGTAGTACGATGCACACTCTTACTTTGTTGGGTAAGGGTGTAGTGGATCATACGCATTCATATGCATTGCATTGTGGAAAGATCATTTGCATACCTATGCAATGTATTGTGGTGAAGTTATTTTTACAGTCAAATACAACTTCATAGTTGTAATGTGGAATTGGCTCATGTGAGTTACTTGTGGTATGAGGAATTTGGCTGTGGTCGTGGAATGGGGTTTGTCCCTTGTGGTATGGTAGGGGTTGTGATTGTGGTATGAGATTCTTTTCTCTTGTAGTAACTGTTGATAGCAATTGTGGATGTGAGAAATAATAAAGTAGTGAGGTAAACCATGATAATGCTTTATTGGCTTTGGTAGTGGTAGTGGTTGAGGTTTTAAAGTAGTCAAACAAGATTTATTTGCTAATGTTTTACCATCGTTGCTGGTGATTTGAGGTTGATGATATAAACGTGCTCATTGTGGAAAATAAATGTTGATGATTAAACTGTTGTAGTTTAAATAGCCTGTTAAACAGTTTGCTTGTTGAGATTTTTATCTCACTCTTGTTTTTCCCCCTCCCAGGTGATTCTCAAGCATGCATGGGACGGGTAGAGCGGCACATCACTAACATACACCATATCATGTTTCATACTGTAATAAATAAGTGCAGTCTCTAGTTATTCTTTTTTTTTATCTCATATTGCTGATCACTTTTAATTATTAAAGTTAGGTTGTGGTTCGCTTTAATTGGTTAAAGTTATTAGCGATTGTTCTTTAATTAGTAGTGTTCCTTTACCTTTTGTTTTAGTATGCTTCCGCTTAGCTTAACATGATTTAGAAATTGTTGCCAGTTTATGTTACCTTGTAAAGTAAATTGGCTAGCTTGTAGCGTGGTTTAGTGGCATCCCAGGGTAATGCGGGTCCTAGGGTGTTACACAACCACCGACCACTCTATATAGATTTCGATCACCGACCACTCACAAAACACCGTAGCTTCAACTTCCAACCATGCACTATACATCTAACCACTCCAACCACGGCAAAAATATTTTTAGAAGCCTGTACTTCCTCATCCTAACTCCGATTGGAACCGTTCAAAATTTTAAATTCTTCTACAATCCTAAACTATCCATTTTCGGAGTTCTTTTGAATTCTTGAGTTTTATTTGGTTTTAGTTTGTATTTATTTGCCTTGGTTTTTGTGCACATAGACTATGACGAGTCCAGAGAGTACGACTTCAACAATTCACAGCACCAAGACTTCAAGCAAGGCAAGTTACACCTTTGATCATGTTGCTCTCAATAATTTAAATTATTTATGTTGTTTTTAAATTATTATGCATGTGTATTTTTATTCGAACTTAGTTTATAATTTGATTTAGATTCTAGCTATACCTTTTCCTTGGTATACGGCCAAACTTGACATTGATCCTAAACATGCCTTGACAATGTTAGCTAGAAATTTTATAAATTTGCTTAGCCATGCTTAGAATGATTTAGGTGGGAATAATTGTTTCACATAAAATGATGAATTCTAAAAATTCATTCTTGACTTCGGTGAGTCAAGAAAGACTATGAAATTTGGATAAAATAAAATTGTAAAATCTTGTTTAGACTTAGGCATTAGTATGGTGGTGGGTGCTTGCTGGTTCTCATTGCCTTTCAGTGACACAATGATACTAGGTACAAGGGGTATGTGGGTAGCACCTAAGTCAAGTTATGGATCAGTCTGTGAGCTACTATTATAAAGTTACACCTTACTACCATATGTCTGGTATGGAACAGATTTGGCTAAGTAATTTGTAAAGTTCTAACTTTGGTTTCACTATTGAATGTGAGCAGGCGTAGGCTGCGAGAAGTCTCACATGGCACAAGAGGGGGCCCCAACTTGTAGATTCATATTATGGTGAAACCTTAGTGGCTGTGTGGCCAATTTGGCAGTTGAGCATTGTAATAGCCTTGTCATGAAACTCTCAGCTACACACCTAAGGTAGTGTATTGATCACGTGGTAAAATGAGAAGACATGTCTTGTAGGTAAAGTTGTACACCTCTGCAGAGTAACAAATTATCCTGGATAGCCGTGTCCACGGTCAAGGACATGCCAAGTATGGTTTTTCACATATTAGACATTGGTTTTATAAAATTTGGTTTATGGAACAATGTGAAAACTTTTGGAAAGATGGATCAGGTGGGATGCCCGTGGTTAGGTTAGTGTTGGGTTGGTGCCTACAATAACGATATTATTTTAATTAAATGTTGTTTCTGTATGTACTATTACACTCAGCTTTTGCACTTACTTTACAACATTTACTTCAATATTGCTATTCGCACAAATAACCATACTATGTCTTTCTTTGACAATATCCATGCATTCATCAATTTTGTTAACTCTCCTAGTGTAACTTGTGGAGTACTTTATATGCTCACCTTGCTTAAATCTATTGTCAGAGGACAACTTCATCATGCGATGAGGAATGCGATGAGTAGGCCACGTCTTACAGTTATTCACCTGTGGGCCGGCTGATTTACTTTTATATTGGCTTTGAGTCATGTTATTGTAAAACTTAGTCATAAGACCGTACTCTTTGTTTATAATAAAGTTGGTCATTATGCATGACTTGTATCCCTGTTAACACTATGGGCACTAGCTTTTCCTGGACTAGTGCAATTTACACAGAGGGTTTCGGAGTTATCAGGATCTGACACAAGGAGAGGAGAGGACGTCCACATGTTGTGGAGAGGAGGGATTCAGAGGCAATGCGTGAAGGGATGGGGGCAATATGTCCAGTGGAGGAGTCATCTTGTTTTTTTTATGACTGGCTGCTGCTTTTAAGTTTGTTCATGCTGCTTAAGTTGACTGCATATATAAGAGGCATCCAACTTTGCATACCAACTCTGAAAAAACTAAACACTTTTGAATTATTAAGCTAAAAATATATCTGTGACAGTCTGAGAAATTTCATTATTTACTCAACACAGGTGTTGCATTGTCAATTTGACAAATTGAAAATATATATACATGAACATAATGTTTCAAACTTTAAATTGAAAATATATATACATGAACATAATGTTCCAAAGCCATTAATGAATATAGTCATGCTTTCTCTTCATTTTAAAGCCATCCAATATTTCCGCTGGCTGTCCTTATCAAAGCTTAAACTCACTTCACACTAAATAGGACAAGGCAAACACCAAGAAGTAAAAAATTCAAAATAGAAACCTAGTAATATGAGACTTCATGTCAATTAAATAATCGTTATGGACATATCAATATATATCAAAAACATATTTAATGATGGTGGTGGACTAATATGAAATCCTTGAAGAGCACAAAATTAGAAATAAGCATCACCACAAAATTGAACATTTCATGGTCAGGATTCTATTTGCAGGGTGCAATTAGAAATATAATATTTATCTAGAACACATGCCTCGAAGATAATATTATAAAGAAATATGTACACCACATTGTGCATAGAAATGCTTTTAGCATGAAAATGGCCGATGAATTCAAAAATAAAAAGATGGAGATGAAGCTGCAACAGTAAGAAGGAAAATCATTAGAGCATTTATGTCTTTCCATTCCAAATTAACGATTAACACCCATTTTTGTTGCGCAAATTGAACTGAGTTGGTCAATCATTCGTCAGATTGAAAAAAATAGTAGAACAATATATGGGGATGGCATGCTTTTATTACTTGAACCAAAATAAAATTGTAGCTATTGTGAATTGTTTGATTAAACATTCAATTGTAGCACCTTGAAGTTGGAAAAAGATCCAGACTTCAGTTAGTGTGCACATGGAATTCACGTTGATATAAAAATATACAAATAATAAATATTAATAATCTTCCTACTTCATGTGATAAGTTCAATTATATGTCATGGCGATGGGCATGAAAGCAATTTCCAAAAATTAGTAAATTTGATACGGATGTTAACTCCAAGTGGTGTTAAAATAGGAACTAAATAGCTTGTTATGTTGTATAGATAGTCCAGTTATAGCCAGTCGCTTAAGCTGCATCATCTGTGAAACTTCAACTAACACTTTGACATGCTTACTTAGCGACCTGATGTTAGTACATTTGCATAACCACTAAGTTTTTCCTTTTTCTCTTTATGAAATGGACCATAGCTTGTTTACTTTGGTGGTACCTCATGTATCACAGCATGTAGTACACAGATTTGTTATCACACATGACTGATGTCTTTCAATCATGATTTCTTGCATCAAGAATCAAACTGATATGGTGCTCAATAAATCATCATCAGAAACCCAACAAACAGCCACCATCTTTCTTTGTCACCACAATGTCATTTTCGATGACAGTTCACAAAATTAGAGGCTATCTATTTGTGTACACATACACTATCTATTTGTACACATGCAAATCTACACATCAGTAAAAATGTAAGAAATTGCCAAAAGAAATGGTCATACTCTTGGAGCAAATATACCCTTGGAGTAGGGGGCGGTGCGGGGTGGAGCAGGTGGGCAACGTGGGGGCGATGTGGGTGGAGGAGGTAGGCAGCATGGGGGCCAAGTGGCAAAGTAGGGGAGGAGGCGCGGGGGTGGAGTGATGCCGAAGCGGCGGAGTAGGGGGCGGCGTGGGTGCGGAGAAGGAGCAAGGGTGTCGTGTCAGCGGAGTGAGGCCAGAGAGAAGGAGTAGGGGATGGCACGGGGGTGGAATGGAGCGGAGGAGGCGGGCGGCGTGGGGCCGGAGTGGAGGAGGATGCGGGCGGCACGGGGCTAGTGTGGAGGAGGGGTGGCAGCGGAGTGGGGCGGAGGAGGTAGGTGACATGGGGGCGGAGTGGAGGAGGAGGGGGCGGTGGGGGGGATTGGGGGTGAAATTAGGGCGTCACGCGGTGAATTGGGGTTGACGGGTAAGGGTACATGGTTGGGGATTGGAGATTGCGGACATGGGCGGCGGGGGATTGGTAGGATCAACTTGCAATGGTACTCTTTGGATGAGCTGAATCAACAGTATATATATCCAGATGGCAGAACCAACTTGCAATAGTAATTATTAGATTTTGTTGATCTAACCATCAGAGGAGAGAGTATTAACGAATCTGAGTGACGAAAGGTTTAATTAAAATGGTGTTTTTTATATTAGTATATATGTATGCGCCGGTGCGATTGTCTTGCACCCATGATCACATGATTCACAAATCAGATGCCGAATCACAGACTTAGAAAGAAAACAAAATGGGCAAATTAATCATATACTTCCGAAACTGCTCTCGAGGGAATCTGATTCCCTCCCTGTTTCTCTCCACACGGCATCCTCGTTGTCGTGATGTAGACGACAGCTAATTAATTAGTACAGACCAGAAACCATACAAATCACGCAGTGAGAAGCACATGAGGTATCCTTTTCTTGGGAGATCCTCCATTCTCCATGCCCCGTGAGTTAGAAAGTAAGTACACCCATAGAGTTTGATCGTAGGCATTTACCAATGCTTATGAGTTGTATAAGAGATTTGAAATAAGAAATATCACGTTTTGTTGGAGTAAAATTTGGTAAATTTCTATTTTTGGTCACTCAACTCTAACGAAAGTCTAATTTTCAATCTAAGTCCGGAACTGTTTATTGTACAACCCCAAATGTCAAAATCAGTACAAATCACATCCTAGTGCTAGTTTGTGGGCAGTTTAGAGTGACGTGGCTGCCAAACAATCAATTGTGCCATTTTTTCCACCACGTCATCAATTTGAGCCCACATATCAACCCTCCTTCCATCTCTACCCTGGCTTACTTTGATTGACCATGTGCTAGAGATTTCTGTCAGACCATGTGGTAGACATTAAAGATGTGGCAAATACAACAAAAATTAATGATGTGGCAGCCACTTCACTCAAAGCCACATATGAAACTAGTCTTGGACGTAGTTTGCTCGTGTTTAAATATTTGAAAGACAAAAGGTATGAATAGAGATCACCTGAATGTTTTTTGTGTTAAAAAATCAAAATTTTCAGTCGTCCGATCTAATCAACAACCATTGGATCTCCCCCACCCCATATCTCTCTCTCAACTTTACCGTGACCCCGCCACCTCCCACCGACCCCGCTGCCTCCTCATCGCTCTTCGCTCCACCTCCTCCTCATCGCCCTCCGCGCCACCTCCTCCTTTCTCGTCGGAGCAGCTATGCGCTCCTCCCCCACCACCTCTCCTCCACCACCCGCGGCCGGTGGCGCCCCCATCGCCTCACCACACCACCCCCTACCCCGTCCTACCGTGTTGTCCCCGCTCAACCTGATAGCTAGTACCTTCCACCGCCGCCACCCTCCTACTACGCCCGTCGCCCCCACCGCCGGGCCACCACCACCCAGCCTCCCTCTATGCTCAAGGGGAACAGTGAACCCTAGGCGCAGAGGGTGGGATTCTTCCTTCGAGCTTGCCGGTGAGGAGGAAGAACACTGACAAACCTCGCCGGAGAAGACGCCGCCCGAGCCCTAACCTTATTGGAGAAGATGAACTCGTTGGAGAGGACACCGAAGCCAAAGCCGGAGCACAAATCGCAAGGCGAATCAAAAGGTCAGAAATTTGGATGGTTTTTGGACTGATTCCATCCAGGTGATGATTACCAAAACCCAAAAGTAAATTGTTTCGAGTTAAGTGTCAAATTAGACTATACAAAGGCACAAAATGTAATTTTCCACTAAAGTAAGTGATGGAAGCAAATATAGTAGAGAACAATACGTTGGTCCCATATCATGTCGGAGGGGTTTGACTCAAAAAGGTTACAGTTGCTTATCCGAGTATTTTCATGAACTGTTATCGATTACGTTAAAAAAAGAAATGGATCGACTTATCCATCAAATAATTCATGTGATTGGGTATGCATTTTTTATGCAAAATATAATATCCAGTTCCTAGTATATTTTATGATCATAATTTTTAAGAGTACATGAAGTACACACACCACATACACTCACTTTTCCACTAAACACATAAACGTACATGTACAATAATTACATAAGGAATACCATATCGATCCTAGAGATTTAACCTAGGTGGGTAGGAACAAATATTTTTGCTACTACCACTAGGCTATTGGCCCATATCCTTCACCTAAACTCTTTAAAATATAGTTATATACACTACTACAGAAAAGACCATCACAGACGGTTCAAAAACGTCATCACAGACGGTTTTGTGAACCGTCTGAATTTATGGGTCAGTGATAATACGAGGTCATCACAGACGATTTTCGAACCGTCTGTGATTTTAATATCACAGACGGTTTTTAACTAAAAACCGTCTGTGATATTAAATATCACAGACGGTTCTTAACTAAAAACCGTCTGTGATATTTATAAATCACAGACGGTTTTTAACTAAAAACCGTCTGTGATATTTATAAATCACAGACGGTTTTTATTATAAAACCGTCTGTGATATTCTCTTCTACTCCTAAACCTATTTCTGTTTATTGGCTAGCCTCAGGAAATGCTAGTCATGCCCTCTGAAACAAGCAGATCAACATGTATATGTATACATATCCAATTCACATCTCAATTCATTTCACAAACATAAAACATCCATTTTTATTAAGATTAGAGCCTACCATTACAATATCCCAAAACAACGAGAAGGTTACACAACAAGAACAGCAGGTTACAAAACAAGAACAGAGAAAAAGATTACAATATCCCAAAACAACAAGCAGGTTACACAACAAGAACAGAGAAAAAGCAAAGATCTTCTATGTCTTCTCGCCCCTGATGCAACGCATGAGCTGGATGCCTTCTCGCCCCTGCGGTGTCTTGTCTCCCGTAGACTTGTGCGTCGTCTGCAAGGAGGAGGAGAATAGCAAGGAGGAGGAGAATAGCAAGCAGGAGGACAGCAAGGAGGAGGACAGCAAGGAGGAGGATAGCAAGGAAGAGGATAGCAAGGAAGAGGAGACAGGCTGGGTTTGGTTATATTTATAGGGGAGGGAGAGGGAGGGAGAGGCGGGAGTTCGAAATTTTTAGCGCGGGAACGGAGATTGGGTTGAAGAGGATCGACGGGCCCAGCGGTCAGATTATCACAGACGGTTCTATTGGCTAGAACCGTCTGTGATGAATGCATATCACAGACGGTTCTATATATAGAACCGTCTGTGAATTAGAGCACAGAATTTTATATACCGATGCAATATAAACAACTAGTCTGAAAAGATAAAATAGCAACGTTTTATATAGCTTATATATACTCATTTAAAAGGTTTCAACGAGATCTACAACTTTGTAGTTGAAGCAAAATCCAAATTCCGAAAGGAAGACCAAGAAAAAGGGCAAAAACAGACACCAAAAACTTGCGACGCAGGTTTAGGTCCAAAGATGGCCGATTTTCGGGGTCTTGGAGGGCGACGGGTGCAAGCGGGTCATTTTTTTTGGATCGGGCTCGTCGTTAGCTTTCCAACGAGTACAAGAACGTCGAAAACGGACACCGTATGCAAAAGTTATGCCCGTTTTACTGAAGGTGTCTCAAAACTGAATCATACTCGGACTTAAGCGGGAATATTTGAAATTTTGAGGGATTGCAAGGCGGGAAATGTATCACAGACGGTTTTTAATAAAAAACCGTCTGTGATAATCTGGTTTCACAGACGGTTTTTAATAAAAAAACCGTCTGTGATATTCCAAATTATCACAGACGGTTTTTTATTAAAAACCGTCTGTGATATTCCAGTATCACAGACGGTTTTATAATAAAAACTGTCTGTGATAATCTGAAATATCACAGACGGTTTTTATTATAAAACCGTCTGTGATATTGGAATATCACAGACGGTTCAGCGGTAAGAACCGTCTGTGATACTACTTTTTCCCGCCATAAATACCACAGACGGCCTCCAAATTAAAACCGTCTGTAATAGTGTACATCACAGACGGTTTCACAAAACCGTCTGTGATTTAGCGTCTACTATTAAGTTTTCTGTAGTAGTGATAGTTAAATTCTTTTTTAATTAACAATAAAAGGAATTACAAAAGTCTGGTAGGTTGCTGAAAATCATTTGAGATTATATCTTTTCTCAAATATATTTTTTCAAAGAAATTTTTCTGAAAACATTAAGAAGATTTCTAGTGTATATATGGACAGACTCAAGGACGAAAATACGATGGAAGTGCATCCTTCCCCTATTTATACCACCCATCCACGAGTGACTTCTGACCCCGTATACACCTCTCTCTCTTTCTCTCTCTGTGTGTGTGAGCGCGCGCGCCCGATGGCCAAGATCGCACCTTGTGTCCTCCACCATGCAACACCATTGCCAAACCTCAAGCTACACATCCCTCTAAGAACCAGTTCACTTCATACTAGGCACTCCACCCCCGCCGTACGGTGCGCAGTGACGGCTCCGACGAGCACCACCGCTACCACCACCGTGTTACAAGACAAGGAGCCCTCAAGCTTCAAGCAGTACTTGGCGTCCAAGGCCAAGGCCGTGAACGAGGCCCTTGACCGCGCGCTGCCGCTCCGCTACCCGGAGCGCCTCCACGAGTCCATGCGCTACTCGCTCCTCGCCGGCGGCAAGCGCGTGCGCCCCGTGCTCGCGCTCGCCGCGTGCGAGCTTGTGGGTGGCGACGAGGCCGTAGCCGCGCCGGTGGCCTGCGCTGTCGAGATGGTCCACGCCATGTCGCTCATCCACGATGACCTTCCGTGCATGGACGACGACGACCTCCGGCGCGGCCGCCCCACAAACCACGTCGCCTTTGGCGTCAGCACCGCGCTGCTCGCGGGCGACGCGCTCCTGGCCCTCGCGTTCGAGCATGTGGTCCGGGGCTGCGCGGAGCACAGAGTGCCAGCCGAGCGCGCACTCCGTGCCGTGGCAGAGCTCGGGAACGCCGTCGGCGCCGAGGGGCTCGTGGCGGGGCAGGTAGTGGACATCGCCAGCGAGGGCTCGGCCGTCGCGCTGGCCACGCTGGAGTACATTCACGTGCACAAGACGGCGCGGCTGCTGGAGGCTGCGGCCGTGTGTGGCGCCGTCGTCGGTGGAGGCGCCGACAAGGAGGTCGAGAGCATCCGGCGGTACGCGCGGTACATTGGGCTCCTGTTCCAAGTGGTCGACGACGTGCTCGACGTCACGCGCACGTCCGATCAGCTGGGGAAGACGGCTGGGAAGGACGTGGCGGTCGACAAGGCTACCTACCCGAAGTTCATGGGCGTCGACGGGGCGCGCGCGTACGCCGCCGAGCTCGTGGCGAGCGCCGAGGAGGAGCTCGACCGGTTCGATGGCAACCGTACCGAGCCGCTGCGCCATCTCGCGCGGTTCATTGCGTACCGGCAGAATTGACGGCCTGGCGAGATATTCCAATACGAATGTAAAAATGAATCAGCAATGGACAACCACCTAACCACTATATAGTACCGTTAAAATGTGTTGGATCCGGATGGCGAATCACAGGTTTGAATTACTCTTTTAAAAGCTTCCTTCTAATGTCGACATTACGCAAAGGAAACATAAACTCATCAAATTCACCAAAGCCAAGCACCAAAATTCACCTGAGACATTCTGCCTCCAACCGGTCTAACCACTTGTCGAGAGAACAGTGCAATCAGCACTACACGATCGAAAAAAGATATAACTCTCAAACCACTGATCCAAATACAACGAAATTTGCCAAAAATACTCTCTTGTATGTTAGAAACCTATTCGAATCATAGATTGTGAAGATCAACGTCGAAGTTCAAACCTCTATCTAAACTAAAGAGAGTTGGATCAAAACCTGGCAAAAGAGGGAAATGTTGATCAACTCTTTCTCATGAGACCTAGATGATTTAGATGATCTTGTATGGGTTCTCTCATATCGTAGTAAGTTAGATCACAACACGAATTCAAGCCAAAATCACTATTACATAAAGCCTAATACTAGACGGCCAATTACAGATGGTTTGACAAAACCGTCTGTGATCGATACTAACACAGACGGTTTTAATTTGGACACCATCTGTGTTGGTGGCGTCGGAGAAAACAAGTATCATAACAAACCGTCTGTGATTGACACTAACACAGATGGTTTTAATTTGGACACCATCTGTGTTGGTGGCGTCGGAGAAAACGAGTATCACAGACGGTTCTTACCGATGATACTTTAGTATCACAGACGGTTTGTGTTAAAAACCGTCTGTGATAATCTGGAATTATCACAGACGGTTTTTCATAAAAACTGTCTGTGATAATAGCGCTAGGCATTTATTGCGCTGCTCAGAACCGCATCTGTCTCCATTTCGATTCAGATCTAGCCGGTGCTTCACTCTTTTGCTCAGGAGGCAAGCTAGGCGATTTCAAGCCAATTAATTTGGTGGGAGGAGGCAGAGATTGAGCTTTGAAGATTCATACTTTCCTGGTTGCTCTAGATATGGTTAGTAATGAAATTTATTTTTCTTTGCATTATAATTTAGATGTAAGTAATCGGTGAGTGTTATTGAAGATGGTTTACAAAATTGTTGGTTATATAATAGCTGTTGTGTTTATAATATATATTAAGCTAGCAAAGCCTAAATGCATGTGGTATATATATGTAGTGATAATTAAATAATTTAATTTTTAATACTAAGTTGTTATATATATACATAACGTAGGACCGAAGTTGGATGTATGCTGCGAGCCGTGTGAGTGAAGAGTATATTAATGGCGTGTCTGTTTTTGTAAGAGTTGCCGAGTAGGATATGCTGAATAAGGGGGTGGAATATATGTACTGTCCATGCACTGACTGTGAGAATTTAAAGATGTTTAAAAACCGAGGGCAAATCGAAGCGCACTTGATTCGGAGGGGTTTTACAAAGGGTTATATGTGTTGGACCAGTCATGGCGAAGTCAATGATCATTTGCCACCGGATGACATCGCCGGTGAAGTGAATGATATGCCGCCAGATGACATCGCTGGTGAAGTGAATGACATGCCGCCAGATGATATTGATTGTGGTTCGGATTCGGATAGGTTGCACGATGACAATCTGGATCAGATGCTTCGCGATGTAGAAGAGAACTATGATGAGATAGAGTATGTTAAATTCCGGGGCTTGATGGAGGATTCGGAGAAACCTTTGTTCACGTGCTGCAGGTCAAAGTACACGAAGTTGTCGGCCGTGCTTGAACTGTTGAAATTGAAGGCAAGCAACGGTTGGTCTGACAAGAGTTTCACGGCGCTGCTAGGTCTTTTAGCGGACATGCTTCCGGAGGGAAATGAGTTGCCTAAAACCACGTATAAAGCCAAGAATGTTCTTTGTCTATTGGGAATGGAAGTAGAAAGAATACATGCATGTCCGAACGACTGTATCCTGTACCGTAAAGAGTATGCAAACATGCATGTATGTCCGGTGTGCAACGCATCCCGATACAAACATAACAATCAATCAGATGATGGCGAGAGAACAGAGGCGAAGAAAGGACCTCCTGCTAAGGTGACATGGTATTTTCCTATAATTTCCCATTTGAAAAGGTTTTTTGCAAATCCAAAGGAGGCAAAACTGCTGCGTTGGCACTCGAAGGAGCGCAAGAAGGATGGAATGCTAATACACCTTGCTGATTCTGCCCAGTGGAGAAACATCGATAGGAGTTTTGCAGACTTCGGTGCAGAACCAAGGAATATAAGGTTTGGACAGAGTACAGATGGAATGAATCCTTTCAGTAGCATGAGCAGCCAACATAGCACATGGTCCGTGACTCTCTGCATCTATAACCTTCCTCCTTGGTTGTGTATGAAGCGAAAGTATATTTTGCTGTCGATACTTATCAAGGGCTAAAGCAACCTGGGAATGATATCGATGTGTACCTAGCACCGTTGCTGGAAAATCTAAAAGTACTGTGAAACAAAGGGGTACAGGTATAGGATGCATACAAACGCGAGAACTTCACTTTGCGCTCCTTATTGTTCTGCACCATAAATGATTATCCTGCCCTTGCTAACCTATTGGGCCAGAGTACAAAAGGTGCCAAAGCTTGTACCCACTGTTTAGATGGTACGAGAGTGTGTGGCTGAAACACTCACGCAAAATTGTCTACATGCGTCACCGCCGGTTCCTTCGGAGGGCTCACCCATACCGCAAGATGAAGAAATAATTTGACGGAGAGAAGGAATACAGTTCAGCTCCAAGGCATTTAAGGGGACACGAGGTTTATGATATGGTTAAGGATTTAGATGTTGTCCTCGGAAAGGGACGAAAATTGAGGGCTCATGAGAAAAACACTTGGAAGAAGAGATCAATATTTTGGGACTTACCTTATTGGGAGTACCTAGATGTTCGACACTGCATCGATGTCATGCACATAGAAAAGAATGTATGTGACAGCTTGATTGGTCTCTTACTGAACATTCGTGATAAAACAAAGGACGGTGTCAACGCACGGCTTGACTTGGCTGATATGGACATCAGGCCTGACTTAGCATTGACAATAACAGATAATGGACGAACGTACCTTCCCCCTGCGTGTTACACTCTGTCCAAGGCCGAGAAAACAGAACTGTGCCAGTGCTTGCATGGTGTAAAAGTTCCGTCTGGTTACTCCAGCAGCGTGAAGAAACTTGTTTCGATGCAAGATTTCAAGTTAAATGGCATAAAGTCTCATGATTGTCATGTGCTGATGACACAGATGCTCCCTATTGCAATTAGAAATATTTTGCCGATCAAAGTTCGAGAGACAATCATGAGGCTATGTTATTTCTTTAACACAATTGCTCAGAAGGTCATCAATCCCGAAGGACTAGATGCTCTGCAGGACGAGGTGGTGATGACTCTATGTCATCTTGAAATATATTTCTCTCCTTCGTTTTTCGATATCATGGTCCATCTCATTGTTCACGTTGTGTGGGAGATAAAAATGTGCGGGCCTGTATTCCTACGTAGCATGTACCCATTTGAGAGGTTCATGGGAATTCTCAAGTCCTACGTACGGAATCGATCTTGGCCGGAGGGCAGCATCGTCGAAGGTTATGCAAGCGAAGAGGTCATTGAGTTTTGTGTCGATTATATGGCTCAGACTCAACTGATAGGTGTGCCTCAATCTCGTCATGAGGGGACGCTGAAGGGTATCGGAACTATCGGAAGGAAAGCAATCACTATAAATATTGACACGTATACTCAAGCCCATTTCACGGTCTTGTAACACATGACTGAAGTGGCACCTTATGTCGACCAGCACAAGGATGTACTTCGCAACAGAATCCAGAGCGGCCGGATGTTTGGATCATGAGGCAACACAACAGTCGGTTCAACCAATGGTTGAAGGAGTAAATTGCTAGGAGCTCGCCAAGTGACATGCTGACATGGTTGGCAAAAGGGCCAACATTTACAGTTGTGACATGGCAAGGATATGACATAAATGGGTACACATTTTATACACAGTCTCAGGATGTAAAGAGCACTAACCAGAACAGCGGTGTCCGCATAGATGCGTTCAGTACCGATGGGTCGAGAAACTCATACTATGGGTTCATAGAAGAGATTTGGGAGCTCGACTACGTGGTTTTCAAGATCCGCTTATTTCGCTGCCGTTGGGTGCATCTCCCACAGGTGAAGGTTGACAAGTACGGTGTCACTACCGTGGACCTCCAACGTGTCGGGTACAAAGACGAACCATTCGTACTCGCCAACCAAGTTATTCAAGTTTTCTGTGTAACCTACCCGGAAAATAAGAAACGCCATGTAGTTCTTCATGGAAAAAGGAGAATTGTCGGAGTAGAGAATGTAGTGGACGAGGAAGAATACAATCAATTTGATGAGTTACCTCCTTTTGGAAATGGCATAAGGGTCAACGACGAACAACGTGACGAAACTAGTTACGTACGCATTGATCTTCATGAAGGGCTAATTTTTAAAGGAAATAAGCAAGTGGAATGAGAATGTGTGACATATATGTGGGCATTTGCATTTATGTATATAACAATGCATGTATGTGATGTATATGTGAACTGGCATTTATGTATACAACAATGCATGTGTGTGATGTATTTGTAAATTTGCATTTACTTATATGCGAAAATGTGTGATATATAGGTGAATTTTGAGAATGAGGCATACAAATGTATCTCTATGTTCATTGGGTTGTTGTAAAGAAATACACCCAGCTGTTGTCTTATTGAATGCTGTTGTTGTCTTATTGAATTAATGCTGGTTGGTATTATCGAATGCTGGTTGGTGAGTGAAGGCTTATTACAGACGGTTCTAAACTTAGAACCGTCTGTGATAATAAATATCACAGACTGTTCTAAGTTTAGAACCGTCTGTGATAGTATAACTATCATAGACGGTTCTTTGTTTATAACCGTCTGTGATATTTATTATCACAGACGGTTCTATGTTTAGAACCGTCTGTAATAAGTCATTATATATAACCCCCCGCTAGGGTTTTGTACGTACTGCAGTTATTCGCTCTAGCTAGATCCCGATCGAGCCCATCGCCGCAGCCGTCCGCCGAGCCCGTCGCCGCCGCCGTCCGCCGAGCCCGTCGTCGCTGCCTCCGTCGAGCCCCCGAGGCCGTCGCCGTCCCCCTCCCTCGAGTCTGTCGCCGCCGCTGTCCCCCGAGCCCGTCGCCGGCCGCCTCCGTCGAGCCCCCGAGGTCGTCGCCGTCCCCCCGAGGCCGTCGCCGTCCCCCTCCCTCGAGCCCGTTGCCGCCGCCGTCCCCACGAGTCAGCCTTCGTCCCCCCGAGGTAACCCTAGGCTACCATTGCACTAAGCATGTGAGGATTAATGTGTTAGTACTTTGTGAAATAGTGTTAGTACTTTGCCGCAGTTAGCTATGTGCTTGATATCAAGAAAATCTGGTGTTTACATTGATCTATGCACTACAATGGTAGCATCCAGTGGACATTGTTTATAATCATTAGTGTAAAATCTGGTGTTTACACTGATCTATGCACTGCAATGGTAGCATCCAGTGGACATTGTTTATAATCATTAGTGTAAAATCTGGTGTTTACACTGATCTATGTACTGCAATGGTAGCATCCAGTGGACATTGTTTATAATCATTAGTGTGTCTTGATGAAGATTTTTTATTACTGTTAAAATGGAGCCTTGGTTGAAGCACTGATTTTTTATTACTGTTAAAATGGTGCATCGTATATGTATATGTATATGTATATGTATATGTATATGTATATTATCCTATCCTTATCTTATCTTAGCATGTACTCTAGCTGCATAGTATGGCACTTTATTATCCTATGGTATAGCACTTTCTTATCTTATCCTAATAGACCCACTGTTGTGGTTACAGACCAAACAGAGAGAGAGAGAGAGTATGGTAGTGGGGAGTTAGGTGAGTAGAAAAATGGCTTAGGGACTTTCCCCATGGCCTATGTCCTACATATATACATCCACATGGGGAGTGCCTTTACAATTATACCCTTACACATGAGTACTTCCCTCAGGGTACCTATGTCACTATACATGTCCCATTCTGGGCCTTACACTCTCTTAACAGGCCTGCTGGGCTTAGGTGGGGGCTACCCGTACAACAGGATCCTCTCATGGTGAAGGGCTTCACGGGCCGAAGCCATGTTGCCGAGCCCTTTGGCCCCCTCCGTCCCTGCGGCCTGTGAGCTTTTTCAACGTTCGAAGTGTAGTGTTCGCCTTATTGTGAAGGTATGGCGCCGGGCGGCTTGTCGAAGGCTTCGTCACCCACAGAGTCCTGCCGTGGCGGGGTCGGGTCTGTCATCCGGAATGAAGATCGAAGTCGAGGTTGGCCTCGCCACCGAGGGGGCGGATTGGAGGCCGAAGTTGCCTCCGATTTGGCGGGGTCGGTGATTGCCCGGGCCGGACTGGGGGTGTTGGCGGAGTCAAATGCGTCGGCATAGGAGGCGGAGCGGGTCGTAAGTCGTCGCGCGCGTGTCTCCGGCGTCGAGCGCCCTTGACGATAAGCGACTGCCAGCCTACCCAGCGGGGCTTGGTTGACGCGGCGCGAGACTTGAGGGGGCGCGGTGATACCATGTTGCGACATTCCTTCTCCTGGCGCGGATCTTGGAGCATCGCGGTGGTACGATGCTGCGACGCTCCCCTGCCGGTTGGACTCCTGCCGGTTGGACTTTCGCCGGTTGGACTTCCGCCGGCTGGACTTCTGTCGGTTGGCTTTCCCACTGATCGGGTATATATATAGCATGCTGGGGTAATATTGTACCTGCATTGTGTGCTCGGATAGGTGCTGCTCCCCTAAAATGGGCCTCTTCAGTGCATCCACATTCCATGGCGGCACTACGCGGCTCGGGGAATGTTGTTGTACTGATGGAGGCCTATTTTTCTCGGGAGCTTGGTTAGCGTCTGTTGACAGCAACTGCTCGCACCTGCTGTGTTCGCGCCGTATTTCTGCATATAACGGCAAGGTTTGCCCTGTTCTCTTAGACAGGCTCACCTTCAGTCGGGGCTTTTGATCAAGCCCGTCTTTTGAAAGAATATTGATGCACTGAAGGTGGCCTGTTTATGAGAACAAGCCAAAACTTGGCGTGACATAACCTGCGCCGGTGCGATGTGTGGGAATGTCGTCGGACGTGCCGTCCTGCCGAGGCGGTGCCTACAAGGCGGGCAGCGGGGTGGTGCTCCGAAGTCGCTGGTCTCCTGCCTTGGAGGATAGTAGCCGCGGAGAGCAGGCATTTACGGGGTGGTCCGGGGGTGCTACGTGCGTAGGGGTAAGCGCGCGGGCGCTTCGTCCCCTAATCTTCGAAGTGGTGGCGGCGGAGCTGGCGCCTTAGTCGAAGTAGCGGCTTCGATGTGGTGGCAACAGAGCTGGCGCCTAGTCGAAGTAGACGCGCGAGCGCTCCGTCCCCCATCCTTCGGAGTGGTGGCAACGGAGCTGGCACCTAGTCGAAGTAGACGCGCGAGTGCTCCGTCCCCTACGCCTCGAAGTGGTGGCAGCGGAGCTGGCGCCTTAGTCGAAGTAGACGCGCGAGCGCTCCGTCCCCTACGCCTTGAAGTGGTGGCAGCGGAGCTGGCGCCTAGTCAAAGTAGACGCGCGAGCGCTCCATCCCCTACGCCTCGAAGTGGTGGCAGCGGAGCTGGCGTTTAGTCGAAGTAGACGCGCGAGCGCTCTGTCCCCTACCCTTCGAAGGGGTGGCAGCGGAGCTGGCGCCTATCCGAAGTAGACGCACAAGCGCTCCGTCCCCTACCCTTCGAAGCGGTGGCGATGCACTCTCTGGGGTGAGCGCGACCCGGCGGTAGCGCGCCTTAATGGCTCTGGTAATCGCGCTGACCCCTGGGCTGGCACGAGCGGGCTGCTGTATCCGTACGCACTTGTCCATTCGAGATGCACACGCCTCGAAGTGGTGGCAGCGGAGCTGGCGCCTAGTCGAAGTAGACGCGCGAGCGCTCCGTCTCCTATGCCTTGAAAGTGGGGGCAGCGGAGCTGGCGCCTAGTCGAAGTAGACGCGCAAGCGCTCCGTCCCCTAGGCTTCGAAGTGGTGGCAGCGGAGCTGGCGCCTATCCGAAGTAGATGCGCAAGCGCTCTGTCCCCTACGCCTCGAAGTGGTGGCAGCGGAGCTGGCGCCTTAGTCGAAGTAGACGCGCGAGCGCTCCGTCCCCTACGCCTCGATGTGGTGGCAGCGAAGCTGGCGCCTAGTCAAAGTAGACGCGTGAGCGCTCCGTCCCCTATGCCTCGAAGTGGTGGGAGTGGAGGTGACACCTAGTCGAAGTAGACGCGCGAGCGCTCCGTCCCCTACCCTTCGAAGTGGTGGCAGCGGAGCTGGCACCTATCCGAAGTAGACGCGCAAGCGCTCCCTCCCCTACGCCTCGAAGTGGTGGCAGCGGAGCTGGCGCCTTAGTTGAAGTAGACGCGCGAGCGCTCCATCCCCTACGCCTCGAAGTGGTGGCAGCGGAGCTAGTGCCTAGTCGAGGTAGATGCGCGAGCGCTCCGTCCCCTACGCCTCGAAGTGATGGCAGCGGAGCTGACGCCTAGTCGAAGTAGACGCGCGAGCGCTCTGTCCCCTACCCTTCGAAGGGGTGGCAGCGGAGTTGGCGCCTATCCGAAGTAGACGCGCAAGCGCTCCGTCCCCTACCCTTCGAAGCGGTGGCGATGCACTCTCTGGGGTGAGCGCGACGCCGCGGTAGTGCGCCTTAATGGCTCCGGGAATCGCGCTGACCCTTGGGCCGGCACGAGCGGGCTGTTATATCCGTACGCACTTGTCCATTCGAGATGCACACGCAGCGGGCCATGATTGGCGTGTCGACGGGCCGTCAGTGGTCAAGCCCCTTCCCTAGAGGGGCGGGGCACGTGGTGCGGCGCTGTAGGCGCGCCGCACGCTAGCTGCTCGCCGTCCAACGCGCGTCACCGGCTGCTAGCAGTTGCGCTTCTTGTCGATCTTCGGTTGCCCATGTCACGCAGATTTGCGGTTGTCCCTTCGGACAGGTGTGGCCAGGGTCGGGGGGTCGGTGACCCCGTTTGGGCTATCGCGGTTTAGGGTCCGAAGAGCCGCGCCGACGTGCGCCGAAGGCTATGTCGGGTCGCACGACCTGCGTTTATTCCTTGCGCTGACCGACACGCGGTGGGACAATAGTGACGCGTCGTGTGGTGATAGGACGCTGTACGACCACGGTCGCATGCTGGCTACGTGTACCGCCGCGACGCTTCGGCTTCGCACGTGGGGAGGTGAGCGGTTGTCGCTCGCCGTTTGCGCTTACCCACGGTGGGAGGCAGGGGGCCTTTAAGTACGCCCCGTGGCGTTGTGCCTGCGCCTCCTCACACTCTGGTTGTTCACGTTGCCCCCCGCATTCGCTCGCTCTGTTCCTGCGCTCCTTTTCGCCGCCGAGTTCTCCGTGGATGCTGATGGCGACTTGCGACGGGCGTACTCAGGTGGGTGGCTACGCCATCCGTAGGTGGTCCTCACCGCTCGAGGTGAAGTACGCGCTGGAGGAGCGCGATCCGGTGGCGGCGGACAAGTGGTGGGCGGCGAAGAAGAGTCAGGGTCTGTACTCCGACGAGTTGGGCCGCATGCTCGTGATGAAGGACACGATCCGGCCACTGCTGCGAGAGGGGAGGCTATCGGACCGCCAAGCGGTGCGGTTGCCCGCCGATGATGAGACGGAGCCGCGCCCTGAGAAGTCAAAGGCGATCGTCTTCGTCGCCTACTTCGAAGCCGGACTTCGCATCCCGTCCGCAGCAATTGTTGGGGACGTGCTGCGGACCTTCAAGCTGGATTTGTCACAACTGACTCTGAACGCAGTGGCTCACCTCGCCGTGTACAGCTGGCCCTGCGCTCGGAGGGGTGTTGGCCCAGCGCCTCCCTGTTCGCGTATCTGCATGAAGCCCGGTGCCAACCGAAGGAGCGGAAGGACGGTATGCTGTCAAAATTTGGCAGCGTCAACTTCGTCCTGCGGACGTCATGTGGGAAGCTCTTCCCCGCGAACGCGACCCGAGGGAAGTGGGAGGTCAACTGGGCGAGGCGGTGGTTCTACCATCGTGTGACGAGTGGCAGCGGCCTTGAGTGCGCAGGGGGGCCGATTACATTCAAGACCTCCCCCGGCTTAACGCTTGACCAGGAAGATAGGCTGAGGGCGCGAAGACTTGTGGGGGTCGCTGCCCGCTTCAATATGCGCGACCTCGCTGAGGAGTACATGATGCTCGGTGCAACGCCGCTTTCCCACGATTGGCGCTTCACGGCCGGTGAATGTCGGGATGATAACGTTCGCCCGTCCGTTTGCTCGTAGCCTTGCCATGTCTTCCTCTTCGTTCGTACGTATTGCATTGTGTAAATGTGCTCTGTCCGGCACAGGGACTCGCCTTGAGGACGCAGAGCACGCCGTGCACGTGTTCCTTGGGCCATACACCGGCAGAGAGCACGGGCAGCGCGCAGCTGCGACCGCGAAGGCCGGATTGGGGCGGATAAATCGCGTGTGTGAGACGTTAGGGCTTCCTGTGCCGGATCGCACCCCTCCGGACCAGCAACACGAGGATGACAGTGCCGTGAAGACGAAGGCGCCATCCCGCAAGAGGGCCTGGAGCACTGCGACCACGCCCAGTACAGCGGTTGCCGCTATTCCAGCCGGCGCGGCGAGCCCGGAGTCGGGTTCGGCGAAGTATGCTGACTCAGACTTGGAGTGCGCGGGTACTGAGGTCGAGGTGGTGGTGCTAGCTGGTGGCACCGGTGCGAAGTCATCGTCCCGGCCATGGCTGTGGTGGGGCTGCGCTCCGCGGGAGTGTGTGGAGCGCAGCCTTTGCTAATAGCGGCGGCCGAGGCTAAAGTGTCCCCCGCAGAGGTCGTGGGGGCGAAGCCCCCGACCGCTGTCGTTGTAGCTGCGGAGACCCCTTCGGCGAGTGTTGTTGCCGCAGGGGCTCCTTCTGTGGCGGGTACCGAGGTGGTACCTTCCCCTCAAGCGAAGCGGCCACGCCTGCAGTTCCCCCTTCCGCGGACTTCGCGAGGGTTTGTTGTGGCGACCGGTGTTGGGAGCTTGTGGGACTCCGCTTCGAGCACCGAGGTTCCTCCACCCCGCGCCTATTGGTGATATGCCCTAGAGGCAACATGGAGATGTTGAATATATCACATACTATGTTTATGATACATTGCTTTGTTCCTTGAAATAGACATTATCATTATTGATCAATGAGTATGTGACTTATTCACGAGACTCTTAATGCCAAAATGTTGCTATTTCTAAATGATCCCTGATCATATATCATATGAGGAACAAATATGATTCAAAGTTCAGCATATGTATTCATTGATGATCATGTCTCATGGATCATGGTATGGAGATACCAAATCAATAATATGGACATGTGTTAGTGAACATATGTTGGATAGACCCGCCATGAGACGCTGCAGAGATTCCATGTGTCATTAGTTGGTCTCAAGTAGTGTTTATGTAGAATCCTTAGACTTGAGATCATCATGGTTCCCAACATGCGTAGTAGCCTATTTTGGGACTACTAACCACTACTCCGTAACTGGGTAGTCATAAAAGTAGTCTTCGGGTTTGCTATGAAACATGTAGTGGGATGTGAATGATCAAGATAGAATTTGCCCCTCATTATGGGAGAGATATCTCTGGGCCCCTCGATGTAATGGATTATGAAAGTGCATGGCCATGCCAATGTGATTGAGGAGTCAATCACAAGTTTATAATCCATCACGGAATCGAGAGAGTGATTGAGATATTAAGCGGATGACACAGGTCTCGCCTTGAGCTTAATCTATATCGTGAGGCAAAGGGATTCGTACATGAGAACATTACAGGTTCAGCCGATATGATCTTTACGTATACTTTGGGATTAATATGTCTTGCTAGAGGCCGCTATTAACAGGGTGACCGGAAAGGTGTTTCCGGGTCGCGACCAAGTATACGTGAACCTACAGGGTCGCACACTTAACGGGTTCGAACACTAATTCGAATGTGATTCGGATGTGGGCTCAATTCGGATAGAGATCCGGATAGACTCCTATTGGGCCTCGGTCCATGAGGCCCAAGTGAGGAGGTCTATATATTTGGAGGCGGGGGGCTGAGGGATGTACGCTTCTGTTCCTCCCGAGCAAAACCCTAGCCCCCACCTCCCGAGCCAAACCCTAGCCGCTCGCGAGTGCTGGTACACTCGCGATCGGCGTTCCAGCCCCGGACGTGTGGATACCGGTGGAGGCGCTGCTCGTTGCGGCGTTGATCGGCATCAACAAACTACAGATTGGATCTGCTCGTGGTGTGGTTGATCGCGTGGAGGAGACGATCTGTTCGGGACGATCGGCTACTTCCACTACTACCTTGACGCGCGTGGTTGGATCGGCTTCTCCAACTCTTCTTCCGCTGCGCTGCGCGTCTAGTGGTAACGATCTATGATCTCTCCTTAGCATGATGTCCTGGTGTGCGTGGTAGAAATTTTTATTTTCTGCTATCGTAGCCTACGCGCGTTCCTTCAGTGGTATCAGAGCCATCTTGCTTAGTTTGCGATCTGGATCAGCGCATATGTTGATATGCGGTTGTAGTAGATTGGATCTATTACAGTCTAGATCAATCGGTTCATGTGATGAATCAATGGTAGCACGGGTTGATGAGATCAATCGATGAATCGGGGTTAGATGAGGCGCAGATTGTATTACTACTAGTGCCCTAGAGATTGTCTCGGATCGGCATAAGGTGGTTATGTCGAATACTAGTAGGATATGAATCTGATAGCCTCGGGCCAATGAAAAAAAACTAGTGTCCTAGAGAATGTCTCGGATCGGCATAAGGTGGTTATGTCGAATACTAGTAGGTTACGGATCTGATGGCCTCGGCCCAGTGGAAAAACTAGCTTCCTAGAGAATGTCTCGGATCGGCATAAGGTGGTTGTGCCGAATAGTTTTTCCATTGCGATTTCCGTGCGTACCCGCCTTGTATAGCGTCATGGGTTCACATCGTTAGGTAGAATATGATTCTACGTCTAACTTGTTTTTGCAGAGAATGATGTGAATAGTATGGCCCTATATCTTATTGGAATGTATGAGATGTATGTGATGCATGTAACATTCGTTCATGGCCTGCGTGTCATGATTATTTCAGCTATTGTTAGCTGTCTATATTGTATTTAACGACCTGCGTGTCAACCTTAATGCTTAAATCTATCTTTGTAATCTTCAATTTCTAGCTATTATAGGTAGTAGCCTAGTTTTGAGGTTACAAGCTTTCAAGCATGGTGGCCTAAAGGAGTGATGTGGAGGATGGAGATCGTCTACACCTACATGGAGATGGAGATCACCATTTTTTGGGCCATACTACTTCACAGTTAAATGTGTTTATCTGTGATATTATCTATCTTATTCTAACGCAATGTTTTTGTGATATGTTGCTTTGGTAGGATACAATCCCTCATAAAATTAGGTGTTCATGCCCTTCCATATGTTGCACCAAAAGATAATGATCACCGCATGGTAGGTCTACCAAAGTAGAGTGCCGTCGGTTATCATCACTATTTGGGGTAGATGTCGGACATCTACATGCGGAAGCATTTGGTTTACTTAACAAGGTTATCAAAACAGTTTTGGACGTTGGGGCATAGGTTGGGGCCGGGGCATATTGATGTCACCCAACAAGCAAGAGTCACATAGGGATGTGATTAGCAAGGTGTTGCTTACCCATGTCACTAGTTTTCTAGCCGTGATGCCAAAGCTCACTAGGAATTAGTGAAATGAGGATCTTGACCCACTATGTAACTTAGAGGGAGTTTTGTTGCAAAACACATAGTGGGAGTCTTTTGTTAAATAGTTTAATAAAAGATGAACATAAACATAGTGCTAAACTTTGCATATTCTTTGTTGTAGATCATGTCAACTAATGCCGCATCCAGTTCTTTTAATTTGCGATCTATTCTTGAGAAAGAAAAACTCAATGGAACGAACTTTATGGATTGGTATCGCAACTTCAGAATTGTTCTCAAGCAAGAGCGCAAGGAGTATGTCCTTGAGTCTCATTATCCTGATGACTTGCCTGATAGTGCTACTGCGGCTGCACGGAGAGCTTATGAGAAGCAAACGAATGATTACCTTGATGTGAGCTGTCTCATGCTTGCCACAATGTCCTCTGAGCTTCAGAAGCAATATGAGAACACAGATGCCTACAATATCATTGTGGGGTTGCGTGGTATGTTTGAGAACCAAGCAAGGGCTGAGAGGTTCAACACTTCAAAGTCCTTGTTTGCGTGCAGGCTTGCAGAAGGGAATCCCGTCAGCCCTCATGTGATTAAGATGATTGGCTACATTGAAAGTCTGGAAAAGCTTGGTTTTCCCCTTAGCCAAGAGTTGGCTACTGATGTGATTCTCCAGTCGCTCCCCCCGAGCTTTGAGCCATTCATACTGAACTATCACATGAACAACATGGATAAGACCTTGGCAGAGTTGCATGGGATGCTAAAAGCTGCCGAGGAAAGCATTAAGAAAAGCAGCAATCATGTGATGATGATGCAGAAAGGCAAGGGCAAGCCCAATGTCAAGAAAGGCGCGGTCAAAAGAAAGTTAGCTCCCGATGAGATCGTGAGCAGTTCTAAGGCCAAGCAAGTCAAGAAGGGCGCTGCTCCTAATGCAGATTGTCACTACTGTAAGCAATCAGGTCATTGGAAAAGGAACTGCCCAAAGTACTTGGAGGATCTTGAGAAGAAGAAGGGAAGTACGACTTCCTCTCCAGGTATAAATGTTATAGAGATCAATCTTTCTACTTCATCCACTGATTCTTGGGTATTTGATACCGGATCGGTTGCTCACCTTTGCAAATCATTGCAGGGGCTAAGAAGAAGTAGAAGTTTGAGGAGGAGCGAAGTGGATCTTCGCGTTGGCAATGGAGCAAAAGTTGCTGCGGTCGCTGTTGGCACCATGCCATTGTCTTTACCTTCAGGATTAGTTTTGGAATTGAATAATTGTTATTGTGTTCCATCTCTTTCCAAGAACATTATTTCTGCTTCATGTTTGCAAGCAGAAGGTTATGACTTTAGATCTGTGAACAATGGTTGTTCTCTTTATTTCAAAGATATGTTCTATTGTCATACTCCATTGGTGAATGGGTTATATGTTCTTACTCTTGAAGAGTCACCGGTCTATAACATTAATGCAAAGAGGCAACGTTCGAATGATTTGAATCCCACGTTTATTTGGTACTGTCGCTTAGGTCACATAAATGAGAAACGCATGGAGAAGCTCCATAGAGATGGTATTCTGCACTCATTTGATTTTGAATCATTTGAGACATGCGAATCTTGTTTACTTGGCAAGATGACAAAGGCACCTTTCACCGGTCAAGGTGAACGGGCAAGTGACTTATTGGCACTCGTACATTCTGATGTATGTGGACCAATGAGCTCAATAGCCAGAGGGGGTTTTCAGTACTTCATAACTTTTACTGATGACTTTAGTAGATATGGGTATATCTACCTCATGAAGCATAAGTTTGAATCCTTTGAAAAGTTCAAAGAATTCCAAAATGAAGTGCAAAATCATTTAGGCAAGACAATCAAGTTTCTACGATCTGATCGTGGAGGCGAGTATTTGAGCCATGAGTTTGGCAATCATCTGAAGGATTGTGGAATTGTTCCACAATTGACTCCGCCAGGAACACCTCAATGGAATGAGGTATCTGAACGGAGAAATCGCACCTTATTAGATATGGTGCGCTCCATGATGAGCCAAACTGATCTTCCGTTGTCCTTTTGGGGGTACGCTCTTGAAACAGCCGCTTTCACACTAAATAGGGTTCCATCAAAATCAGTAGAAAAGACACCATATGAGATGTGGACAGGACAACGTCCTAGCTTGTCTTTTCTTAAGATTTGGGGATGTGAGGCTTATGTAAAACGTTTACAATCTGATAAGCTCAGTCCTAAATCTGATAAATGCTTCTTTATCGGGTATCCTAAGGAAACAAAAGGATATTACTTCTATAATCAAGGAGAAGGCAAAGTGTTTGTCGCCCGGCATGGTGTCTTCTTAGAGAAAGAGTTTCTCTCAAGAAGGGATAGTGGGAGCATGGTGCAACTTGAAGAAATTCGGGAAACACCTGAAAACGTTTCAGCTCCTACAGAACCACAACAGGATGAACAAACTGTTGAAGAACCTGTTGTGGACACACTGGCACCACGTAGGTCAGAGAGGTCACGTCGTGCACCTGAGAGGTACATGTTCTTGACTACTCAACAACGGGACATATTGTTGTTAGACAACGATGAGCCTAAGACCTATAAAGAAGCGATGGTGGGACCAGACTCTGAAAAATGGCTTGAAGCCATGAGATCCGAAATTGAATCCATGCACAGTAATCAAGTTTGGAACTTGGTTGATCCACCTGATGGTGTTAAAACCATTGAGTGCAAATGGATTTTCAAGAAAAAGATAGACATAGATGGAAATGTTCACATCTATAAAGCGCGATTGGTGGCCAAAGGTTTCAAACAAATTCAAGGTGTTGATTATGATAAAACTTTTTCGCCCGTCGCAATGCTAAAGTCTATTCGGATCATTCTAGCGATTGCTGCATATTTCGACTATGAAATATGGCAAATGGATGTCAAAACAACTTTCCTTAATGGAAATCTGAGTGAGGATGTGTACATGACACAGCCCACGGGTTTTGTCAATCCGCAATCAGCTGGAAAGATATGCAAGCTGCAAAGATCCATTTATGGATTAAAGAAGGCATCTCGGAGTTGGAACATTCGTTTTGATGAAGTAATCAAAGGGTTTGGTTTCATCAAGAACGAAGAAGAGCCTTGTGTTTACAAAAAGGCTAGTGGGAGCGCACTCGTGTTTCTTGTCTTATATGTGGATGACATATTACTGATCGGAAATGACATTCCTATGCTCGAATCTGTTAAGTCTTCATTGAAAAATAGTTTCTCTATGAAAGACTTAGGAGAGGCGGCATATATTCTGGGCATCAAGATCTATAGGGATAGATCAAGAAGGCTAATTGGATTAAGCCAAGATACGTACATTGACAAGGTGTTGAAAAGGTTCAACATGCAGGATTCCAAGAAAGGCTTCCTACCTATGTCACATGGTATAAATCTTAGCAAGAGTCAGTGTCCTAGTACACCTGATGAGCGGGATAAAATGAATGCGATTCCATATGCTTCGGCTATGGGATCCATTATGTATGCCATGCTTTGTACACGTCCAGATGTCTCGTATGCTTTAAGTGCTACAAGTAGATACCAGTCAGATCCAGGTGAAAGTCACTGGACTGCCGTAAAGAACATCTTGAAGTACTTGAGAAGAACTAAAGATGTGTTCCTCGTCTATGGGGGTGAGGAAGAGCTCGTTGTAAATGGTTACACCGATGCTAGCTTCCAAACTGACAAAGATGATTTTAGATCGCAATCTGGATTTGTGTTCTGCCTGAATGACGGTGCGGTGAGCTGGAAGAGTTCCAAGCAGGAGACGGTTGCTGATTCTACAACAGAAGCCGAGTACATAGCAGCTTCTGAAGCTGCTAAAGAGGCTGTTTGGATCAAGAAATTTGTTTCTGAGCTTGGTGTGGTGGCTAGTGCCTCCAGCCCAATGGACCACTACTTTGACAATAGTGGGGCCATTGCGCAAGCCAAGGAGCCTAGATCGCATCAGAAGTCCAAGCACATTCTATGGCGATTTCATCTCATCCGCGAGATTGTGGAGAGAGGCGATGTGAAGATATGCAAAGTACAAACGGATTTGAACATTGCAGATTCGTTGACAAAGCCGCTTCCCCAGCCAAAGCATGAGGCTCACACTAGGGCAATGGGTATTAGATACCTACATGGTTGACTCTAGTGCAAGTGGGAGACTGTTGGTGATATGCCCTAGAGGCAACATGGAGATGTTGAATATATCACATACTATGTTTATGATACATTGCTTTGTTCCTTGAAATAGACATTATCATTATTGATCAATGAGTATGTGACTTATTCATGAGACTCTTAATGCCAAAATGTTGCTATTTCTAAATGATCCCTGATCATATATCATATGAGGAACAAATATGATTCAAAGATCAGCATATGTATTGATTGATGATCTTGTCTCATGGATCATGGTATGGAGATACCAAATCAAAAATATGGACATGTGTTAGTGAACATATGTTGGATAGACCCGCCATGAGACACTGCAGAGATTCCATGTGTCATTAGTTGGTCTCAAGTAGTGTTTATGTAGAATCCTTAGACTTGAGATCATCATGGTTCCCAACATGCGTAGTAGCCTATTTTGGGACTACTAACCACTACTCCGTAACCGGGTAGTCATAAAAGTAGTCTTCGGGTTTGCTATGAAACATGTAGTGGGATGTGAATGATCAAGATAGAATTTGCCCCTCCTTATGGGAGAGATATCTCTGGGCCCCTCGATGTAATGGATTATGAAAGTGCATGGCCATGCCAATGTGATTGAGGAGTCAATCAGAAGTTTATAATCCATCACAGAATCGAGAGAGTGATTGAGCTATTAAGAGGATGACACAGGTCTCGCCTTGAGCTTAATCTATATCGTGAGGCAAAGGGATTCGTACATGAGAACATTACAGGTTCAGCCGATATGATCTTTACGTATACCTTGGGGTTAATATGTCTTGCTAGAGGCCGCTATTAACAGGGTGACCGGAAAGGCGTTTCCGGGTCGCGACGAAGTATACATGAACCTACAGGGTCGCACACTTAACGGGTTGGAACACTAATTCGAATGCGATTCGGATGTGGGCTCAATTTGGATAGAGATCCGGATAGACTCCTATTGGGCCTCGGTCCACGAGGCCCAAGTGAGGAGGTCTATATATTTGGAGGCGGGGGGCTGAGGGATATACACTTCTGTTCCTCCCGAGCAAAACCCTAGCCGCCACCTCCCGAGCCAAACCCTAGCCGCTCGCGAGTGCTGGTACACTCGCGATCGGCGTTCCAGCCCCGGACGTGTGGATACCGGTGGAGGCGCTGCTCGTTGCGGCGTTGATCGGCATCAACAATCTATAGATTGGATCTGCTCGCGGTGTGGTTGATCGCGTGGAGGAGACGATCTGTTCGGGACGATCGGCTACTTCCACTACTACCTCGACGCGCGTGGTTGGATCGGCTTCTCCAACTCTTCTTCCGCTGCGCTGCGCGTCTAGTGGTAACAATCTATGATCCCTCCTTAGCATGATGTCCTGGTGTGCGCGGTAGAAATTTTTTATTTTCTGCTATCGTAGCCTACGCGCGTTCCTTCAGGTAACACCAAGAATAAAGTGCCACTTGGTTTCACTGCAAAAGCAAGCGGGGTTACATGGTTACAAGCATGAGAACCAATACATCATCCCCCCGCCCTACCCGACCAACAGCTCAGTCTTGGCGTGGTGCGGACAAACCCGTGCCGACGTCGTTGTGGTGTTGGACGACTCCTTCGAGCCACCGGAGGAGATCCCCCTCCCCATGCAGCGTCTGCTGCACGGCGACCCTCGCTGCATCTTCCCCGAAGCGGCCCCAGATCCATTGGTGGAAGTTCTGCAGGCTAGGCCCGATGGAGCGAATGGCGTCCGACATAACCTGTGGTCGGCTGGGAAGATCCAGTTGAGGATTCGCCAGCTCATGGGTATGTCTACACCCACGAGTGTGAAGCATGGCGAGGGCGAAGCACGCACCGAGATAGCCGCAGTGCTCGCCAAAGGTTCTGGCGCCATGAAGAGCAACGCCCGCCCCCTCCTCGATCAACCCGAGCGTCTCCAACAGGTCCTCCGGCCCGTGCATAGTGTTCGGCACTCTGACGCATAGGCCTCGGAGGGCCTGGTTTAGAGACTCCATGGCCCGCCACGCCGACGTGGACGCATTTTCCAAGACGCGGCTATTCCCTGCAGCAGACTCCGCCAGCTGGGCTTTCTCCCCTTCTAGGACGGCGATCTGCTGCAGGAAGGCGGCGCTCTCCTCAGCCGCGGCGCACTTGGCTTCCGTGGCCTCGAGTTGCACGGCCGCCATGGCGCCCTCCAGCGCGCGAAGCTCTTCATCCTTCGCCGCGAGAGCATTGTTTGCTTCGCGAAGGCTGGCTTCCAGAACCCTCCGCTCCCGAACACGGGCCTCGTCAAAGGCCCGGCTGAGGGCAAGCGTCTGGCAAAAACAACAAGTCAGCAGGCGCCCATCAGTACCTTACAAGCTGAAGCGCACATATTTACCCTTATCTCGGAGGCCTGCAGTGCGAGCGCTAGGAGTTCCCCCTTGCACGACGACAACATCTCTCGGTCAAGGCCGTTGTCGGCACGCTCTGCGGCTGCGGTGAGGACGCAAAGTGTCTCCAGGCGAGGGAGGAAGTCCGAGCGAGCGAGCCCCGGCCCCAACGCGCCAGGATTTACCGAGGCCGCGGCCACATCAACAGCAACGGACACCTGCGGGGCATCCTGCACAAGGCTTTGGACTTCGCGAACACCTCCGTTGCTCGATCCTTCGCCACGTCCGGGAGACTTCGTCTCGCCTGATGTTGGCAGAATGAGCGAGCAAATCGGAGAGAGTCTCGCGAAGTCATGTGAAGAGAGGGACTCACGCCTACCTCCTGCGCCTCTCGTCGCGGTAGGAAGTGGCGCCGGTTCGATTGCCAAGTGGGAGGCGGGCGCCTCGGTGGTCGGCGAGGAGGTCTTCTCGGCCGCGCCAGACGCCGTAATCCCGCGACAAGGCCCCGCAACGGCGTATCGACCCCTCGCTGGCGGCGGGGACTGCGTCCGATGGCGTTTCGCCTGCGGCGGCACAAGCGAGTCTTCCGCGGCAACACCGGCTACGGTTCCCGTCGCCCCCACGGTTTCCTCCGTAGGGGGCGAGCCCGCGCCGGCCGCGGCGGTTGATAACGCACTATCAACCGTGGTTTTCACGTCGGGAACGGTACTCCCCCCGGGTTGGCGAGTTCCAGCTCAACGATGGCCGCGAGCACGGGTTCGTTGGCGTCGGCGGAGGGTGCCGGGGGACTCGAGGCGGCGCGCTCCTCCGAAGCAGTGTGGCCGGGCCCACCACCGGTCGCACGCCCTGTCTCAGCTGTGCTAGCCGCCGAGGGGCCTGCGGGGTCACATACGGCAGCCGGGGAGCGGGCCCGGCGTCGCGAAGATAACACCCCCGCAGGGCTATCACCGTCCTGAGCGCCCGGAGTCCCGGCGGGAAGCTCCCCCGGCACCGCGCACTCGGGCACAGTAATGCCCAGAGCCTCGCATGTGCGGTTTACCCGCCCTTGCTTAGCCGTCTTGACTGCGGCCTCGCGAGCCTGGTGCTCCTTAAGCGTGTACGGGCCGAGAAGCGCCGCAACCGCGCACTCCGCGTGTTCTAGTCGAGCCACCGCGCAGAAGATCACGTCAGTCAGGCGGAGACCAAACAGATACAATGGCGCGCGTACAACGTGATCGTGCAAAACTGCACACCCGCAAGTGAACGGGCTGCTGCCAAGATAGCAGCAAATGTCGTGTTCTCCACAGGGACTAGATTACTGGAGACACAACCCTTAACCAAAGCTAAGTCGCACGAACAGGGAATTTGAAACTAACTGCAGAATCTAGATTAACTAAGGCTGGAAATAAGAACTGCAAAAGATGGGAAGAGAGGCAAGGGAGGAGCTGAAGGTGAAAGCAATAAGACTATCTGGGAAAGAGAAACCAAAGAACTAATCCTACTAAGAGAGAGAGAGAGAGAGGCTGAAGAAAGACTAATTAGAATTAAAACAGAAAGATCTAAGGGAAAAGAGAGATAGAGAGAGAGAGAAAGTAAGACTGGGAGTAGGCTAGCACTTAGCAGATGAGTAAAAGAATAGGAAAGAGAGATTATAGAGATAAGAATAGGGTTAGGGAGACGAGGAGGCTAGAGAATGAAACGACTGCTATAGAAAGACAAGAGGTAAGAATAGAAACTAGAGAAGAGAAGAAAAGAAAGTAAGGTCTAAAGAAGGAAGGGATAAGAAACAGACAGGACAAGAGAGAAAAGAAGAGAGGCGACTAAGAATTAATTCTACCGGGAGAAAGTCAGAAGAGACTAGGGAAGAAAAGCAAGAAAGACAAGTAGCAGAGCTAAGGGGAAAGAGGGGGTGCAGAGGTAAGAAGAGGATTTGGGAGACTAGAAGACTAAGAAGAGATTGACTGCTATAGAAAGAAGTGAGGTTAGAAAGAAACCAGAGAAGAGAAAAGAAGAAAGAAAGGTCTACAGAAGATAAGAAGACTAATGCACAGCCAGGAAAGAGGGGAGATGAAGTAAGGAGACTACGAACTAGATCTACTGAGAGAGAGACTGAGGTGTGCTGAGAATGCGGGGAATAGTACTATAGGACGGAGAAGAAGGACTTGGAGAGAAGAGGAGAGCGCAAGGGACAGACGTGAAGAAGCGAGCGCTAGAACTAATATCGTACCCCAACACAGCAAGCTCACAGACAGTGCAGAGAAATACTAGGAAAAGATCAAGATAAATAATCACCATGCAAACTTTGCTACTGCAGAATCAAGAAAGTAATCCTAACTTCAGTAAAGACATACAATCAGCATTAACATTTAACATATACCTACATAAACAGACATAACAAGAACTAACATAACTGCAAACACAAGATTAAATCTAACATAGATCTTGAATCTAAAACGACAGACATTAACATCATAGCGGCAAAATATAAAACCTACTAGCAGAGGGGCAAACTTAAGAAAATCTACTAGAGCAACAAGTGTAGTTCACAGATCTAATCCAGCAAATATTCCCCACATAATCATCTCAGATGAGCAAGAATAATAACAAGACTACAAGCATATAGATCTGCAGAGTATCTCACATGCACATCATTCATCCAACACATAAGCATCACAGATTCACAAATAACAATCTCATGCACATCACAGATATCCCAAACAAGCATCACAGGAAAGCATTGCAATATTTGGAACGAAGATTGTGAGATGTTACAACCCTGAAGAGTGGCAGATCCGTTGTGAAGACGGTATGTAGTGGACGCAGTGCAGATGAGGCAGATCTGGAGAAGACGCCGTAGAGGATGCAGGTAGGGGTAGCAGATCCGTGAGTTGCAGCGGTAGAGGACTTAGATCCAGTGGAGAGGAAGCAGATCTGGCGCTGAGGTGGTCGATCCACGAGTAGCCGAAGCAGAGTAGCAACTGGAGTAACATATCTGGCCGTGGAAGAGCAGGGACTCGCAGGAAGAACAGCAGGGATGCAGCTCAAGAGGTAGCAGCTGCACAGGGACTCAGATCCGGTCGAGGTAGAAGAGGAGCAGTGCAAATCATGGCAGCAGCAGGAGGGTCCAGTGAAGGGAGATGAACAGCTTGGAGGGGCTTTTCGGTGGTGCGGCTATTGGATCTGGGAGAGGAACCGACTGGGGAAGAGGATTCGGCTGAAGATGTTTTCGGCCATTCGCGAGCTGGAGATCCGGTGGAGGCTTTTCAGGAGATGGAGTGGCGGCTGGTTCTTGGAGATCTGGTGGTAGTGGTGCGGTTAGGAGGCGGTGGAGTGAAGCGAATGGCTGGGGAGATGGCGGCTGGAATGGAGATGGTCGCGGCGGTGGAGTTGTGGCTGGGTGTTGAAGCTTGGTGGGGGATCGGTGGAGAAGATGGATCGGTGAGGAGTGTGGTGAGGGGAAGCGATGGAGAAGATGGAATGGGGTGGCCGGTTATGGGAGATGAAGAGCATGCGGCAGGGTGGATGGCTAGGGTTCTTGAAGAATGGATGGGGGATCTGGTGGCGGCTCTGGTTCTGGTGGCGGCGTGAGGGTTTCGCGTGTGGGAATGGCCGGCTCCCCCCCCCCTTTGCTGCTGGCTTCAATAGTTGCGGCGGTTTTAGGGTTTTAATTCACAGGCGCCCGGTGGGGTTAGGGTTTGCTCACATTTTTGCACTCTAGTCCTCCTCCTTCTGCTGATTTGCAACCATTGCTCATCCCATGCTGATATCTGTGAAGTTTACGCCTATTTCGCGCAGACCTGCAAGGATATTACAAACCACTGTAAATTGTCCAAAATGAGAGCAAAATGTGTATAATTAATGAATTTATGGCTAATTTGAGCTACTAACAACAGGGTTATGGTGTGAAAATTTGGTGTTAATATGATGCATATCATATACCCCCAAGCTTAAACATTTGATTGTCCTCAAGCAAATGATATAATGATATCGAATCCAGGGAATCCAGAAAAACATGAAAGGATATAAATGAATGCTGGCATCAAGTCAAATTTCACTCAATAATTCAAATAAGACTATCTGACTTGATTTTTACAAGCTGTTCATATTTTGAACCAATATTCCAGCAAAGATATCAAAGTGATACTAGAGTTTTTGATCAGATCAAGTTTTGCATGGGTCCAACCAAGATTGAAAAGCATCAAGACTAGATATGACAATCAAGAATTGGCATATCCAAGAATCATTCTAAGGAATTTACTATTTTAGATGAAGAGACTAATGTTTGCATGAAGTTTATGAAAAAGCCTACACTTGAGCCATGATACTTTACTTTTGCTGGTTTTTTTTAACAGGTTTAAAACACACCATGGGCACAAGTGCCACTTATTCCACTTTTGGGCATGCTTGCCACTTATTCAGACATTAAGACTTCAATTGGGCAGAACTGCCACTTATTCAACCAATGTGACAAAGTCACTTATTGTACTCACACTTTGCAAACCAAAACGAAATAAAGATCTTTTCTTTCTTTTCTTTTCCCTTTTTTTAGTATCATTAACCGGTTTTCATTATCCATAAGATATAGATAATTCAACCATGTTATTGGCTCAAAATAAGGCTACCACTTTCACAAACTTTTCATTCAGGCAAAAAGCATCAACGTCTAAAATAAAGTATTATGCCCAAGCATGAATCCTAGGATATGATCATTCTAGAAGTGATAACTAGAATCAATACAATTCTCAAATGGTAAAGATACATGTGTAACTCGATATGCATCAAAAACTATAGGATCACAATATTTCTAAGCCAAGAACATTTCAATGTATTCAAGAGTAAGCCTATTGGATAATCAAAGAATTGATACCAATACCAGTTCACTTAAGCAATTTTCAGTGTGATAACTCTGGATGATACCATTACAATTATACATTACAGACAAGATATTCATTCAGCACTATATACCAGCACGTATTAATGATTAGGACAGTCACATATAATAATCAGAAATTCATCATGAGAATGATACTAGCCATAAATCATCAATTACACATCATCAACTTCAGTGCCCAAGAGTATGACAAGAAGAACATGCAAACCATCCACATAAGAACAGATCCTCCCCCAAGCTTAAGTCAAACATACATTCTGAAATAAAAATTCAGTATTGGAATCAGCTCACCGGGTGCAAAAGTTGAATCAGAACAGTTATCTCATCATCCCTCTGCCTGCCATGCTTGGATGAGTGCATGTACCTGAAAATGGCAAAATAAAAGGAAAGGATAAACCGACAAAAAGGTAAAATAAAGAAGGGAAAACTGAAGTAAAACAATAAAAAGCTCAGGTTGCCTCCTGAGAAGCGCTTGTTTTAGGTCTTTAGCTTGACCAACAAATGACTATCATGTGGGCTCAAAAGAAATTGGAGGATCAAAGTCAGATCTGACTTGATCTCCAGCAATGTCCTCATCACTGAGTTCAGGAAAAGGATCTCCAACAAAATAATGTTTCAATCTTTGCCCATTAACCTTAAATATGCTCCCAGATTGACTCTCAACCTCAAAAGCTCCACTACCTAGCACTTTCTTAACAACACAAGGACCAAACCATCTAGACTTAAACTTTCCAGGGAACAAATGAAACCTAGAGTCAAAAACTAAGACAAGCTCTCCAGGATGGAAGTCACGCCTCAAGATGTGACGGTCATGAATCTTTTTAGCTTTCTCTTTGTAAATTCTTGAACTTTCATAAGCATCAAGCCTTAATTCGTCAAGTTCACACAGTTGCAGCTTCCTATGTTTCCCAGCTAGACCCATGTCCATGTTGAGTTTTCTAATTGCCCAATGCGCCCTATGTTCAAGCTCTACAGGAAGATGACAAGCTTTTCCATAAACCAACCTAAAGGGGGACATCCCAATAGGTGTTTTATATGCTATCCTATAGGCCCACAATGCATCATAAAGCTTAAGAGACCAATCTGTCCTGGATTTGGACACAACTTTTTCAAGGATTTGCTTTATCTCTCTATTGGAAACTTCAACTTGCCCATTAGCTTGGGGATGATAAGGGGTGGTAACTCTATGATTATGGACTCCATATTTGGCTAGAAGAGCTTCAAACTGCTTGTGATTAAAGTGAGACCCACCATCACTTATCACAACCCTAGGAATTCCAAACCTAGGAAAGATGATTTGCCTAAACAACCTACAAACAGATTTTGAATCAGCATGGACAGTGGGTATAGCCTCAACCCATTTGGACACATAATCCACTGCCACAAGAATGTGCTTGTACCCTTGAGAAGAAGGCAAAGGTCCTATGTAATCTATTCCCCAAACATCAAAGAGTTCTACCTCAAGAATACCATGCTGTGGCATCTCATGTCATCTTGACATGTTCCCTGCATGCTGACAGGGATCACAAGACTGAATGTATGCATGAATATCCTTGAACATGGTAGGCCAATAAAATCCAGCTTGAAGAACCTTTGCTTGGGTCTTGGCAGTACCCGCATGTCCACCAAAAGGTGCAGAATGACAGTGAAAAATCACATTTTGAACCTCCTCATGAGGAAGACAACGTCGAACAACCCCATCTGCACAATGCCTATACAGATATGGGTCATCCCAAAAGAATTTTCGTGCCTCATGAATAAACTTCCTACGCTGCTGATAAGAGAGACCAGATGGGACTGCATTGCATACCAAGTAGTTCACTATGTCTGCATACCAAGGGGTTTTAGACTGAACTAGAGAAACTTCTGAAAGTTGATCTCCAGGAAGAGAATCTTCAATTGGAAGAGGAGAGACTGGACCAGAATGGGGCAATCTAGAAAGATGGTCAGCTACCAAGTTCTCAGCCCCCTTTTTATCCCTAATTTCCACATCAAACTCTTGCAGCAAAAGAATCCAATGAATGAGGCGAGGTTTAGCATCCTTTTTACTCAAAAGATACCTAATGGCTGCATGATCTGTGTACACTATGCATTTTGAGCCAACTAGGTAAGATCTGAATTTGTCAAAGGCAAATACTACAGCTAGCAGTTCTTTTTCAGTGGTTGTGTAATTGATCTGGGAGTCATCTAAAGTCCTGCTAGCATAGTAAATGACATGCAAAGCCTTGTCATGCCGCTGCCCCAAAACAGCCCCCACAGCAAAATCACTAGCATCACACATAAGCTCAAAAGGAAGATCCCAATCAGGAGATTGCACAATGGGTGCAGAAATGAGAGCAGCCTTGATCTTACTAAAAGCATCCATGCAAGACTCGTCAAATACAAAAGGAACATCACAGCCCAAAAGATGAGTGAGAGGACGAGCAATTTTTGAAAAATCCTTAATGAATCTGCGATAAAAGCCTGCATGCCCCAGAAAACTGCGAACACCCTTCACATTTAAAGGAGGTGGCAGGCGCTCAATCACCTCAACTTTTGCTCTATCCACCTCTATGCCTCTTGAAGACACTAAGTGACCAAGAACTATCCCCTCTCTAACAAGAAAATGACATTTTTCCCAATTAAGAACCAGATTTGCTTCAAGACAGAGCTGGAGGACAGTTTCAAGATTGGCCAAACAGCTCTCAAAGGTCTGCCCATAAACAGTGAAATCATCCATGAAAACCTCCATGATTTTCTCAATAAGATCAGTGAAAATAGACATTACACAGCGCTGGAAGGTCCCTGGAGCATTGTAGAGTCCAAATGGCAGCCTACGGTATGCAAATGTACCATAGGGGCAAGGGAATGTTGTCTTTTCCTGATCTAATGGATGTATAGGAATTTGCAAGAAACCTGAATATCCATCAAGATAGCAGAAATAAGAATGGCGGGCAAGTCTTTCAAGCATTTGGTCAATGAAAGGCAGAGGGAAGTGGTCTTTGCGAGTGGCCCTGTTGAGCTTCCTATAATCAGTACACATGCACCAGCCCGTGGTTGTCCTTGTGGGAATCAAGTCACCTTTTTCATTGGCAACCACTGTCATGCCTCCTTTCTTAGGCACAACATGAATGGGACTGACCCACTGACTATCTGAGATGGGATAGATGATGTTGGCTCCTAGAAGCTTGAGGATTTCTTTCTTGACAACCTCCTGCAAGTGAGGATTAAGCCTACGCTGGTGCTCACGCGTTGGCTTAGCATCATCCTCAAGGTGAATGCGATGCATGCAGGTAGCTGGATCAATGCCCTTCATATCATCTATCGAGTATCCAATGACAGCTCGATATTTACGAAGGATCTCAAGAAGTTGGTCAGTCTCTAAAGGTGTCAAATGGGCACTCACAATAACAGGACAGGTCCGATCTGGTCCCAGAAATTCATATCTAAGATGATTAGGAAGTGGTTTCAGCTCTACCTTTGGGGCTATGGGCTGCCTAAGGTCTGGGATTTGAGAAGGCTCTACCAGAGCATCAATGAGTGCAACATGATGAGAATTAACAGCAGTATACTAATTATGAATCTGATCCTCAAGTGGTTCAGCATCCTCAATATTTTCATATGTCTCCATGACACATTTGTCAACCAAATCAATGGAGAAACACTGATCTGGACAGTGAGGAAGATGAGTGGGGTGCCTCATATCAAATGCTAGCTTCTCTTGACCAAATTGGAGAGTGAGCTTAGCATCCTTGACATCTATGACAGCACCGGCAGTAGCAAGAAATGGTCTCCCAAGAATGACAGGTTCACTTCTATCCTCCATCTCTAGGACAACAAAGTCTACAGGGAAGGCAAAGGTACCAACTACCACAGGAACGTCCACTAAAATACCAGCTGGGTGACGATATGTGCGATCAGCCAACTGCAATTTCATGGTTGTTGGCTGCAGATCACCCAAAGGGAGCGCGTCACAAACTGATAATGGGAGGACACTAACACTTGAGCCTAAGTCACAAAGAGCTCTAAAGTTCTTGGAGCCTAAAATGCAAGGTATGCAAAAGCTACCAGGGTCATCTAACTTAGGAGGTAGCTTATTCTGTATGATAGCGCTACACTGCTTAGTTAGAGTGACCACCTCAAGCTCATCCATACTCCGCTTCTTGGTAAGCAGCTCCTTGAAGAATTTGGCATACATAGGCACATGTAGGACAGCCTCTAGAATGGGAATGGTGATCTGAACATCCTTCATCCTCTCTAGGAATTTAGCAAACTGCTTGTCCTCATTCGACTTTTCTAACAGCTCAGGGAATGGCAATTTGGGTTTTGTGGAAGGGACAGCTGCTGTAGTGGATGATGAGGGGATATCATGTGCTTTGGCTGGTGTTATGGAGCTGGGTTGTTGCAGATTCTGCTGCTGTGAGTCAGGATTTGCTTGCTGGACAGACCTAAAGACAGGGAGCACATACAAGGGTGGTGTTGGAAGAAGAGGTTCAGATGTGGTTTTACCACTCCTAGTAGTGATTGCTCCACAATGGCCACGAGGGTTTGCCTCAGGCTGTGCAGGAAGCCTCCCAGATTGGCTGGTTGAAGCCTGTGATGCTTGCAAACTCTCCACACGACTAGCCAAATCATTCAGTTGAGTCTTTGCATCATTGTATTGTGCTTCCATCTTAGCTACATGTGATGCAAGGAGCTGTTCAATTCTGGTCAACTGATCTGATTGAGAAGTAGTAGGTGGAGGGTTTGGAACATGCATCATAGGTTGCTGAAATGAGGCATGCAAAGGGGCTTGCTGCTGCCTAAACCCTTGTGCTGATGTTCCCACAGGGAAGGATGACACACTAGGGTTGGTGTTCTTGTAAGACAAGTTTGGATGACGCCACCCTGGGTTGTAGGTTTGAGAATACTGCCCATGTGATTGAGCATAGTTCACTTCAGATGATTCAGCTGTGGAAGTTAAGGGGCACTCAGCTGGAGTATGCCCTTGAGATCCACAAATCTGACATCCAGTGGCTATATGGGCTGAAGATGAGGGCATGAGCTGCGCCATCTAACGTGTGAGAACTTGAATCTGAGCTGATAAGGCATCATTAGAGCTCACCTCATAGATACCAGGACGTGGAGGAGCAGAAGCTCTCTCACTAGACCACTGAAAGTGGTGGGAGGACATACTCTCAATCAAGCTGAAAGCTTCATCAAGTGTTTTGTTCATTATGCCTCCTCCTGCTGCAGAATCTACAAAGGCTCTTGTGTGGTGTGTAAGACCTTTGTAAAAAATCTGCAGCACAAGCCATCTTTCAAGGCCATGGTGAGGACACATCCTAAGCAGGGTTTGATACCTCTGCCAAGCATCATACAAACTCTCACCTTCAGATTGTGAAAACCTAGTAATCTGGTCACGCACTTCTGCTGCCTTGGAGGGAGGAAAATACCTCTCAAAAAAGGCCTGCAGTAGGTGTTCCCATGTGTCCTTAAGATGCAGGGGCAGAGAATGCAACCAAGTCTTAGCACCATCTCTAAGAGAGAAAGGGAACAATGAGAGTCTAATGGCATCAGTTGTGACTCCATTGCACTTCAAAGTGTTGCAATATTCTAAGAAGGTGCGAATGTATTCATTGGGATCCTCAGTGGGAGAACCTCCAAATCTGGTCTGCTGGACCATGGTAATGAGTGCAGGTTTTAGCTCAAAGTTGTTTGCCTGAATGGCAGGTTGGACAATTCCAGGGGCTATACCTTGGTCTCTAGGAATCCAAAGATCACGAAGAAGAGGCTGGGGGTTCTGATCTCCCATTTCTTCTTGATGGGAAAGTTGATTTTCTCTTTTCAGCCTATGAAATGTCCGCTCAATCTCAGGATCAAAAGGAACCAAAGAATGATCTCCACTCCTGAGCATAAGCTGAGAAATCGGGCCAAAAAGGGAGGAAGGAAACTAAAGAAAAGACTTAGTCTATGGTCTAGTGCGATCACCAATATCTAGTCCCCGGCAATGGCGCCAATTTCTTGATCGTGCAAAACTGCACACCCGCAAGTGAACGGGCTGCCGCCAAGATAGCATCAAATGTCGTGTTCTCCATAGGGACTAGATTACTGGAGACACAACCCTTAACCAAAGCTAAGTCGCACGAACAGGGAATTTGAAACTAACTGTAGAATCTAGATTAACTAAGGCTGGAAATAAGAACTGCAAAAGATGGGAAGAGAGGCAAGGGAGGAGCTGAAGGTGAAAGCAATAAGACTATCTGGGAAAGAGAAACCAAAGAACTAATCCTACTAAGAGAGAGAGAGAGGCTGAAGAAAGACTAATTAGAATTAAAACAGAAAGATCTAAGGGAAAAGAGAGATAGAGAGAGAGAGAGAAAGTAAGACTGGGAGTAGGCTAGCACTTAGCAGATGAGTAAAAGAATAGGAAAGAGAGATTATAGAGATAAGAATAGGGTTAGGGAGACGAGGAGGCTAGAGAATGAAATGACTGCTATAGAAAGACAAGAGGTAAGAATAGAAACTAGAGAAGAGAAGAAAAGAAAGTAAGGTCTAAAGAAGGAAGGGATAAGAAACAGACAGGACAAGAGAGAAAAGAAGAGAGGCGACTAAGAATTAATTCTACCGGGAGAAAGTCAGAAAAGACTAGGGAAGAAAAGCAAGAAAGACAAGTAGCAGAGCTAAGGGGAAAGAGGGGGTGCAGAGGTAAGAAGAGGATTTGGGAGACTAGAAGACTAAGAAGAGATTGACTGCTATAGAAAGAAGTGAGGTTAGAAAGAAACCAGAGAAGAGAAAAGAAGAAAGAAAGGTCTACAGAAGATAAGAAGACTAATGCACAGCCAGGAAAGAGGGGAGATGAAGTAAGGAGAGTACGAACTAGATCTACTGAGAGAGAGACTGAGGTGTGCTGAGAATGCGGGGAATAGTACTATAGGAAGGAGAAGAAGGACTTGGAGAGAAGAGGAGAGCGCAAGGGACAGACGTGAAGAAGCGAGCGCTAGAACTAATATCCTACCCCAACACAGCAAGCTCACAGACAGTGCAGAGAAATACTAGGAAAAGATCAAGATAAATAATCACCATGCAAACTTTGCTACTGCAGAATCAAGAAAGTAATCCTAACTTCAGTAAAGACATACAATCAGCATTAACATTTAACATATACCTACATAAACGGACATAACAAGACCTAACATAACTGCAAACACAAGATTAAATCTAACATAGATCTTGAATCTAAAACGACAGACATTAACATCATAGCGGCAAAATATAAAACCTACTAGCAGAGGAGCAAACTTAAGAAAATCTACTAGAGCAACAAGTGTAGTTCACAGATCTAATCCAGCAAATATTCCCCACATAATCATCTCAGATGAGCAAGAATAATAACAAGACTACAAGCATATAGATCTGCAGAGTATCTCACATGCACATCATTCATCCAACACATAAGCATCACAGATTCACAAATAACAATCTCATGCACATCACAGATATCCCAAACAAGCATCACAGGAAAGCATTGCAATATTTGGAACGAAGATTGTGAGATGTTACAACCCTGAAGAGTGGCAGATCCGTTGTGAAGACGGTATGTAGTGGACGCAGTGCAGATGAGGCAGATCTGGAGAAGACGCCGTAGAGGATGCAGGTAGGGGTAGCAGATCCGTGAGCTGCAGCGGTAGAGGACGTAGATCCAGTGGAGAGGAAGCAGATCTGGCGCTGAGGTGGTCGATCCACGAGTAGCCGAAGCAGAGTAGCAACTGGAGTAACATATCTGGCCATGGAAGAGCAGGGACTCGCAGGAAGAACAGCAGGGATGCAGCTCAAGAGGTAGCAGCTGCACAGGGACTCAGATCCGGTCGAGGTAGAAGAGGAGTAGTGCAAATCATGGCAGCACCAGGAGGGTCCAGTGAAGGGAGATGAACAGCTTGGAGGGGCTTTTCGGTGGTGCGGCTATTGGATCTGGGAGAGGAACCGACTGGGGAAGAGGATTCGGCTGAAGATGTTTTCGGCCATTCGCGAGCTGGAGATCCGGTGGAGGCTTTTCAGGAGATGGAGTGGTGGCTGGTTCTTGGAGATCTGGTGGAGTGAAGTGAATGGCTGGGGAGATGGCGGCTGGAATGGAGATGGTCACGGCGGTGGAGTTGTGGCTGGGTGTTGAAGCTTGGTGGGGGATCGGAGGAGAAGATGGATCGGTGAGGAGTGTGGTGTGGGGAAGCGATGGAGAAGATGGAATGGGGCGGCCGGTTATGGGAGATGAAGAGCATGCGGCAGGGTGGATGGCTAGGGTTCTTGAAGAATGGATGGGGGATCTGGTGGCGGCTCTGGTTCTGGTGGCGGCGTGAGGGTTTCGCGTGTGGGAATGGCCGGCTCCCCCCTTTGCTGCTGGCTTCAATAGTTGCGGCGGTTTTAGGGTTTTAATTCACAGGCGCCCGGTGAGGTTAGGGTTTGCTCACATTTTTGCACTCTAGTCCTCCTCCTTCTGCTGATTTGCAACCATTGCTCATCCCATGCTGATATCTGTGAAGTTTACGCCTATTTCGCGTAGACCTGCAAGGATATTACAAACCACTGTAAATTGTCCAAAATGAGAGCAAAATGTGTATAATTAATGAATTTATGGCTAATTTGAGCTACTAACAACAGGGTTATGGTGTGAAAATTTGGTGTTAATATGATGCATATCACAACGTGCTGGGCGACTTACAAGGAGCAGAAGGTGGAAGCAGGCGAGATACGGATGGGTTGAACCCGTCCTCGCGGGGGCCGTCCTGTCCAACATATTTCCCTCGGGAGGAGAGTGGCGCCACCCCATACATTGTGAACTCCTCGGCTAGGTCGCGCAAGCTCATTCGACGGGCGACACCGACAAGACTCTGTAGCCTTTGCGTGTCGTCAATCTCCGCCTTCAGACTCGGCGTACTGTTAAGCGAGATCGGCCCACCTCGGCATTGCATTCCGCTCTTGTCGGTCACGGTGTAGTAGAACCACTACCGAGTCCAGCCGGACTCCCATTGCCTCGGCGAGGCTGGCGCGGGGAACAACGTCGCGCACGACGCCCGGAGCACGAAGTCCACACCGCCGAAGTTGGACACCGCCCCGTCAACTTTTCTGGGTCGACAGCGTGCGTCGTGCAGTGTGGCGAATAAGCTCGCGCTGGGACGCCGCCCCTCTGTCCGCATCGCCCACGTGAAGACAGCTAGGCGGAGTATTGCGTGGGGCGTCAGTTGGGCTAGCTCCAACTTGTAGGCCCGCAGGACTTCGCCCACGAACAACGTGGAGGGCATTCGAAGGCCGGCGTCGAAGAACGTGACAAAAACAATCGCCTCCATGGCCCGGGGTTTCGGCTCCGCCTCGTCCCGACAGGGTAGGCGAGCCCCATCGCGATCCGCGATCTTCCCCTCCTCCATGAGTCGCTACAGCGTCCCTTCGGTCACGCGGCTCCTCCCCAACACACGGGAACAGCAGCCTCCCGAGTGCTCCATGGCGTCCCACCACTTGTTGGCGCGCGAGCTCCCCCGCGGCACCAGCTCGTACTCGCGGGAAGGATGGGACATCTCACCCTGGCTAGGCAAGCAACCGCTGCGGGCAGGGTGGGTGGCGTCGTCATGGCTAGCCATCGCTCTTCGCGACCAGGGAGAAAGAAGCAGGGAAAGGAGCAACTGGCGTTACAGTTAGCACGGGCGGAAGCAAAGCGGCAGATCACAAAAAAAACAAGGGTGCTTCCACCTCAACGCTGGCACCTTATAAAGGCCGCTCGCCTCTCACGTGGCTCGAAGCGCAGCCAGATTAAACTTGCAGCGATTTGGCTGCCCACGATTTGGAAAGAAGAACTGCCGGGGCTTAGAGGGCCGTGCCCGGTAGGTGACCAAACAGCGCACAACGCCTCCACGCCCTCAACACGCGTCCAACTTCCCTGGGGAAGAGGCGAACGGTCGCGGTCACGCAACCGCTCACATCCCACGATGCACCAGTCGTGAGTCGCCGCGTGTCCCACACACAGGATGGCAGACTGAACGACGTGACAGCCTGACCTCTGCCAGGCCAGGTGTCGGCGTGATTCCAGCCGCCATTAAAAGCGCACTACCAGACTGCAAGGCCACAACAGCCTCCAATCTTAGCGCGAGGGCGGAGCGCGCACGCGTCTATTTCGACTAGGCGCCAGCCTCCGCTGCCACCCGTTCGAAGGGTAGGGGACGGAGCGCGCGCGCCTCGACTTCGACTTAGGCGCCAGCCTCCGCTACCACCCGTTCGAAGGGTAGGGGACGGAGCGCGCGCGCATCTACTTCGAGCTAGGCGCCAGCATCCGCTGCCACCCGTTCGAATGGTGGGGGACGGAGCGCACGCGCCTCAGCTTCGACTTAGGCGCCAGCCTCCGCTGCCACCCGTTCGAAGGGTAGCGGACGGAGCGCTCGCGCTTCGGCTTCGACTTAGGCGCCAGCCTCCGCTGCCACCCGTTCGAAGGGTAGGGGATGGAGCGCGCGCGCCTCGGCTTCGACTTAGGCGCCAGCCTCCGCTGCCACCCATTCGAAGGGTAGGGGACGGAGCGCGCGCGCATCTACTTTGAGCTAGGCGCCAGCCTCCGCTGCCACCCGTTCGAAGGGTAGGGGACGGAGAGCACGCGCCTCGGCTTCGACTCAGGCGCCAGCCTCCGCTGCCACCCGTTCGAAGGCTAGGGGACGGAGCGCGCGTGCGTCTACTCCGACTTAGGCACCAGCCTCCGCTGCCACCCGTTCGAAGCGTAGGGGACGGAGCGCACGCGTGTCGCGCCTCCGCTGTACTTCGACATCACCTTCCATCCCACACCTCGAGCTCCCCAACCCCAAGTTTGGAGAAATTCACAGGCCGCAGGGGATGGAGGGGGCCAAAGGACTCGGTGACATGGCTTCGGCCCTGTGAAGCCCTTCACCATGAGAGGCTCCTGTTGTAGGGGTGGCCCCCACCTAAGCCCAGCAGGCCTGTTAGGAGGTTATAAGAACCAGAGTAACATGAGTAATGACTCAAATGCCCCTAAGGGGGATGTACGGATGTAAGGGCATAATTGTAAAAGTATACTCCATATGAGTATATATATCAGGATGAGGGGGAGGGTGAGGCAGAACACTCCCACCTCCCCACTACCATCTCTCTCTCTGTTTGGTCAGTAACCACAACATAGAGTTTTGTTTTTTGAAGTTTGTGCTATCTCTGCAAAGTCATAAGCCCTAGCGAGTGGTCGGCAGACTAGTTTCGACCACGTGGTCGAAGGTAACCTTTACAACCATGTTGTGAGTCGTCGTCGACTGAAAGATTTACGACCACGTTGTTGACTCGCATTTACAACCACGTTGTGTATTGTCGTGGTCGGCAAACAGGTTTTCGACCACGTTGTCAGTAGACGGGTTTTTGACCACGTTGTTCGTGGTCAGTAGTCAAAAGCCTCGACTAACCGTGGTCGGTAGTCGAAAGCTTCGACCACCGTGGTCGATGGTCAGTAGCTTCGACCGCCATGGTCGGTGGTCGGTAGCTTCGACCGCCATGGTAAATAGACGTAGCTTCGACTGCCGTGGTCGGTGGTCGGTAGCTTCGATTACCATGGTCGATAGTCGTAGCTTCGACTGCCATGGTCGATAGCTTCAACTACTGTGGTCGATAGTCGTAGCTTCGACCATCGTGGTCGGTAGCTTCGACTACTGTGGTCGATAGTTATAGCTTCAACCGCCGTGGTCGATAACTTCGACTAACGTGGTTGATAGTCCTAGCTTCAACCGCTGTGGTCAGTTGTCGGTAGCTTCGACTACCGTGGTCGTTAGTCGTAGCTTCGACTGCCGTGGTTGGTGGTCGGTAGCTTCGACTTCAGCAGTCGTAAGTCATTGTGACCAGTTCCGATATAGTCGTAGATGCTAGCGATGGTAGTAGCGATTTGCTACCGGGTCGTAGCTTCTGTTTCCATGGTCGTAGCAACCTGCGACGTGGTCGTAACAACTCGCTGTGTAGCCATGGGCTGTTGGAAGGAAATTGTGGGCTTCAAGTACTTCATGTCATGTGCATTCGAGTGGCCATAAGTGGTTTATGACCAGCTGGGTTGATTTCCTAGTACATTCTTTTGATGCAGATGTATGATCTTTATGTCTGGTGCGGTGCTATGTGATGGTTTGCTTGTCGGTGTTGGTTATAGGACTTCTGAGCTAGGTCATGGTGAGGCGTAAATGGACCGAGACTAGGCACAGGAGGTGTTGAGGTCCAGAACGGTTAGGCAGACGCCGAAGATGATCGAGGCTGGTGAGGTGGTTGCAAGCCGGGACGACGAGGAACCGGAGCTAGAGCTGCCGGAGGTGAACATGACGGGCAACGGTGATGTGGACCGGGATAGGCTCGGGGAGGAGTCGAGATCCAGACGGTCAGGATGCTGGGTGCGGTTGTGTGCAACGAGTGGACCAGGACTAGGCTCAGGGAGGTGTCGAGGTCTAGTCGGTCGGAAGCCAGGTGCGGTCGTGCGAGAACAGGAAGCTTCCGGGAAGGTGCTTGAGGGGTAATTGAGTGAATTGACTCAGGCCTGCAAAAGGAAGTGTTTCTGTTAAAGCACTATGATCTGTCGGTTTTAGCGGGTTGTCGTGTGTGTAAAACCCAGCGTTAGTTGGGGTTAACAAGTTACCCCCCGCTACTGAAGACTATAAATAGGAGGGTAGAGCACCAATGCTTGTGTGTTTTTTTTGGAGAAGCTCTGGGGTTTTGTTTTCTGTTCTTGCATGAGTTGTTCTCTGTGGCAGAGTGCTTGTGCTCCTAGTCCTCCTGGATGGAGTGGCTGTAGAAACCTCCATGAGTGCAATACATCAATCTTTGTGCTTCTATTTGAGTTCTTATGTCTGATTGATGTTTGTTTTGACTCATTCATGTTTTCTCTATTCCCTCTTCTCTTCTTTTCTCATTTTGTCTGAGAGTTTGTTTCCTTTCAGGTTGCTCAAAATTTGACTTGCTCTGTACTGGGAATCATCCATCATCCTCAAAGCCACCTTAGCTAGTCTAGTCCCGAGAGCAAGGTCTGGTCGTAGTTCATCTTTCTCTCAGACATGGTCGTAAGCTTTCTCCATGATTTCTAGCAGAGATCTCATTTTTGTTGCTAATCTTTCAATTAATCAGTGCAACTTCTTGAGATCTCCATCTTTCTGTGTACAAAGTTTCTTGGCCTTTTTCCTCTAAGTCGAAAGTTCTTTGAGTTCTTGGTTTTGCGGGTGTGCGCCTCCAGACAATCCTCTGTTTTGCCGGATGCGCTAAGACCACCTCTTCGACCATGGCCAGTTCTGTCGACTTCTTGCCTTCTGGTTTTTCTGGTTGTGTGTAGTCGAAATCAGTGCAATCCTTGCCTGGTACGTCGACTGGATTTACAGGTATGTTGGTTTCGACCATGGTCAAGTACCAGACCACATTGCACTCTTTTCGACCATGCTAATCTTCTGTCATGGTGATCTGGTTTTGACCACGTTAATCGTTCGACCACCTGTTGGCTTACGACCATGTGGTTACGACTAGAGAACTGACTGTCTTCGTCCGAGTAGTTTGATCGACCACAAGTTGGCGTTCGACCACTCTGTACGCAGACAGACACCCGCTCGGTTGTTTCGACCACGGCATAGAGACTTACGACCACGTAGTAAAGTCTCGACCGCTCTGACTATCTTTGGCCAGCGTCTATTTACTCTCTGTTTTCGGTCTGTTTTCTCGGCTTCTAGTAAGCATTCGATCCCTGACTTCATAGCTCAGTACTATTGGAGAAGAAGTGTTGTGAGAATAATTGGGGAGGTTTGAAGGCACCATTCACTCCCCTCTGTTGCCTATTCAGTCCTACAGTTTATCTTATTTTGGTTCTACCTAGATTATTGATTTATCATATCTTTAGTTTGAACTTTTTATTTGCATTTTAGTTCCATGATTAATTTCGGGATTTTAATCTTTAGGCATTATTGCATTTAATCAACCATCATTTCATGTGAGCATTGGCCGAAACAAAATATTTACTATCTCAATTGCTTACTAGAAGTTATTAGCTACCAACTTATCACAATAGACATGTCCATAGTTATAAATGGGCCCACAAGTACACATAGCAACACATGCAGGGGAGCTTACTAGAAATAGAGGAAGCAAGCACGATAGAACAGAGGGAAGCAGCAGCCAGAGCAAGGTGGCTTGGCGGCAGTGCTGTGACCATGGTGAGGGGAGGCTGAGCTATAAAATAGGTTGATGAGCTATGCGAGGAGCTAGGGGAGGCAACGGCATAGGCCTGGTGGCACCACAGTGAGCAGGCGGTGGAGCGCGGCAGCCAGAGCTGGGGGGCCAAGCGGGGCGGCGGTGGCTGGAGTAAAAAGAGGGGGAACTAGGAGGAGCATGGGCTGCCAAAGTGGTTGGGGTGGTTGGGGAATGACTGAGGCGTGCTATTGAAGCAAGCCGTGGGCGACGTGGGGTGGCTCATGTGGAGGCAGCGCTTGGGCGAAAGGTGGCATTGGCCGATGGTTGGAGAAGTCTCAAGGAACCGAGGAAAAGCTCAAAGAGAGGGGAATGCGGCTTAGGTTAATTAGTTGAACTAATATAGAATTCCTAAAAATTTCAATAAAAACCCAAAAACTGAATTTCTAAAGCATACAAGCTTCGACCTCGCCACCGGCTATTTTTTGTCGCTCCCAGGTGCCAAATCTAGTCCCAATTGAAGCCCCTAATGCGCCCTCTCTCTTTCCCTCGCTTCATGCTCAACCGGCATGCACCCGAAGACTAGTGACCCTCGGTCCCAGAGTGCCACCGCCTTCATTGCCACATCAGCTACCAGATGGCTGCCACGTGGATGCCACATCACCTCCCTAAGCACAGTTAGTTGCATGTGTGGTGCCGCCTAGTCACCCGTGAGCCTGGTCCACCATGGACCAAGCTGACTTCTCATCAACCCGGTCCATAGACTACAGACGCACAAGTCAGTCCCTCTTTTAAAATTAAAAATTTTGAAGGACCGAAATGGCGACAGAGGGGGGGTGAATGTCGGCTTTTAAAATTAACCCCGCACAAGTACTCACAAAAAAAACTCAACTCCTAGAGCTATGAGAAGCTATGAAGTTGACAAGAACCGAGCGCTAATGAAAACAAGAGAACTGAGCTCAAAAAGGGAGACGGCAAGAGACTGCAGTCACGGCAAGAAAAACGGCTCAGAATCTTGCCACGGCAAAGAAATCACACTCAAAATGTTACCACGGCAAGAAATGCTGCCATATGTTACCACAGCAAGAAATGCTGAGACTGCAGAAACTGGGCACGCGAGAAATCAACTGGAATCGGCTGCCACGGCAAGCAAATCGACCGCCACGGCTACCACGGCAGAGAAATTGCGGTCACATATTACCACGACACAACACTGCAGACACGGCAAGAAAACTAGCAGACATCGCTGCCATGGCAAGGAAAATAGCTACCATGGCTGCCACGGCAGCAGAAAGCACTTCGAAATTTCACCACGGCAAGAAGAGTATTGCGGACTGCAAAGAATAAAATAGCTGCTGGCAGCAGAGAGGTCTGCCACGGCAGAGAAGATGCTGCCAGAGTCTACCACGGCAGAGAAGATGCTGCCAGAGTCTACCACGGCAGAGAAATGCTGCTGAAAACTGAAGAAATGCACTGCACACCGTAAGATATTCAGACTATCACCAAACTGAGAAAAGAGATACAATTCAGCAGCAAATTCTTGCTCAAAAGAACAAGGAAAAGATCTGAATAGCATCAAGCTTTGAAGGAACAAAAGAAATCAACAAAAGCTCAAGAAATTCAGCAAATGGGACAAAAACTGAAAATATTCAGAGCCAACACAAAAGATCAAATTTCTCCTTCAACTCAGATCCTATGGACATGAAACTTTGCAGACATGGAAGCAATAACCAAAGGACCTCTTAGCCCAAAAATCAAGTTACTTCCTCAAGGGAAACAAGATCTGGACCTAAACCCTAGAAATGACAGAAACTGGAATCTTCAGAGAAGAGCTTCAAACAAAATCAAATTACTCCTTCCACAGAGATCTTTTGCACAAGAGATTTTAGGGATATAAGAGCAATACCTAGATGATCCCTCAGACCAAATCTCAAGTCAGATTGAGGAGTAAAAACATTTTTCCCTGAAACCCTAGAACTGGCTGAAACTTGAACAGAGAGGGCCAAAATCAAGAAACTGGAATTAACCTCAGTTTGCTATGGGGATTGACTAGCCAAATGGCTTTTAGGCTTCACCCATGTCATAGCAACCCATTTTGGCCAAAACCAGCAAGCAAGAACTCGAAAATCACAAAATCAAGAAATCCACAAAAGAAGGCATCGAAGGGAAAAATATGCAGAGAGACTGACGATCGATCAATATTCAAACACAACCATCTCAGACTGATATTGATGAAGAGAGATACCACGATTACAATAGATGAGATGATTACAAGCCTCTCAATCACTCAACTCCCTCTCCCAACTCAAGAACTCCACACTCATCCATAGAGGGAGGGAGGACACTACACAGCAACTCTGGAAAACATCGAAGGAGTCCCAGGGAACACACAGGGAACACACACTGCTGTATGCACCAACTCTCACCCACTAAAGAGCAAAGGAGAAACAACCTCCCAAAGCCTCTTTTGACTACCAAACCCTAATTCCCTCTTCCAAGTGTTCAAGTGGGCATGCAGCCCCTCAATCCTATTTATAGCCTTGGCTAACGGGTCTCCGCCCCGTTACGCCTGCTAAATCCAACGGCGCCCGCTCCCGCTTGTGCAGCCTCGCGAATTTCCCGATTCGCCCCTCCTACACCTTCCGGGAAGCTTCCGCGCTCCTTGCCTCGCACGCCTCGCAACCACCTCGAGTCCACGTCGTCTTCGACACATCCTGACCGTTCTGACCTCAGCGCCACCTGCGCCTAGTCCGGTCCACGTGTCTCGCCGCGACTCCACCCGATGTCCTGCAGCCACACAGACAAAGAACACATCAAATAGCACCGCTCGATATATGAAAGCATAAACAACATCATACTTACCATGTCGAAGACCAAACCTGTCAAATCAAAGAATCAGCGTCCTAATCCCATATGACCAAGTTTGACCACAGTCCGACCGAGCCCGTTGCACCACGCAACGACTAGGTCCGAACCACCCAAACCAAACTCGACTTACCCAAACTAATGTCAATTACTCATCACGCACATGTGGTCATCTCCACATGGTTCATCAATCTCCCCCTTGATGAGTATATTGACAAACCCCGAAAAAGCACAAAGTTGAGTTTGAGTTTGAAGAATCCAACATGGTCCATAAGAAGGAAAATGAAGCTAATGACCATGTTGACAGAAGGAACACTAGAGCAACAACTGAAAGAGCAAATTGATCTCCAAAGCTCTAAACTTTTCCCAACAAACTTTTTCTTCTCTATTCTCCCCCTTTTGGCAATAAACACATCAAGATGCAATAGAGAGAATATGACATGTCAATGGATGCATATGGCTAAAGTTTGTTTATTTAAGCATTTAGGGCCATGAGAATTATCCATATTGACTATAATGTAATACACCAAGCCATAACTCAATAAAACGCTATCTAGATCATGACAACATATATATAAACCAGCTAGAGCACATAGATGACAATCTGAAATGTAATGCATTTAGTGAGCAAGTCAAGTCATCAATGAGCAAAGTCTAACTAGAGATATCCAAGGATGATGCAGGCCATGTCAATAAGCTAAGCGGAAACAAGAAGCTAGTGTTGAGTCAATTAGAGTGCTACAAGCTCAAGAGTTTATCATTTGGTTAAGCACTTTTCATCTTTAGGTGATTAAGCAAATCTTGCACATTTGACATATTTTCTTTTAAAGCTTATAGCTGTTTCCAACCAAAATTTTTATCATGTGCTAGATTTCAAGCCTTATGCGACTACTCCAAGCGAGAAGCTTAAGAAGATAGTCCAGGTCATCCAAAACTCCCCCTGAGTTCATGCCTAGTGCAATGGCAAGCCGTCTCATGAGAAAGAATTGGTGAAATCAGTTTTTTCGCACATAAAAAGAGATCCTTTTGCTTTTTAATAGATTGTGCTAACTCATGATGTATCAAGATGCTAAAATAGCTCAATCTAAGATTCAACCTAGATTCAAGACTCAACTCAGCCTATTTGACATGGCATGAATCATACAAGGATAGCTAAAGATAGACTAAACTCAAATGCTAACATGACAAGTTTTAATTTAAGTTGAGCAATTTTAATTAACTTATCATGGCAGAAAGCTAGTCTACACATATGAAGTCATGATAAATCTAGCAAGCTAAGCACAAGTCATGGCAAGGTGTAAAGCATTGTAAACATGTCATAGCAGGATAATAATCAAGGCTCAATGTAGTTATATATTACAATGCTAAATGCTAAAATGCAGAAAAATCCAGCTCCCCCTCAACATGACATGCAACTTTTAGTTCAAGTTGAGTTAAGTCACAATTAAGCTCCAGAAGCTCCCAAAAGAACTCTCCCTGAACCAAAGCAATAAATCGAGAAGCTGGCAAATAAAACCAAAACAGGCAGTCCTTAAAGCATAGATAAGATATAGAGACAACTATGGCTCAGACTGACTCTCATCTACCCCATATGACTCCAGGACAATCAGCTGACAGTAAATCACACACTAGAGAGCAAACACGTACCCTGTCTACCCGAGGGTGGCCCAACCCTCGCTAGAACCTACAAGAAGTGAGTGAGCTCGACCTAGTGAGATAAGAAATAGCTAATAAGAAGCATCCTGAAAGCACAAGATAAGAGTAAGAAATCTAAGCAACTAGACAAGAGAAGCACTCTAACCTATGCTGGAAGGACTAAGCCCGATGCACCCCGAGTGTAAATCAACAGAAATGAGACAGAAGCATAATCAATATAGTAAAGCAGTAAAGCCCAAAGCTCCCCCTCACTACAGTCCATAAGGACAAACCACCCCAAGCTCTCCCCGCAGAGCTGAAAACCTCGAACTATCCAATGGCTTGGTGAAGATGTCAGCCAACTGATGGTCACTCTCCACAAACTGGAGCACTATATCGCCCTTCTCTACATGGTCTCTAAGGAAGTGATAACGGATATCGATGTGCTTGGTCCGAGAGTGTTGCACTGGGTTCTTGGCAATGTTAATCGCGGAAGTGTTATCACAAAAGAGTGGAACACTGTCTATCGCTAACCCAAAGTCCCGCAGGGTCGAGACCATCCAAAGCACTTGGCTGCAGCAACTGGCAGCAGCAACGTACTCGGCCTCTGCAGTGGACTGTGCAACACCGGACTGCTTCCTTGAAGACCAAGAAACGAGAGAAGTGCCAATGAATTGGCAAGTGCCAGAAGTGCTCTTCCTATCTATCCTACAGCCGGCAAAGTCTGCATCCGAGAAGGCTCTCAAGGAAAGACAGGATGAGGAAGAGTACCAGATGCCATAGTCAATGGTAGCTCGAAGGTACCGAAAGATGCGCTTCACCGCCTGGCGGTGAGATACGCGAGGAGAGGCCTGAAAACGAGCACACAGACACACAGAGAAGTGTATGTCTGGTCTCGAGGCAGTGAGGTAAAGAAGGGAGCCGATCATACTTCTGAACTCTTTCTGATCAACTGGCTCGCCGTCCTCATCTGGGTCAAGATAGGCTGTAGAAGCCATGGGAGTCGACACAGGCTTACCATCACTCATGTCGAAGCGTCTCAGGAGGTCTCGAGTGTACTTTCCCTGATGAAGAAATGTACCCTCCCGAGTCTGCTTGATTTGGAAGCCAAGGAAGAAAGTCAACTCACCCATCATGCTCATCTCAAACTCGGTGCTCATGACATCCGAGAACTGAGAAACCAGAGCATGGGAAGAGCCGCCAAAGATGATGTCATCGACATAGATTTGGACGAGCAGAAGGTCACTACCAAGCCTACGGATAAACAAAGTCTTGTCTACTTTACCCATCTCAAACCCATGACTCAACAAGTAGGACTTAAGCCTCTCATACCAAGCTCTGGGGGCCTGCTTAAGTCCATATAACGCTTTGGAAAGCTTGAAGACATGGTGTGGGTATTTGGGGTTCTCGAAACCTGGAGGCTGTCTGACGTAAACTTCTTCCTCAATAAGCCATTAAGGAAGGCACTCTTGACATCCATCTGGTAGAGCTTGAAACCCTTAGAAGCTGCAAAGGCAAGCAGGATTCTAATGGCCTCAAGTCGAGCTACAGGGGCAAAGGTCTCCTCGAAGTCTAGACCCTCAACCTGGGAAAAACCCTGAGCTACCAGTCTAGCCTTGTTTCGAATAACCACTCCATCCTCGCTCTGCTTGTTCTTGAACACCCACTTAGTCCCAATAATATTGTGACCTCGCGGGGGCTCGACAAGCGACCAGACCTTGTTCCTCTCAAAATTTTCTAGCTCCTCATGCATGGCATTGACCCAAGACTCATCAGATAAAGCATGAGAGACATCTTTAGGCTCAAAGGAGGCAATGAAAGCAGAATGGAGACAGAATTGAGATAAGCCAGATTTTGAGCGGGTAACACGCTCGAAAAGGTCTCCAATGATCTGCTCTGAAGGATGAGCTTTCTGGATATGTCTAGGAGGTCCAGGATGAGATGAAGAAATGGCCTCTACCTCGTGAGCTGACGAGGTAGGAACAGAGCCACCAGCTCCAGAAGAAGCAGAAGGCATGGGCTGATCGCCTCGAGGTGCGGTGGAAGACGGCACCTCAAGGGGTGGATGAGGGACAGGATCAGGTAGACAACCGTCGTCTCCATCATCCTCATCATCCACAAAGATGGTCTCGGACTGCTCTAAAGAACCTGAGATATCGGGCCTAGTCCCCGGACTGGCCTCGTCAAAGGTCACCTCACAGGTCTCTACCATTTTGCTAGACTCGCAGTTCCAGACCCTATAAGCCCGCGAAGAAGGCGAGTAACCTAGAAAGATCCCATCACAAGAACGTGACTCGAACTTATCTAGGTTCCCGGATTTCAGAATAAAGCACTTGCAACCAAACACACGAAAATGAGAGACGCTGGGCTTTCGCCCGTATCTCAACTCATAAGAAGTGCGATGCAAGTGTGCCCTAAGAAATACTCGATTTGAGACATGGCACGCGGTAGCTATAGCCTCAGCCCAAAACTTCCGCGGTGTAGAGTACTCATCAAGCATCGTCCTGGCCATCTCGACCAAGGTACGGTTCTTTCTCTCCACAACTCCATTTTGTTGTGGGACGTGCGGAGAAGAGAACTGGTGCTCTACACCTATCTCACCACAGAAACTCTCGAAGTAGGAATTCTTGAACTCCGTGCCATTGTCACTGCGGATCGCTCGTAAGGCACCTGGGAGCTCAACAGAAAGCCTACCGAAAAGACCTCGGAAATGTGAAAATGTCTCATCCTTCGAGGCTAAGAAAAACACCCAAGAATACCTCGAGAAGTCATCGACCACAACAAGAACATACCACTTCCCTCCTGCTGACTGCACTCGAGCTGGTCCAACTGTGTCCATGTGGAGCAGCTGTCCCGGTGCATCGGTCATAGTAACTGTGACCGGAGGGTGAGAAGCGGCAACCATCTTGCCGTGCCGGCATGGAGAGCAAACAAGATCTTTGACCATCTTGAGTTTAGGCAGACCACGAATGAGATCGTGGCCGCTAACTCGGGTCAAATGGTCAAATCCAATATGACCAAGTCTCCTATGCCAGAAAGAGAGGTCGCGGGACTCAGAAGCAACTAAACACCTGAGAGGATCACCAGAAGACTCAGAAAAATCAGCACGAAAGATCCTCCCATAACGAGAAATCCCGCAAACAAGACTACCCGAAGAATCAAGAATTTTACAAGCATTTTTCTTAAAGCTCACCTCGAAACCGTCATCGGTAAGCTGAGAAACTGAAAGCAAATTGTACTGCAGCTTACTAACCAAGGCTACATCTTTCAAAATGAAAGAATCATTTATGCGCACAGTACCTTTGGCGATGACGCGCCCAGATGAAGCATCTCCGAAGGTGATTGACTCATCACCTGGAGCACGGGCAAGGGAAGAAAACCAACGGGAATCTCCGGTCATGTGTCGAGAACACCCGGAGTCGACGAGCCAAACCTTTCCCTTCCCTGCCCGGCGAACCTGAGTCAACGAGAGAGTAAAGTCTCAGTACTGGGATAAATCAAAAGTGATTTTGGCACCCAATACTGAGTAACACGTGGAGCAGATGAAGTAGTCAAACACGACTGACCTCTATCTACCCTACGCTCTCCGTGACTCAAAGAAGCAGAAGGTCTGTGAGCAGACCTGAAGCTGTTGCGGGGTCCAACTGCTACGGGAGAGCGAGTCAGAACACCGGCAACATGCTGATCACGCCGCGGATAGCTATCTCGACGGGGAAACCGAGATCTACCCTCAGGACGGCGGAAGACACGACCAGAGGCAGCATGAGGACGGAAAACAGAAAACTCAGAAAAACCAAGTCCTCGATGCTGCCCAAACCCATCAACAGCAGTAACCCTAGACCTCGTGCTGGTCCTAGGTGCACTCAGGATCTGGGGCTGACCCAGAATACGCCTAAGAGACTCAACACGGTCTCTACGCGCGATCTTGGCGCGCCTGAAGCATCGATCAACCGTGTGTCCATCCTTCTGACAGAAGGTGCAGTGATACTTCATCCTCTGAGAGGTAGAAGTAGCACGGTCAGGCTTCGCCTTCTGAGAAGCCGAAGCAGCAGGTGGACTCACCTTCCTGTCAGAGATCCCTTGGACAAAGCCCGCTGATTTGAATTTAACCTCATCAGATCTAGGCTCGACCTCAATCACACCTCCCACTATGGGTCTGAGAATAGCAGGAGGATGCTTCCTCATATCCTCATAGAAATCATATCCTAGACCTTGATTGAACTTACAAATCTTGGATTGGTCTAGAATAAGATTAAGCTTCTTCTTGCCTCCTACAAATCTCTCGAGAGTGTTCATAAGATACTGACACTCCCGAAAGAGAGAGGTGCAAGAAGAGCAGGGAGAAGAGGGAACAGCAGGTGGTAAGGGAGCAGAAGAAGAACCAACAGTAGAGGAAAGAATGGCTTGTGCACGCACAGCCGACTCTGAAGGGACAGTCCTACTACTAGCAGGTTGGTTCGCGTCTCTAAGCGTCTCATCCTTACCCTGGGGCTTCTCCCCCACACCATCAATCACATCACAACCAGATTGTGGCTTCTCTAGTAAGTCCTTAGTTAGCTTCACACATTTGTCATTCAAAGCAACGAGTTCAAGTTTTAGTTTATCACAACTAATGCATGGTGAGCTAACAGGATCCTTAGTCGCATACTGAGCTATTTTCTTGTTGTTGTCAATCATTTCTTGAAACTGTTTTGAGACAGATTCAAGTTCAGCAGTTAACTTTGGACAATTCAAACATGAATCAATAGGCTCAAGTAAAGAAGCACTCAACTCAGCAATCTTGTGATCTGCCCGTTTTAGGTTCATCTTCAAGTTATTGCAATTTTCACAAGACTCGGGCAGATCAAGGAGCATGGCATAAGGTCCTCTAGCAGCAATGTCCTTATCCTCACATGAGGTGGGAGAAGTAGTCTCATCAGTAGTAAGTAGGGTAACAGCCATCCTACTCAACTCTAACTCAGCAAGCAGACTAACATTCTCCACCTTAACAATATCAAGCTCGGAGGACACACTATCATGAGAGGTCCTTAATTTCTCCATGTCATCAAGCAAGGCACAGCATGTATCACAGTCGTCACGGGAGGGAGCAGATGTAAGTGAAGTAATCTCCCGTGACAGTCTATCTACTTCCTTCTCTAACTCGGTACACCTAGACCTAGCTCTAGCATGAAATCCACCTAGCTTAAGAAAAGCATCATTTAGCTGGTCATAAGAAGGGAGTACCTCATCCGAGTCGGAGTACAGCTCGCTGTCGCTGAGTTCGCCCTCGAGGGCCATGAAGCACATGCCGGAGAAGTCGTTGCCGCCATCCTTGGGCTCTTGGTCACCCGTCCCGTCGTCGTCGCTCCATCCCTCCACCTCGCTGAGGTCGAGGTCGTCGAAGGCGGTGAGGACGCGGTGGAAGAGCTTCTTGGCCTTCCCGAAGTTGCGGAACTTCTTCTTTCCCGGCGTCGGAGCTAGAGGCTTCTTGTTGCGGTTCTTGTCGGTGTAGTCGATCTTGCTCGAACCGCCGTAGTCGTTCTTGCCCTTTTCCAGCTTGGGGCAGTTTGCCCGAATGTGGTTGGGGCCACCACACTCGAAGCAAATCACGGGTCCTCCTCTCTTTCTGTCTCTCCTACCCTTGTAGGCATGTGAAAACCTTCGGGCTAGGAGGGCCAGCTGATCATCCGCAAGCTGCTCTAACTGATCATCAGTTATGTCACAGAGAGCAGCGAGGGAAAAACCGCAAGAAGAATCAGAAGAGAGACCAGAAGCAGAACTGGGATCGGTGACCAAAGCCATCGACTGTGACTTCGACCGACGAGAGACAACGTCAATCTCGTGAGTCTTGAGGCGTGAGTACAGCGCGTCAAGAGTCAGGGTCGAGAGGTCTGTCGTGTCTTTGATGGTGGTCACTTTCATCTCCCACACGCGCAGATCGAGTGCCGCGAGCATCTGACGAGCATTGTCCGAGTCGGGGTATGTGAGACCGACCGCTCGGAGGTTGCTCAAGATTTTGTGAAATCGCGAAAAGCACTCGTCCAGGGACTCACCAGCAAGCATCTCGAATTTGTTGTATTCGCGCTTGAACTGGTCCTGTCGAACCGTCTTGATCTGGGTGGTGCCCTCATGGTATGCGTCGAGGGTCACCCAGATATCGTAGGCGGACGACAGGTGAGATATACGGTCAAACTCGCTACGACTCAACCCCTGGATGATGATGTTCCTTGCCTTTGCATTCGCCTCAACATCAGCCATGTTCCCGGCATTGATGTTCTCATCGGCAGGAACAACGAATCGTACCTTGACCTTCCGCCAGATGGCATACCCCTGGGCCTGGATGTATGTCTCCATTCGGCTCTTCCAGAAGGGGTAATCGATGCCATCGAACACGGGCGGCTTGGTCGAGTACTTGTCCGTCGCCATGGCTCTTGAGACCGGTTAAGATCTATGAATTAGAGCTAACCGGCTCTGATACCAATTGAAGGACCGAAATGGCGACAGAGGGGGGGTGAATGTCGGCTTTTAAAATTAACCCCGCACAAGTACTCACAAAAAAAACTCAACTCCTAGAGCTATGAGAAGCTATGAAGTTGACAAGAACCGAGCGCTAATGAAAACAAGAGAACTGAGCTCAAAAAGGGAGACGGCAAGAGACTGCAGTCACGGCAAGAAAAACGGCTCAGAATCTTGCCACGGCAAAGAAATCACACTCAAAATGTTACCACGGCAAGAAATGCTGCCATATGTTACCACAGCAAGAAATGCTGAGACTGCAGAAACTGGGCACGCGAGAAATCAACTGGAATCGGCTGCCACGGCAAGCAAATCGACCGCCACGGCTACCACGGCAGAGAAATTGCGGTCACATATTACCACGACACAACACTGCAGACACGGCAAGAAAACTAGCAGACATCGCTGCCATGGCAAGGAAAATAGCTACCATGGCTGCCACGGCAGCAGAAAGCACTTCGAAATTTCACCACGGCAAGAAGAGTATTGCGGACTGCAAAGAATAAAATAGCTGCTGGCAGCAGAGAGGTCTGCCACGGCAGAGAAGATGCTGCCAGAGTCTACCACGGCAGAGAAGATGCTGCCAGAGTCTACCACGGCAGAGAAATGCTGCTGAAAACTGAAGAAATGCACTGCACACCGTAAGATATTCAGACTATCACCAAACTGAGAAAAGAGATACAATTCAGCAGCAAATTCTTGCTCAAAAGAACAAGGAAAAGATCTGAATAGCATCAAGCTTTGAAGGAACAAAAGAAATCAACAAAAGCTCAAGAAATTCAGCAAATGGGACAAAAACTGAAAATATTCAGAGCCAACACAAAAGATCAAATTTCTCCTTCAACTCAGATCCTATGGACATGAAACTTTGCAGACATGGAAGCAATAACCAAAGGACCTCTTAGCCCAAAAATCAAGTTACTTCCTCAAGGGAAACAAGATCTGGACCTAAACCCTAGAAATGACAGAAACTGGAATCTTCAGAGAAGAGCTTCAAACAAAATCAAATTACTCCTTCCACAGAGATCTTTTGCACAAGAGATTTTAGGGATATAAGAGCAATACCTAGATGATCCCTCAGACCAAATCTCAAGTCAGATTGAGGAGTAAAAACATTTTTCCCTGAAACCCTAGAACTGGCTGAAACTTGAACAGAGAGGGCCAAAATCAAGAAACTGGAATTAACCTCAGTTTGCTATGGGGATTGACTAGCCAAATGGCTTTTAGGCTTCACCCATGTCATAGCAACCCATTTTGGCCAAAACCAGCAAGCAAGAACTCGAAAATCACAAAATCAAGAAATCCACAAAAGAAGGCATCGAAGGGAAAAATATGCAGAGAGACTGACGATCGATCAATATTCAAACACAACCATCTCAGACTGATATTGATGAAGAGAGATACCACGATTACAATAGATGAGATGATTACAAGCCTCTCAATCACTCAACTCCCTCTCCCAACTCAAGAACTCCACACTCATCCATAGAGGGAGGGAGGACACTACACAGCAACTCTGGAAAACATCGAAGGAGTCCCAGGGAACACACAGGGAACACACACTGCTGTATGCACCAACTCTCACCCACTAAAGAGCAAAGGAGAAACAACCTCCCAAAGCCTCTTTTGACTACCAAACCCTAATTCCCTCTTCCAAGTGTTCAAGTGGGCATGCAGCCCCTCAATCCTATTTATAGCCTTGGCTAACGGGTCTCCGCCCCGTTACGCCTGCTAAATCCAACGGCGCCCGCTCCCGCTTGTGCAGCCTCGCGAATTTCCCGATTCGCCCCTCCTACACCTTCCGGGAAGCTTCCGCGCTCCTTGCCTCGCACGCCTCGCAACCACCTCGAGTCCACGTCGTCTTCGACACATCCTGACCGTTCTGACCTCAGCGCCACCTGCGCCTAGTCCGGTCCACGTGTCTCGCCACGACTCCACCCGATGTCCTGCAGCCACACAGACAAAGAACACATCAAATAGCACCGCTCGATATATGAAAGCATAAACAACATCATACTTACCATGTCGAAGACCAAACCTGTCAAATCAAAGAATCAGCGTCCTAATCCCATATGACCAAGTTTGACCACAGTCCGACCGAGCCCGTTGCACCACGCAACGACTAGGTCCGAACCACCCAAACCAAACTCGACTTACCCAAACTAATGTCAATTACTCATCACGCACATGTGGTCATCTCCACATGGTTCATCAAATTTTAATGATGGCAGCTTGACCCATTAATCCGAATTTCCTTTAGAAAGAAAATAGGATAAGTCTAGAAAACCCTGGAAAAATATTTTCTTTCTCTTTTTCCCGAATTAAATCTTTCGAAAGCCCGTTCTCCTTCATTCTAGCTCCGGTTGACCCCTTTTTTATCAATTCATCTAAAATCCTAATATTTATTTTTCTATAAGCCTTTTAAATTTTGAGATTTTATTTGAATTTTGTTTGTTTTTGGACATTTACTCATGTAGACTTCGATGTTTCAATAGACTGTGATTTCATCGATGATTCGCTTCACCAATTCACAGAGGAAGGCAAGTTATACATTTGATCATATTGAACCCATCATTTCAAATTACTTATATTCTATTTTAAATCATTATACATGCTTGTTTTTATTCAATCATAAATTAAATCCCCATTTTAACTTTAGTTAATTCTCAAATCCTTGTTTATAGCCACATTTGACAATGAACACCTTATACCTTGTCACCATGGATAAAACATTAGTTAGTACACTACGCGATGACTAGAAATTTTGTAGAAAAGGCTTAGACATGCATAGACATGAATCTAGGCTTGGAAAACATTACACATGAAATGATGAATTATAAAATATATCTTTGACATTGGAGTGTCAAGGAGGTTTATGAAATACTTGATATAATCAAATAAAAAGATGGTTTAGATTTAGAGAAAAAATGGTTGGAGGGTGGGTGCTTGGTGGCACAATGTTGGTATGAGGTAAGTCTTGCCTATGTTAATTAAGGACCAGTCTGTAAGGTACTATTACAAAGCCATTCCATACTACTACTAGTCTAGTACGGGACAAACCTAGCTAAATAATTTGTGTATCTCAACTTTGGTTTCACCATCGGGTTGAATATGGGTGTGGCTAGGGCACTAGTAACTCACACGATGCAAGAGGGGGCCCAAGTTAGTAGATTTTATGTTGTGGTGAAACCTTAGCGGACGTGACCATATTGAGAATTATTCATTGTAAAGGTCTTGTGATAATCACTTACGCATGCCTAAGGAAGCGTGTTTTGATCGATAGTATAAATTGATTATCACTTGTGGGTAAAGCTGTACAATTTCTGCAAAGTTTTTATGGGCTTGACTTTGGGTTTCAAACTTGGTTAGTTAATTAATGAATAGATAGAGGGAATCTATTGGAGAAAATGTCTGAGTCGTAAACCTGTGGTTAAGTTAGTGTTACGTTGGACCTACACTAACTGTATTATTTTGATTACAAATCATTTTTTAGTTATTGTATTAAATTATGTTGTTTACGTCTATTTATTGTATTTAAATGTCAAAATTTTGCTTTACACTTAAACAATCCTATTAAGTCTTCCTTTGACATTATCCTTGCATACATTAACTCTGTTATTGGTGTAACTTTCGAGTTACATTTTGTATTCACCCTTGCTTATTTAATGGTTGCTCAAAGGAGGGGTTCGACTACAGTGAGTACTTTCATTTAGATAATGACCCGCAATCGTTTGCCTATGGGTGGATCGAATGGGCTTCTTCTGCTATGACTTTTTTCTTCTGTTTTGCTTATTTATAATTTGGCCTATAAACTGTTGATGTAAACTCTGGTCTTCAGGCTTACACTTAGTTAAAGAATAAATGTTCCTTATGGATGATATGTACCTTTGTTACCCTCCTATATGCACTAGTTGTTCCTAGATTAGTACAAGTTACACAAAGAATTTGAAGTTGTTATTTCTGGGTTCAACAATAGACCATAATAAATAGCAAAGAATCTTGAAAATTACTAGGAAGCTATTAACATTGTCTACTAAATAGATTAAACCAATATTTACTAATTATGTATTTAAATTATTTTACCAGTAGTTAACCTGCAGATTATTTCATGAAAATGTATGATATGTTAGACATCACTAAGAGGGGTTTTAACTTCATTGGATGGCAGTGACCACATAACCTATTGTTGAGACCCGAATATGCAAATCTAGACTCTCTGTGTATTTTGCCTTAGTCTAGGATCACGATAGTGTACACAGTAAAACATAGATGAAATATTAACCATAATCATGATTAACTAGAAAAGACTAAAATATTATTAATTATCAGAGTTGTGACCACATAGCCAAGCTCACAAATAATAGCCCGAAGGGCTTAACAAAGACTAGCAATGGAAAAACTAATAAGCGTAGTGGCCATTCGACATACCCACAGGAAATTGACTGGGAAACGAAGTTATATTCTGAGAAGTCGTTGAAGAATCCTCCTTAGATACCTCTATCTGATATGGCTCCTCTTCAACAACTAAGTAAGTATGGATATAGTTGTGAGTACATAAATTACTCAGCAAGTTATTTTTAACAAGATGCAATATCATTATGCAAAGCTTACCAAATAATGGCTGAGTTATTATTTTATAGAAAATAACAATTTAGAGTAAACATAATAAATATATTAAAAGGAAACTTTGAAAACAAGTAATAAATAAATAAGTCAAACAAATTGAGTAAACCACTAGTAAACTAACCATTGACTTCCCAAACTTAACCAAGGTTTTATGAAAATCTACACCTCATGTGTATGAAAGTTCTACTCCACATGTGAAATCACCGAGCATTGTCCATAACCGGGAACACAGCTACTCAATAGTTTTACACTTTGCAAAGGCTTCGCAACTTTACCCACATGATATGAACATCTTGTGATGTCACCAGTATAACATACTTTCATAGGCATACCAACCAAGAAGATCATAATAAGACTTCTACAATGCTCAATCTCAAATTGACCCACTAAGGTTTTGCTATCGAGTAGGCTAACCATTTAATTGAAAAAGCCCTCTCATGCACCAACAGAACATTTCAATAGCAAAATCAAGGTTGAAACATTACAAATTAATCAGTCAGATCTATCCTATATTGGATATGTGGTTGTACGATAAGGCTCAGATCAATGACACTACCCATGTCATGGAACATAAATTCTATAACTGTGGTTGACCACTATGATTTAGTATCTCATTAAGTCAAAATTAATTAATTAATCAACCTATGATGAGGAGCCTAACGTACTATAAACAAGGCTAAACATACTAAATGTACCATCTAAGTGGATACTAGCTAGTATTGCATCACTAGATACCCATCCTATGGTGATAATAGAATCATGGCATTCAAATTACCAAGTGACGAATTAATCAACATTGGTTGTTAACTACCAGTTACAAATGTTTGTATTAAACTAGCAATGTAAGATTATTTAAAATAAAATAATATATAGTATATTCAAAAATAATATGATTAAAGGTTATGACTTGTCTTGGCTTTGCTCAGTTATCACTTCTTGGTCTTCAGGTCCTGCTTTTGCTCCTTCAAAAATATTATGTAGCGAGAGAGAAAATGAACGAAATATAAATAAATCCAAATAAAATCCAAAAACTATAAAACTAGAACCAAAGATAGAGCTTAATTTTAGATTAATTTCAGAAGAAGAATCAGGTCAATCGAAGCTAGGACGAGAAGAATAAGCTCTCAAAAAATTAATTGGCTGAGAAAATACTAGAAATTGGAAGCTACTGTATTGTGGACTGGGTCTATGGAATAGTGATGGTCTACCATGGACTCGGCACATGGAACAGTGGCTCAGACAGGGCCTAGCTAATGTGGCATTAGGGCTAATGTGGCTCGACACGTGGCAAACATGTGGCTTAGTTGTGCTGAGGTGGCAATGACAGGGTGCATGACTGGAATGCTGATGTGGCACTACTGTTGCAGTGGCTTGGGTCTACAAAAATGGGCTCTACACGGCAAAGATTCACCTCACATGAACGGAGTCTACAAAAAATTTATGTGGCGACGTCGCGTGGATGACGCAAGCATTGATGTCAGCGGTCACACAAACTAAAGCGATAGCACGCAAATTGAGGCAAAGCAGTGAGGCGGCGTGTTTGAATGTCTCAATTTAGGCATACAAGGACGATAGCCTAGCTGACCAATGACGGTAGCATACTGCGGAGGTGAAACGAGACCCGACGGCGAGACACCAACCTCGGCAAAGACGAAGATGATGGCGCAAATGAACCGATGATGACGGTGAAGAAATTGATGGCGGCTCAACTTCCATGGAAACTTGACGGTGCGAGGGTGAACAACAGCTCGAGTGCAAAAACTGAGAGGACTCGACCCATTTTATGGTGTGGACGCTGAGAAGGCCGAGACGTCATGGTAGGAGACTCCGTGTTGAGAATGGCACGAACACTAAGGTGGAGTCCGACGCGAACACATGTGAAACGATGGCGAAGACTCGGGAAGGTGATCAGCGCATCTGACATGTAGGCCCCACTTATCAGTGACTACGGGCAAACAAAATGACGGATAGAGGAGATGACGATGTGTAGTGGCGTGGGCGCATGGATGGCTGACATGCCGGCGGTGTGATGAATCTGTGGATGAGATGGATTGGTGACTCCTGGTGAGCGCGGGTGAGGCAGGCCGACTGGGCTGTTGATAGTGGGCTACGCACTGGCCGAGGCATAAAAATAGGTGGGCTGGGATTTCAGGAGCATTTTTTGGATTTCAGAAAATCAAAAAAATAAGACTGAGCTTTAGAAAATAGCAAATAAATCTAGAAAAATCAAAGAAAATATAGAAAATTCCTTGCATCATAAGGAACCCAAATAAATCTGGTTTTGACTTATTTGAAGTTTATTTTATTCAAGTTAAATCTTTTTAATTTATGAAAATTCATATTAAGCTTTAATTAATTCAAGAAAAATCAATTGTTATTTTTCTTTTTAAAACTTTAAAAGGCACTGAAAAATAGGATGTTACACCTAGACACTGATATTAACCATATACCCTTATCTCTTAGCTAAGTCATAATGTAGGGAGTGTCACTACCTGCCACCGTGTAGGAAGTGCAGCCGTACGAGCTATTGTGCAAAATCAAGTGTCCTACAGGCATAATACAACTAGATCAAATTATCGTTTTTGGGACAAGAAGTCTATAGTGAACTATAATCCCATCATGCACTATACTGTCTCTTAACTAGGCCATGTAAGCAGGCAATTTATTAAAGCTATTATGGTTGAAAAGACTATGTAAACCTTCCACCCTAGAAACATAACTTTACAAGAGCACGATCATCATGCAAACTATGATGAGTGTTCTGAACTTATCTCCGCCATGCTAGTTGCAGAGAAGTAGAGTGATCACCTGATGAAGAATCACACTGCTAGTCCCATAGGGACCATGCATGTTCGGGATGAACATATAAATACTCAGAAGAATGGGAATGCTTGTAGCTGCAAAAAAGGCCATGAACAATATAGTGGAAGGAAAAAGAAAGCAGGTGCATTCTGAGTATGGATAAGTCCACAAGGAGGTATACAGAGACATGCAGTAATATCGTTGTTACCATCAACTGTGATTAGATGTTACCTACCTATACGAGTTGCATTACTAGTTTCAATATAGTTCATGTAGAACTTGGCAATTGAGGTAGAGCAAGTTCATCTATTTTGTTTTAGGTTGAAAAATTCTACATTAGATTAATATTTCTATCCAAAAAAATAGGGCAAATTGCTGAAAATGATAGAACTTAAATGTTGTATAGATTTTTCTTACCTTACCTATATTGCCCTTTGCCTGTAGCACTTCTTCCCTGTAGTAAATGCTTGCCAGTAGTGATGAGAACATCCCCAATAAAATCACTTCTACACATCCTTCTCTTGATACACTAAGTGATCCTAGTACATCTATTCAAGCTCTGAGTCAAGTTGACAAGAATAAAGAGGTGTACAAAGGACCAATAGCATGTGCAAGAGCCTAGAAACTTAATAATTAGGTGAACTCGCTTCTTAACGAGTTTAACTTTGATTTAGATGGGAATTGTTTACTACCTAACGCAAGTACTTTACTTATTCTCAGATTTGAATGACAAGAAACATTGGAGATCAAACAGAGCGATGATGGAAATAGAGTTCACCAACTTTGCTGCATTGGAGAGCATGCCTAGAGGAAGGATGGGGACACAAATGAAGAAAGAAAGCAAGCGGCATGTGTGCTGAGCAGGTGGAACGCATGCGTATAGCTCGAACATGTGGAAAGAAAAAGGAGAAAGAGAGAAGAAAAGAAGGGGAAGAATTGCTTAGAAAGTAAGTGAAGCCTACGAAGAAGCCCAATAATCTGTATCCCAATTTTTTTGGATAAGATTTCTAAGGCCCAACTTGGATCCAACACAACCCAATCCAAATCCAATTCGAATTCAGTTTGGAACAGCTAGCATGGCTGCTGCATTAAAAAGTACATAACTTTTGCAAATGGAGTTTGATTTAGGTGCTGTTGTACTAGTTGGAAAGCTTATTGCAAGGCCCATGTGATGGATAAGGTTGCAGCTTCGAAAACCAAATGCATCAACTGGTATCTCTAAAACAATGTGGTGAGCAAAAATCTGTGTTTCATTTTTTGTTCGTATTGGAGTCCATGACTTGTTTAGGTGTCTTGGGGTGGATATATAGGCAAGGGGTGCACCCTCATGTAATTTTGGATGTAAATTATTTAGATTGATCAAATACTCTTGATTTTAGGGTTTGAACCCCACTAGAACAGGGAGTTACAATCTATTGTTGATGCTCCATTGTTCTTGTGATTTCCTCGTGAATCGCTAGAACATGACTACTTCTTTGTGTGGCGAGTGGAAAAGGATCAAAGTGTGATGTTAGGCAAATTCGAGTGATGCAAGTTTCGGTTACCCATACCATTGTTGGCGCCTTAGTTTGCCAGGTTTCACGAGTCCTTTAGTGTTAGCCGCACTAGTTATTCCTTTGTTATCAACGATCCTATATCATGAAGATTATGCACCTCCATATCAAGTAGTATCTCTTACCTATAATAAAATCATTAATCTTATATGGAATAAAATTGTGATTTGTACGCCTGACATTGTAAAAAACACATTTCCATGCCTATTAGAAACAATTATTGGAATTGTACTCTTTTGTTCCACTAAGCCTCAATTAACCACATAGGTTATTGATCTACTAGTTCTTTATGTGCACTAATGCCTAGTAGGCAAAAGGAAAATAGGATTTTCTAATAGCGCATGAACAAATGGAAATTCTTTGGCTTTATGTCGATCTCTGAAGAATCATTTTTGGCTAAGAGAACAATATAATCCTCAAACAAGTATAGAATAACTTGATTAACTTGTCCCTGAGACTTGACGCCTATATGATTCCACCCACTACCACATTATTTCTCATTTAACAACTCTATAAGCTCAAAGTTACAGGCATATATTTTGGTTTCAAGTAAAATCAAAATTATACTCTAGTATAAGTATGATTGCAACATATTTCTAGAAGCATCTGAGATGATTGAAAGCAAATGTAGGAAGCACACATTATTAATCATAATTTTTATGGTTAGCATGAAAAGGGAGAGGAATTTGGGTGTGAGAGGTGAAATTGATGTGAAGAAGCATAATAAAAATATGGAAAATAAGATCTATGGCTGGCATAATGGCATATCCTAGGTCAAAGCCAGAAGCATAATAAGCCTGAAACAATTAGGTAATCTAGACTATTTGGGAGATTAACAAATAAATTGCATAATGATTGTCAAGAATGACATTCATGTTATTTTGTTAATGATCATTATCATTATAGCCCACAGTACAGTCATTGCTACGTCCGCTTCCACACTGGCTTGTAGTCATTCCCATGCCACTGAGCCACTGAATCATCGTCCTGATCATTGTTGTGTAGAAGTGCAACCACTAGGCATTGCACAAGAAACACCACCCCTTGCCACTGCGTAGGTAGTGTACAAACGGTAGCAGCTTCGCCACCACGCATGAAGCTCCACCGCTCATTATACATGGTGCATACTGAAGTATGCTATACTCATCGTCCATAACACATGCATAACGATAAAGCGGCTAGGAGCCTCATCACCATCAGCAATCATATTATTTGCTAGAAGCAAACATGTCTCTCAAAATAAAATATGATGCCCTTTTAGATTATAATGATCCAAATTGGCCATATTTACTTTGGCATTAAAAATATAAGCTAGATATATTGCTTATCACCCACTTAGTTGAATTGTCATATTCATGTTGAATGATCAAAATTCTCACATAATAATGAATCTTTTGGGGTGATTCAACTAGGGTTGTAATCCAAAAGAAAAATATAGTATTTTCATGCAGATTAATTCTGGTCAATGTTTTATGTTTCGATGTTATATTATGTTCTTCAAGAGCACCCTATAGACATACTACTTGTGACCAAAGGAAAACATGTTGCATAATTATAAACTCAAGTTTAATGATCTAAATTAGTTTAAACAATATGAGTAATTGGGTCAACATTTGGGCAAATAATAAAGAAGCTATAGAATAAAACAAAGTATGTTGACTCTTCTACCCTCTTATGGGAAATTTGTTGTAGAATAAGAACCAACTAGCGGTTGGGATAACCCACTGAATGTTACAATCATGTACTTTTCATGCTATTGCATTAATAAAAGTCTAGCTCACTGAATATAATGATTAAACATCCAATTAAAATCAATGTGTGATGAAAGAATGAAACATTTCATCACCATAGCATACATCTATGGGCCTCTACTAGAAGTTGGAGATGTCTTGAATCTGAATTCCATTAATCCAATGCCCATGATAGGAGATTTGTGCTAATTGGTTGTAACTTTGAAAATCCACCCAGTGAGAGTTGTAAAGTATTTAGCCCCAAATGAAGAGGCTTGATTAGGAAGGTATATAATATTGCAACTATTTTTACTCCCATAGTCCTATGTAAGGATAGATATTTGCTTGTGTTGCACAATTAAATTGTGGCTATTTAGAAGTGTTAAGCACATTGCTCTTGAATTATTTTATCCCCGCAATATCAGGAAGCTCACAATAATAGGAAGAATAGTAAAGGACGTGTCAACAAGACTAAACACTGTAATAATATAGTAGATTTATTCAAAATATCATTACCTATGTTTTATTTGTGATTGCAGCATTGGAGCAAGAAGACTCCAATGGATATCGTATTGAGGGGGACCATATATGCTGAACTTTAATCATTATACTTTAGACTATGAAATTCTTAACTTTGATTTACCTGGAAGGAATCAATTGATGATTAATACCTAAAATTACTAAGTCCCTGCCACATCTAATTTGAAATATGCATACGTTGCTTTGGAATGAGATGATTTTTAGAGAGGTGCAGAATATAGAGGAGCAAATCCCTAAACTATGGCCTATATATCTTTGATCTTGATAGTCAAATACTATATAAGAAGGATAGTAATTTGGAAGATGATGTGATCAGAAAGATCAAGTGTTGTACTCTTCTTTCTTAGTGAGTTTTTACTAGAAGGTTTATCACATGAATATTTTTTATGTAACATCCTAAATTTTTGATGTTTGCAATCTTGAGTAATTTAAAACTTTTGTTTGCATCTTACTGGCATTTAAATTTTGGTTCAAGATTTTATTTGGGTTTCCCTGAATTTTGTGTTGAACAAAATAGTAGCTGGAAATAAATCTGAGTTACAAACAAGAAAATAATAATGAGAAATAATTTTGGGGGAGTTTAAGACTCTAAGAACCAAAATACCAAGAATTTTGAATTCAAACTCAAGTTGGTAAAATGCAACCAAAAAGGAATATTACCACATCTTTCTAAGTGATTAAATTGGGAGTTCCTTTCCTTACTTTAGTTAGCATACAAAACACGGGTTAGATAGTCAAAAATTTATGAACCCAATCCATAGCAAAATAATATCAAAAATTGAAATCCAAGGGCAAAGTTAAATAAAATATAAAATAGAGAAATAGTAGATTTTGCGTCAAGATATTTGAGCAAGGATTTAAATTAGAAGTTCAAAAGTTGAAATCAATTATCCTAAACATAAAATAGAAATTTAAAATAAAAATAAAAATTCACATTTAAAAATGTTCCTTGTTTTCTCTACCTTTTCTCCTTTTCTCTTTATGCCATGTGGGGCCATTCCTTTTTCCCTCTCTCTTTATTCTATCCCTCCCTCTGCCCGCTGAGCCAAATCCCTGCGCATTTCTCCCTCTCTCTCCCTCCTTTCTCTTCCCACTGACAGCCGGGCCCCAGCACCCCTCCTCCCTCCTCTCTTTCTTTTCTCCTCCTCTCTTCTTCCTGTGGCTGCCGTGCGCCCGCGTCTCCTCACTCGGCTCCCTTCTTTTTCTCTCCCGGTCTCGCCTCCCTGTGCGCTCGTCCTCTCCACGTTAGCGCACCTGCCCCGGTCACCATCATCGCACAGCGCCCCGTCACGCGTATGCTCGACTGACCGCACCCACGCCGCCGCGCCCATCACCTGCCCCGCCGTCCCGTCGTGCCGTGCCGGCCATGTCGCTGCCCCCACCACTCTCCATGGCCCTCCTCTCTCCGTTGCTATAAGAGGCCGCCCGGATTTCTCCCCATTGCTCCTCGCGCGTCCTCCCTCTATCCCCCGTTTTCTTCCCATCTTCTTGCCCCCAAAGACCGCCGCCCACACCTCCTCGGAGCGCCCACGTCCAATTCCTCGCCATGGGAGCCTCGCCGACGCCTGAGGCCACCCCGCGCCGCCATGGAGCTCTGCCGCCGGCTTGCCTCCACCCCCTTCGGTCGCCTAGCCCACTCAGGTAGGTTCCGAGAGCATCATCGGTGCTCATTCGCCCACCGCCCTCTCGCCTCTCTTTCCTGGCCGCTGGCGCCTCCTTCCCACCCCACCTCCAGCCGCCCCGCGCCGTCGCCCACCCGCCTCGCCGCCGCACCGGCCAATGCGCTGCTATTTCTAGCCTCCCGACCTCATGAGCAATCCATTTTAGTGAACGCCGACATTTCCCCCAGCCACCCCTCACCGCCGGCAATACAGCTCTGCGCCAGCGCAAATTTGCTCTGTTTTGGAGCCCCGACACTTTGCTAGCTCATCTCAATTGATCCCCCATCCATGTCAAGAAAATTCGGCTGCCCGGATGGTTAGCCGAGCGTGTATAGCGCGCAGATCTTCTGTTAGGTCCTGAGTTCGAGTCCTCTGCCCCGCATGTTTTATTTTTGTTTTTATTTCTGTTTTGTTAATCCATTTCAATGAATAAAAGTCAGGGAAAGCTAGATAATAATCCATATAAACCAATAAATTTAATTAGGATATAAAATAAGGTTACTTAAGGTTCAATGTTTGATTATTTATTATATGAGCAACTAATATAGCTTAAATATTTATTTGGGGTTTAATTATCAATTGGAGGCATTAATAAAATGTGGTTTTGTTTAAAGTCCAAATTTACTAAGGAACCTAATTAATAATATATTCAAGTAAAATTTAAGAAAATGCATGGGATGTTATGTTAAAGCAATAAGAACAAAGATTAAAGTTAAAATATTATCCTTAATTATAACCAAATATATGCCATAACATTTGTCATGCAGGCATAAAAATAAATCTTAATGGTAGGTTTAATTAAATTAGGCCTCTTTGTAAAATTAATTAAACGATAGGACGTGACCACAAACATTTAAATTAGAAGGCCCTAATAAAATCCTAGCCATTAGCACGTCACCAATAAATGAATCTCAACGATGAATTTAGTGGAATAAATTTTGGGCATAGCGAGCTCGGTCCTATTTAAATAGAAGTTTAATTAAAATATGCGAGATGTTAATACAAAGGATAAAGTAACAATGACAGTTGGTCCTCAGGGTATTTCCAAATGAAAAGTCATGTTAGTATATAGATGCTAAATTATAGTAGCCCTAGGTCATCGGACGTTGGGGTAATCTCGCTAACAAACAATCCGAAGAAACATATAATATTATGACCACTAGGTGCAAATGAGTAGCAAATAAGAATATACTAAAGTTTTCTAATAAACATCAATGAAATAATTAAATATGCACGTACGTCACTGAATCATTAAAATTAACCATTAGGTGTACACCTTGAATAATTGGTAAATAACAACCCCATAAATACCATAACTTAAGTTATGAGGGATACATACCCTAAAAATGATTTAATGTACTAAACTCCTGCACCGGTCTATAGGACTAACCTAATGCATGGAACTTCCTAAATAAATATAAAAATGATAAAAGGAGTTATGGAATAAAAAGATCGATCCATGATACTCTAAAGTCAGCTATGCCTAGCCATTCACAAATCCGAAGTAGAGTATTCCAGTGAATATTCTGGTATCATGAACTTTCCTTGGCATTCGTCTCAATAAATCTTCCTTGGCCATTTAATCACTTCGCTCCAACCCTATTTGACTCTATCAACACTCCTCACCCCATCGATCTTACCTCAAGTCACCCAAATCACCCATTAACTCATAATAAAGATAACTTGAGTTTACTTGGAGTTATTTGTATCTTTTGAGTTATTTGCCTTTATTTGAATTCAGTTGCTTAGCACGTAATTAGAAATTGGAGTCCGGAAGAATCAAGAATCAACCAAGATCAGGATCGAGGTGAAGAAAAAGACCAAAAGCTCGAGACCGTGAAATGAGAAAGATTTGAGTGAGCTCAAGACCGCGGTAAACCGCGCAAGGTGAGTCAATACTTTGATCATGTTGAACCTACATTTTCTGCAAATTATTTTTGTTTAAATTATCAAACTGCATGCTGTTATTTTATATGCAAATACATGTTTAATTTAGGATTCTAGTTATATGCCCATTTTTTACCTTGATTGATATTACACCTCCTTTGGAATATTTGAATATGTGAACCTTGTCGCCCTAGCAAAATTATAATAGTAACTTTTCAAAAATAAGTCCATAATTATATGCCATGCTTAGATTTTCTTAGATACTTGCGGGCGCAAGAACGCTCAAGCATCACTTTTAATCTTGAGAAAAATTGGTTGGGCAGTCATGGTGGTAATGACTAATGTATGTTGGATATGGTTATTTTATATTCCCAAAAACCTCAAATTGCTTATCTATCAGGGTGGATGGTTCGGGGGTGTGGTGCAGGGGTGCATGAGAGTGTGGTTAGTGGTAGAACCGCCCAGATACCCCTAAGGACCGAATCTTGTCATGACCTCCTATGTAAAACAGTGCATCCACAAGTCTGTAAAGTACAACTTGGCTAAGTAAATTTATCGAAACTCCTGGACTCATCTCACTGGTAGTGAAAAGAAGTGGATTCGCAAGGGCAAGGGGAGGCCTAAAGGGACACCGAGTGGAGGGTGAAGTAACTAGCCGTACTAGCATTGCGGGGAGTGTAGCCCGGCTGCGCTAGTAGACGTGGTTACATCCCATGCATAATATGGGACCCACCGCGAGTAGGAGCAGCCCATAAGGTGAGATGACAACAGGAGCTAAATACTTTGAAAAGTCACTGTGATGGTCTACTCAACCACGTGGCTAAGGAATCATGTGGGGCAATGAGCGGATTGTCTCTTGTGGTGAAAGTGTACAAACTCTGCAGAGTCAAAACTATTCGAATAGTCATGCCCACGGTCATGGGCGGACATGGAAACTTAACCAGATATAGTTCTATTTCAAAAAACTTTGTGGGTGAAATTGGAAAAATGGAGGGCAGTGGAAAGCCCTGATTAGTGTTGCCCTGGGTGTCGTCCCAGTGATAATGTAAGCGGCTATAACACTGAAGGTCTAGCATATGGTGCAGAGACCATGTAATGGTGGATGGAATCTGGATCTCTATTATTATTGCATTCTCTTACACAATATGTTTTTGGTCAAAACTGTTAGGTCTCAGGAAATTTCTATGTATTATATTTTTAAATAATGATAATACTTCCCACAAAATAAAGTGTCAGGAAGAATAAATAGAGTAGTAAGAAAAGAAGATGGCTGTGTGTGGTAAATACTTAAAGTTGTTGGTGGATTCATGTCGATCATAAAAAGGAAACAATAGTGTGGATTCTAAGAGAAATAAATTGGTGGAGTCTAAATGAATAGATAGGTTAAATAGATGATTTAAATGATTTTTGAAGATTTAGGGAGTGCAAAGGTAATTATTGGATTACGACATTGATAAATAAATTCTTGGGAGATGTTGACAATATTGGAATAAATAGATTCGGTTATGTAGGAGCCCAGATTATACCATCCGGAATCCTCTGTGATTCCACCGCACTATTCCCTGGATCAGTAGATAGTGCTCACAGATTACAGTTCTGAGTATCAAAGTACATATCATGCGGAAGCGTAAATATAATAGTAAACTTACACATGGGCCGATTAGGCCGAAATCGATAAATTGCAGCAGCGGAATAACGAAGCACACAGGTGGGACCTTCAGGACATGCCCACAGGCAGCCAACTGGAGGTGCGCGACCTAGCCCTTGACATCTTCATCTTCTCGGCCAGCTTGCCCAATCTTGTTGCTGGGGCGAGGTGATTTGATTCCTGAATCTGAATTTTATCGCAACAGCGAGCATGAGCACTCCGACCCCGTGCTCCACGAGCCAATACACAGAATGCAAATAAATAGTATGCATGGCTTAACAAAGGAGAGGCTCGGGTTATTTTGTTTTGCAAGGAGTGCTTTTGAATACAATTAATTAAAAAGACCTATGACTTGGCAATTTTGGAACAAATCATAATGTACCAGGAAATGCATTATTAATATCGATTCAGATTCCATCCACCGTTACATGGCATCTGCACCATATAGCAATTCCTTCAGCGTTATGGCCGCTTAACTTACCACTGGGACGACACCCAGGACAATTCCAAACCAGGGCAGTCCTTCGCCCTTCACCTTTTCATTCCCAGTTTCCAATGTTTTTAAAACAGAACTATATCTGGTTAAGTTCCCATGTCCGCCCTTGACCGTGGGCACGACTATTCGAATAGTTTTAGACTCTGCAGTGTTTGCACACTTTACCCACAAGAGATAAGTCCACTCGTTGCCCCACATGATTCCTTAGCCATGCGGTTGAGTAGACTATCACAGGACCTTTACAATGCATTTTCCTAGCAGGGTTACGTCCGCTAAGGTTTCCACTTCTTCCGGGTACGACCACCCTTCCAGAAGCCCCCTCTTGCGCCTTCACGTCGGAGGATGTGGCCATCCTCTGCCCGCTCGTGTTCACACCGGCGCAACCCTTACTAAGTCGATGCAAATTAGTTAGCCCTGCCTACATTTTGCCAGCTTGTGGTCGTAGTTGTTGTACACTGGGAGGTCATGACAAGATTCAGTCCTTAGTAGTATCTGGGCGGTCTACCACTAACCACTTGTGCTTCCACTGCACCACACTCTCACACCATCAAACCAATCCGCCCAGATATTTAAGCAAGTTGGGATTTTTGGGAGCATAAAATAGTCATATCAAAATATACCAGTCATTCCCACCATGACTGCCCAAACCAGTTTCTCATGATTAAAAATGACAATGATGTTTGGGGCATTCAGCGCCCCCTGAGCATCTATGCAATTCTAAGCATAGCATATCATTAGGGACTTATTTTCGAAATATTACTATTATATTTTTGCTAGAGCGACAAGGTTCGCACATTCAAATATTACAAAGGAGGGGTAATATTATCCAAGGTAAACAATAGGCACATAACTAGATTATTGAATTAAACATGTATTTTCATAAACATAACAGCATGCAATTTGATAATTTAAATCAAAGTAATTTGCAGATAGTGTAGGTTCAACATGATCAAAGTATTGACTCGCCTGGCGCGGTTTACCGCTGTCTTGAGCTCACACAATGCTTTCTCTTGAGCTTTTGGTCTCTATCTTCACTTCGAGCTTGATCTCGCTTGATCCATTGAATCTTCACGACTCCCGATTTCTAATTACGTGACAAACGACTGAATCCAAATAAAGCAAATAACTCAAAAAGATCCGAATAAATCTGAATAAACTCAATTTAGTTTTATTACGAGTTAATGGGTGATTCGGTGAGTTGAGGCAAGGTTGGTAATAGCATACGATAACTTGATCTTTTTATTAATAATCTCTTTTTATTATTTTGTTATTTATCAAGGAAGTTCCATGAGTCGGGTTAGACCTATAGACTGGTGTAGAAGTTTAGTGCACAAATTTTATCTTTAGAGTATGTATTCTTTGCAAGTTAGGTAAAGGCAAACTGGACTGATGGATGAGATCTGTACTTATTCTATAAATCTTTTAGTCGAAGGTATTATAACATTTGGATATCGTTTTGACCTTTTAATTTAAGTGCTCTCTGAAAACTACTGATACTCGATATTTTATCCTTTTACAAGTTGAGCCTGCTATACAGGAGTTCATCTTATTATCATTATTAACTAATGTTACTATTTAAGATTTCATGACTAGCGGTATATTAACGATAACATATATACATATACATGTTAGTAGGCTCTACGGTGACCACAAAGTTGTTTGGCTATTTTTACTAGTGAATTGCACACATGCCATCCGCATCTCTTTGCTCATTTGTGCATTTATAGATGTATATATATATACATACATTTTAGTTGTCATTTGGCTTGGCTTTAATTAAAATTTATTTTCCTAGCAAAACTTGCCATACGGGGTTATATATTAATGTAGCTACTTAATTAAATCTATTAAGGGAAGTTGTTTTAATGATGACATGCTAGGGCATATATGTTAATTTTAATTTGAACATTTAACCAAAGTATTTTTCTCTATCCATGTCCTTAACTAATATTTAATCTTTTAGATTATTGCTCAAACCATATTAATTAATCATATATGAACTATTCCAAATTTAAATCCTCAAATAATCTCACTTATACTCTAATTAAATTTTACTAGCCTTCCTAGATTATTCCCTAAATTTACCCATAAATTTCTGGATTTAAAACGGGTTGCAAAAATAAAATAAAAACACAATAGAAAAGTGCAGCCGACAGGGATCGAACCGGCGACCTGTGATCTCGCAATGCTTAAGAGTATGCTCAGCCAAAGGGGCGAAGTGCCTGGGCTGACTGAGTGAGGGCTTGCCATCGTTTTATGCTGGGCCGAAGGAGGGGGCAGAACGGAGAAGTCCCGTCGGCAGTCCTAGTTGATACTGCCGGCGGTGGACGGCGGTCGGGGAGAGGGTGGCGCCTCACAAAATGGGTGGCGCAGGATTGGTGGAGCCTCCGACCGGCGGCGTGGGGTCCGGAGCGACGACGAGGCAAGCGGGCGGCGGCTCAAAGCGGGCGGCGGCGAGGGTGGAAAGGGGGCGGCGGCACCGGCGTGGGGAGGGCGAAATTGAGGTGTGCACGAGTGAGAGGAAGTGGAGAGGAAGCCTACCGTCGAGTGGGTGGAGCCGGATGGGGTCCATAGCGAGCCGGCGGCGGAGCTCCATGGCGGCGCGGGGTGGCCTCAGGCGCCGGCGAGCTGGGGTGGAGGAATTGCGCGGCCGGCGCTTGGGGAGATCTCAGGGCGTCAAGTCGCAGCTCCCATTGCGAGGAATTGGACGAGGGCGCTCCGAGGAGGTGGCGGCGGTGGGAATGGCGGCGGCGGTCGATTTTGGGGAGGGAGGCGCTACGGTGGATGTCAGCTCAATTGGCTCGGGGAAAAGGGTTGGCGGGGAGTGGGGAGGCGTCGGGCGCAACCGGAACGGTGGGGCTTTGCCGGAGCGACAGGGACGGCGTGGATGCGCGGCGGCCGGTGCGCACGGGGAAGAAGTAGGGGAAAGCGCGGAGCAAAAGGGAGGCCGGGAGGCTACTTAAAAGTCGAAGGGGGTCACGGGGGTATGCTCGAGCTGCTGCTGCGGACCGAAGCGCGGGACGACGGGTTGGCGAGGGGATTGAAGTCGACGAAGCAGAGCGCTGGCGCAGGCGTGAGACGACGCAGCCGGCGGGATTCGCGCAGCGCGTGGGAGGCGATGGGACGAGGCAGCGCGCGCAAGAGAAACCGGGGGCGGCAGAGGAGAAATCGGTGGGCGGTACGGTTGCATGGATGCCGCGTGGAAGAAGGAAGCTGAGTATGGTAGAGGGTGACGCGGTGCTCTGGGGAAGAAAGGAAGGAAGAGAGGGAGGAGGAAGCGGTCCCGCGCGGTGAAGAGAGGGAGCGGGCGCACGCACAGGGGAGAGAGAGGAAACGGGCACGGGTGCGGGGGCCACCGGGCAGAGGGAGCGGCGCGGGTGGAAGGCGGGGCCCGCGCGCCAGAAAGACGAAGCGAGGGGGAGGCGCCGGAAGAGTTGGGCCGGGCCGGGCGTGGTGGCCGGCCGGCTGCACTCTTTTTCCTATTTCTTTTCTTTTTCTTTTCCTTTTATTTTTAGTTTAGGCATTTGTATTTTCATACATGTATACAATTCCAATTTATTTGCTCCCTTTCTCACTCCTATAAATTTCTGTACTTTCTTTTTAATATAAATTTTATAGGTGCCATATTTTATGAAATACACATGTACTTATTTATTTATGTATATATCCACATTTGTTGACTTTCTTAAAGTATTGGCTTCCTTGTTATTTATATCACCATTTACAGAATTAGGGTTTTATATTTTAGGCCCATTCTCTCCTCTCTTTTCTGGATCATCTTTTCAGATTCGCATTTTAAATTTTTGTTTTCCATTATTTGCATAGTCCCTTTTTGGCATCACTAATGCTTGTTTTTGTCTTTTATGAATTTATTCAACCTTTTGGAATCTCAACCAAATTCAGGAAAATACCATAAAATCCAAATTCAAATAGAATATATTTGCGAAAGTAATTCAAGAAATTCATATTTTCAAATTTTAAATTTTTGGGATGTTACAGGTTACTAGATGAGTCAATTGAATTTTTTTGGGAAATTGGAGGTATGATAACAAATATTGGAGTATGAACTTGATCAATGATATTCTTGGTGGATGTATACTAGTGAATCATAAACTTGATCAATGGTGTTCCTGGTGGAGGTATATTAGTGAATTAGTTAGAGATAGATAATGGAAAATAAGGTTGATAATTGTTAGAAAGTCTTGATATAAATGATCGGTGGATTGTTTAAATGATGTCACTCGCTGTTTGGAGTTTTAGACAGCAATCAATAAAGAAAGTGTATCTTCGGTGGATCAAGTTAATTATGTCAATCGCACTGTGGAGTTTAGGCAGCAACAATAACACTATGAGTAAATAATAATAATGCTACTAAAAGCGATTTATGGCAAATAAAATAACCCGAGCCTCTCCTTTGATAAGCCATGCATGCTATTTATTTGCATTCTGTGTGTTGTCTCGCGGAGCACGGTGGTTTGTGCTCACAGTCGCTTCAGCAACACTCTTGGTCATGATGGCAAAGAAGACGAAGATGTCAAGGGCTAGGTTGCAAACCTCCAGTTGGCTGCCTGTGGGCAAGTCCTGAGGGTCCCACCTGTGTGCTTCGTTCCGCTGCTGCATTTTATGGATTTTGGCCTAATCGGCCCATGTGTAAGTCTACTATTAAATTTACGCTTTCGCATGATATGTACTTTGATATTCAGAACTGTAATCTGTGAGCACTATCTACTGATCCAGGGAATAGTGTGGTGGAATCACAGAGGGTGCCGGATTGTAAAATCTGGGCCCCTACATTTTATAAGGCAACAAGTAGAATACAACTAGCGTATGCGATTTACTCTTTTCACTTATCCTTTTTCCTACTAGGTTTTTGAAAGGAGTTTTTAACAAGACATATGCATATTGTACCATTCGCCTAACGAGGAGTGTTATGTAGCCGATCCCCCAGAGGAGTGCACCCGTCCCTAGCCCTGCATAGTTACTTGTCCTCCAAGGACATATGAGCACATGCCAAATTCCCTATAGGACTCTCCCGCTGCGTTTAGTTTAGTGTTAAAAGAACTAGGTTAGCTAACTGTAGGACCGGAATAGCAACAGAGGGGGGTGAATGGTGCCTTCAAACCGCCCCGAGTATTCTCTCAAAAATTCTTCTCCGATAGCTATAGAAGCTACGAAGCAAGAGGATAAATTGCTTCACTGAAAACTGAAGAAACATCACATAGCACCGCTCGAAATACTATCACCATACATTTGCATTAGTAGAAGCACGAAATACCCAAATCAAACTCAAACTTTCCAGAACACGTGTCAATTACTCATCACCACACATGGGGTCACCTCCACATGGTCTCTCAATCTCCCCCTTGATGAGTATATTGACAAACACAGAAAAAGCATAAAGTTGAGTTTGTTTGAAAGTCACACATGGTCTAAAAGAAAGACAAAGAAGCTTATGACCATGTTGACAAAAGAGAACACTAGAGCAAAAACAAAAAAAGCAAATTTTTCTCCAAAGCTTCAGAAAGTTCCCTTGAAATTGCTTTTTCTCCAATATTCTCCTCCTTTTGGCAATAAAATCATCAAGATGCAAAGGAGAAAATAAAGCATGATTTGGATGAAATGGCTGAGCAATCTAAGCAAGTAGAGCCATGAAGATTATCCAAAATGACTTTGAAGGATTACACCAAGCCATAACAGAATTTGATGCTATCTAGATCATAACAAGACATGTATAATCAAGCTAAACCAAAAGGTCATAATCTGAAAATTAGTCGAATTTCTTAGCATGTCATGTCATCCAAGATTATAGTCCAACTAAAGGTATCCAAAGATGATGCAAGCCATGTCAATATTTTAAGTGAAACCAAGAAGCTAGTATTGAGTCAATTTAGGGTGCTACAAGTTCAAGAATGAATCATTTGGTCAAGTACTTGGTCCTTTTTGTATTTAAGCAAAATTAGCACAATTAACATGTTTTTCCTTTTAGAAACTCACGGTTGTTTCCAACCAAAAGTTTTTGTTTAGTTGTGCTAGATCTCAAGCCTTATGCGACCACTCCAAGCTAGAAGCTTACAAAAATGATCTTGGTCAACCAAAACTGCCCTGAGTTCATGCCTAGTGCAATGGCAAGCAGTCTTATGAGAAAGAATTGGTGAGATTAGTTCTTTCGCACAAAAGAGATCTTTTTGCTTTTGCTGAATTTAGTTCAAGAATAAGGAGTTAATAATAACTCATGCTTCACAAAGGAACTAGAATAGCTCAATCTAAAGCTCAATAAAGATTCAAGACTCAACTCAGCCTATTTGACATGGCATGAATCATAAAAGGATAACTAAAGATAGACTAGTCACAAGAGTTAACATGACATGTTTTAATTTAAGTTGTGCATTTTTAATCAACCTATCATGGTAAAGACTAGACTACACATATAAAGTCATGATAAATCTAGCAATTAAGCATAGATCATGGAAAGATGTAATGCATTGTAAACAGGTCATAGAAGGATAATAATCAAGGCTCCATATAGTTATATTACAATGCAGAATGCTGGAATGAAATGCAAGAAAATCCAGCTCCCCCTCAACATGTGATGCACTTTTAGTTCAAGTTGAGTTATGTCAACATTAAGATTCAGAAGATCCCAAATGAACTCTCCCTGAACCAAAGCAATAGAAACGAGAAGCTGGCAAAGAAATCAGAAACGATAGTCCTTAAAGCATAGATACGATATAGAGGACATTGTTGTGGCTACAGACCAAACAGAGAGAGAGAGATGGTAGTGGAGAGTTGGGAGTAAGTGATGGTAATGGCTTGGGTCCTCCCCATGGCCTGTCTTCCATATATATATACATGGGGAGTGCTTTTACAATTATACCCTTACAGCTGAGTATCCCCTTCAGGGGCACTTATGTCATTACACATGGCCTATTCTGGGCCTTATAACCTTCTACCAGGCCTGCTGGGATTAGGTGGGGGCCACCCCTACAACAGGAGCCTCTCATGGTAAAGGGCTTCACAGGGCCGAAGCCATGTTGCCGAGTCCTTTGGCCCCCTCCGTCCCTGCGGCCTGTGAACTTTCCCGAACTTGACCGGGGGCTGAGGCCGTAGCCGAACCCGACGCGTGAATTGGTGGTTGAGGTAGATGTGCAAGCGCTCCGTCCCGAGCTGGCGCATCGTCGAAGTAGGCGCGCCCGCGCGCTCCGTCCCCCTGTTGTGGTGGGATCGGGGTTGCCCGGGCCGAGTCGGAGGCGTTGCGTCGGCATAGGTAGGCGTAGCGGGCCCCTGAGCCGTCGCACACGCGTGAAGTGATAGCGGACGCGCTGCGACGTTCTTCATCTGGCGGTCCACGTGGCGGAGCGTGCTTGGCGCGGTGTTGGCCTTGAGACGCCGTGGCCATTTTAATGTGGCGACGGATTTGCGGTAGTTAGACTTCCGCCGGTTGGACTTCCGCCGGTTGGCTCCCCCGCTGATTGGGCTTCCGCCGGTTGGACTTCCGCCAGTTGGCTCCCCCGGTGATGGGGTATATATATACGGCGCGGGTGCGACGTTGTTCCTGCATCGTATCCTTGGATAGACGCTGCTCCCCTAAAATGGGCCCCTTCCGTGCATCGACATTCCCTAGCGACGTTGAGCGGCTTGGGGGATGTTGATGTACAAATGGAGGTCCATTTTTCTTGGGAGCTTGGTTAGCGTCTGTTACCGGTAGCCAGCCGCGCTTCCTGCCCTCGCGCTGCGTGTTTGCATATGACGGCAAGGTTTGCCCTGTTCTCCTGAACAGACCTACCTTCAGTCGGGGTTCCTGATGGAGCCCGTCCGCATTACTTTGTGAAAAAATATTGATGCACTGATGGTGGCCTGTTAAGGAGAACAAGCCAAACTTTGCGCGACATGACCTTTGCTTTTGCCATGTGCGGGAGATGGCAACGGGCGGGATCGTGCGCGCGATCCGCTCCTCGAGGCCAAGGTCCAGGCCGAAGCCGCGGCTACGGCTAGGTTGGAGTGGCGATCGAGAAGACGGCCTCCTACGCACGTGTCGTGCTCCCGTATGAAGATGGCAAGGTTTGACGTGTTCCCGTAGACAGATATGCTTGAGTTCATCTGCCTCTGCTGATTGCGCCAATCTGGCGCTATCGCGAAGGAACGTTGATGTACTGAAGCTTATCTGTCTATGCGAACCCGTCAAAACCTGCCGCACATCAGCGGCTTGCATTCCCATGAAACGGGAAGCCTAGGCGCCTGAATCGCTGCCGGTTTAGGTCATGAGTTTGTCGCGCGGGTCTTGACGCCGAAGTGGCCGCCTGTGCTTTCGTTCGGGAGGCAGAGCTTGTGTCAGGGCTGCCAGTGAGGGTGCCTAAGCCGACGCAGCGGAGCTGTCGCTTAGCCGAAGTAGACGCGCGCGTTCTGTCCCCTACCCTTGGACGGGTGGCAGCGGAGCTGGCGCCTAGCCGAAGTAGACGCGTGCGCTCCGTCCCCTACCCTCCGAACGAGTGGCAGCGGAGCTGGCGCCTAGCCGAAGTAGACGCGCGCGCTCCGTCCCCTACCCTTCGAACGGGTGGCAGCGGAGCTGGCGCCTAGCCGAAGTAGACGCGCGCGCTCTGTCCCCTACCCTTCGAACGGGTGGCAGCGGAGCTGGCGCCTAGCCGAAGTAGACGCACGCGCTCCGTCCCCTACCCTTCGAATGGGTGGCAGCGGAGCTAGCGCCTAGCCGAAGCAGACGCGCGCGATCCTTGAAGCCGAAGCCGTGGCTGGAGCCTGCCGTGGTAGAGGCTCAGCGGTGGTCTGAGCTGCAACTTCACACCGCGAACATCACCACGCATGCGGTGATTGTGCTCTGACGACGCGGTCATGCGCTGTAAAGGCTCCTGGAATCGCGCCGGCCCCCGGCATGCCAGGGCTAGGTTGGCGTACCCTGCGACTCACCTCGACGCGTGTAGGGTACGCGGTGGTTTGTTACTCGTGCGCGGCGGGACGCAAACGGTTGCGATCCCATGGGCCATTGGTGCGCTTTAATGACGGCTGGAGGCGTGTCGACGCCTGGGCTCGTGTGCTCCAGCTATCTCGTGTGGCGGTTGGCACGCGGCGGGAGGCCACTGGAGCGTCGTGCTCTGACAGTCCTTACCGCTGTGGCTACGCCCCCTCGTCTTTGGTTATGGGGGATTGTGCGGGACGGGCCGTTGTATAATTTTGGTCGCGTCCGGTACGTGGGCCGTCGCGACGCTTCGGCATCGGGGCGAGGTGACTTGAAATAGTCTTCGGAACCGCACCCCCGTAGTTCTACGCCCTCTTCTTGCTTGCATCACCTTCCGTATTCCCGTAGTAATCTCGCCGCCATATCCCTTTCGCGAGAGGCTATGGCATCTGGTGGCAAGTGTGGCCAGGCGGCTAGTGCCCGCGGTATTCACCGGCGATCTTCGCCGCTAGAGGTGAAGTACTCGCTCAGCGAACGTGACCCAGTGGCGGCGGACAAGTGCTGGCTGGCGGCGGAGAAGGAAGGCGCGTTCTCCGGCGAGCTGGGCTCGTCGCTCGTGACCGCGAAGACAATCCAAGCGCTTCTGCGCGCGGGGAAGCTGTCCGAGCACCAGGCGGTACGATTGTCCGCCGCCGATGAGACAGAACCACGCCCCGAGAGGTCGGAGGCGCTCGTATTCGTTGCGTTCTTCGACGCGGGGCTCCGCATCCCGGCGACGGCGATCGTGGGCGACGTGCTGCGGACCTTCGGGCTGGAGCTGGCGCAACTGACTCCGAACGCCGTGGCCCGGCTCGCGGTGTACAGTTGGGCCTTGCGCTCAGGAGCGTGCTGGCCTAGTGCTTCATTGTTCGCCTACCTGCACGAGGCACGGTGCCAGCGCAAGGATCGGAAGGACGGGACGCTGTTGAGCTTCGGCAGCGTCACCTTTATTCTGCGGTCAACCTGCAGCAAGCTCTTCCCTGCGAACTCCACTCACGGGAAGTGGGAGTCTCAATGGATGAGGCGGTGGTTCTACCACCGCGTGGAGAGCGGGAGCGGCCTTGAGTGTACGGGCCGGCCGATCGCGTTCAAGACCTCGCCCGGCCGAATGCTCGACAACGAGGACAGGCGGAGGGCCCGGCGGCTCGTAGGCGTGGCCGCCCGTTTCAACATGCGCGATCTCGTCGAGGAGTACGTGATGTACGGCGTGTCGCCGCTCGCCAGTGACTGGCGCCTTGCCGCCGAGAAGCGTCGAGACGACAATGTCTCGCCATGGGTCTGCGCACTGCCGGCTCCCTCCGGTCTTCGTAAGCCTCGACCGTGTCTCCCCTTTACTCACGCGAAACGCGTTATAGGTTATCAACTCCTGCCTTGCTTGTAGGGGTTCGCTTGGAGGACGCAGAGCAGGCCGCGCGCGTATTCCTGGGGCCGTATACCGGCAGGGAGCACGAGCAGCACGCGTCCACTACCGCCGGAGCGTGCTGAGCCGGGCCCGCCGCATCAAGACGACGGCGCGACGAGGAGGAAGGCGCCACATCAAGACGACGGCGCGACGAGGAGGAAGGCGCGACGAAGAGGGGTCGTGGTGGGGCGTCTGTCGTGCTTGGTGTAGCGGCTGCCGGTGCCGCTGCTAGCGCTCCCGATGGTACGGCAGACACCGAGTCGGATTCGACGAGGTACGCCGACTCCGGCTTGGATGGCGCAGACGCCGGGGGCGACGGATCTTCGGCGGGTGCCCTGGACGGTGGGCTCGCCCCGAGCAGCCGAAGAGGAGAAGTCTCGTCGCCCGTGGCGGTCGTCGAGACAGGATCCAGGGGGACCGGTGGTGCTGGGGCGGTGCCTTCGACCGTGGCCGTAATAACGCCGGAGACGTCCGCCGTGGGGGCGCACGGAGCTGGGTCTTCACCGGCAGCAACGGCCGGGACCGGGGTACCCCCCTCAGAGGTTGCCACGGCGGGAGCTTCGCCCCTGGGTGCTGCAGTCGCGGGGGCCTCTCCGTCAGCGGCTGCTGGAGCGGCGTTGTCGCCCCTTGCTCCGGCTAAGCGGCCATGTCTGCGGCCGGAGCTCCATCGGACGTCGAGGGGATTCATCGTAGCGATGGGCATCGGGAGTTTGTGGGACTCCGACGCATATGCCGAGGTTGCTGCGGCGCGCACTTCCTCTGCCCTTCAGGTCGTGCCGTCCGCCATGCAGGAACGGTCGGCGTCGGCCCTTAACGCGGAGGCTTCTGCTCTTGGCGGGACCGCGCCTTCTGCGGGCACTTGCGCCACCGTCGGGGGGGCGGGCCCCCGGAGCCCTCCTTCCGCTACCGAAGGTAAGGTGGTTTGGCTTCCCTGGTGCTTTCATTGCGTCTTGCGGCGCTCACCTGCGTCGCTGTTTGTAGCGTCACTTATTCCGGAGGAGGAGCCTTTAACAGTACATGGAGGTCCTGGCGCGGAAGGCGCGAACGTCGTGCGCCCGAGTCCCTCGGACTTCGTTCCTCCGTCCGAGACGCTGAGGGCGTGGCATGGGATCGTGGATGACGCGGCCACCAGCATCAGCCAGCAGGCGCTTCATACCTACGGAGTGGAGCGTCTCGGGGACGCCTTCGAGGTGTCGGGGGTGAGGGTAAGTACCTACCCATGCGACGATGCTTGGCCATGCTGAGCTTGCTAAGTCGTTTCGCCCTGCAGACACTGGTGCTGGGGCAGGCCCTGCAAACGGCCTATGTTCATGCGCAACGGGCGCTCGAAGATAGGCTGCGAATCGCCGAGGAGGGGCTATGCGAAGCCACGGGAGTCCGTTCCGCACAGGATGCCCGCATCCGCCAGCTGGAAGCGGAATGCGCCGCGGCGAAGGCGCATGCCGAGGGACTTGCCGCTCCGGCGCGGGAGTCGGCCGCGGAGGTGATGCGGCAGGAGTTCGCGGCGGAGCAGGACGGCCTTCTGCAACAAGTCGCCTCGCTAGAAAAGGAGAAAGGCGGACTCGCCTTAACTCTAGCGGAGCGTGACGGGACGCTTGGCGAGGCTTCGGTGGTTGCATGGGATGCCATGCAAGCACTGGAAAGCCACCTCGAAGGGCTTGTGACCGGAGTGCCGGACCACGCCTCCGGCCCGGAGGAGGTGTTGCGGACCCTTCGCTGGATCAAGGATGCCGCCGATGCTGCGCGTGGTACCGCGACTAACTTTGGCAACCACTGCGCCTACGTGGCGTCGTGTATGGTGTGCGCGCTCCTACGACACCGTGGTTGCACGCACATCACCAGGCTGGAGGACCCCCAGCTGGAGATGCCCGGCGGGGCTGGAGTAATGTCCGGCGCCATCCGCGCCGTTTGTCCCGACGCAAAGCACTTCTACGAGCGGATCTGGGACTACACTGGGGTGGCCGCCGCACAGGTCGAGCTCCGGAAGTCCCTTTACAGGGAAGGGAGCCTCGGCCGGTTTCTGGACGAGGTCCCCCGACGCGACGAGAATGGCGGTGGGACCTCCGAAGGCGCCGAGGATTCACAGGTGCGACGCCGGGCTGGCTAGGTGTAGGCGTGCGTTGTAATGTTCGCCCCTTTTTGTGAATGAAATGCGCGCTTGTGCTGACCATTTGACCTGTGCCCCGGGCAGCTTCCGTGCTGGGGACGACTGCTTGCGTCCGGCCTTGCAACCCGGCGGCGCCTTCGACGCTGGCAAAGGGCCGAGGAGTCACTGAACTTTTGGGCGGGCCGACGCTCTTCAGGCGAGGTCCCGGCCTTAGCGCGTGTTAAGGACGAGCCCGCCGGGTAGTGGCTTAGAGCGGCAGATGTGCTGGTGGGCCCTTGTACTTGTAAAATTTTCCCGATGTATACATCTGGCAATTAGGATATGCGCTGCGCATTGTGCCTCGGGCAGTCTCCACATTCGAAGTATGCCGTTGACAGTAGTTGCGCGGGGGCCCCGCCTGCCTAGCCGAAGTGGGCACGCAAGCACTCCCGGGGCCTTGTTTCTCGGCGGAGGCGAACCTTGACGCTACGACTTGTTTAGGGGCCATAGACTGGCGCGTGCGAAGGCGGACCTCCGCACTACGACCTGTTTAAAGTCCGTAGACTGGCGCGTACGAAGGCGGACCTCCGTATTATGACCTATTTAAAGTTCGCAGACTGGCGCGTGCGAAGGCGGACCTTCGCACTATGGCCTGTTTAAAGTCCGTAGACTGGCGCGTGCGAAGGCGGACCTCCGCACTACGGCCTATTTAAAGTCCGTAGACTGGCGCGTGCGAAGGCGGACCTCCGCACTCCCTACCCCGAGGTGGGGGTAGCCTCTGGTGTACCCTGTACCCCGCGCACGCTCTGTCGCTGGGGTCAGCCTCTGGCGCTGCGTCATTATTCCTTGAAGTTTTCAGAGTTGGCTTCCGCGGTGCGCCTCGCGTACACGTCCCGTGGTGTGCGAAGGCGAGCTTCGACGCGCTGAGGAGGTGCGCGGTCGACAGCCACGCAAGGTCCGCGCCACATTTGCGTTTTGCCCAGCGCACAGGGACAGCATTCGTGTCTTATTTATACTTCGGAGAGTACGCACAGGGATGAGGTCCCTTGCGTGTGCGGGGTTCGCATCTTGTTTATACTCAGTAGAGTGCGTAGGGAAAACATCCGCATCTTATTTATACTCCGGAGAGTACGCACAGGGACGAAGTCCCTGGCGTGCGCGGGGTTCGCGTCTTGTTTATACTCAGTAGAGTGCGCAGGGAAAACATCCGCGTCTTATTTATACTCCGTGGAGTGCACAGGGAGAACATCCGCGTCTTATTTATACTCCGGAGAGTACGCACAGGGACGAAGTCCCTGGCGTGCGCGGGGTTCGCGTCTTGTTTATACTCAGTAGAGTGCGCAGGGAAAACATCCGCGTCTTATTTATACTCCGTGGAGTGCGTGCAGAGGCGTTCCCCCACACGTCTTTGTTTATACTCATGCCCGTGTCTTCGACGGAGAGTGCACACGCGAATGTGCATCTTCGTTTATACTCATGCCCGTGTCTTCGACGGAGAGTGCACACGCGAACGTGCGTCTTCGTTTATACTCATGCCCGTGTCTTTGACGGAGAGTGCACACGTGAACGTGCGTCTTCGTTTATACTCATGCCCGTGTCTTTGACGGAGAGTGCACACGCGAACATGCGTCTTTGGTTTATACTCATACCCGTACCCCTGGCTACGGAGAGTGCACACGCGAACATGCGTCATTGGTTTATACTCATACTTGTACCCCTGGCTACGGAGAGTGCACACGCGAACATACGTCTTTGGTTTATACTCATACCCGTACCTTTGACGGAGAGTGCACACGCGAACGTGCGTCTTTCGTTTATACTCATACCCGTACCCCTGGCTATGGAGAGTGCACACGCGAACATGCGTCTTTGGTTTATAATCATACCCGTACCCCTGGCTACAGAGAGTGCACATGCGAACATGCGTCTTTGGTTTATACTCATACCCGTACCTTTGACGGAGAGTGCACTCGCGAACGTGCGTCTTTGGTTTATACTCATACCCGTACCGCTGGCTACGGAGAGTGCACACGCGAACATACGTCTTTGTTTATACTGCAGGAGCACGCGCGTGGGCGAAGCCCCCGCGCGGTCTCGCCGCGTACTTTTGCCCAATGATAATAGATTGGCGACAAACGGAACTTTATTACCTTCCCGTTTGCGCGGGTGAGCGATTACATATGGCGGGGGGGGGGGGGTACTAACCGTCTGTGTTCGGCGCGGCCGAAGCCTGTAGTGATTGCGCTACCTGCCGGGCTAGCCGAGCCGCCCCCGGATGACATCGTGGGTCCCCGTGCTGCGGTACCGACCCTAAGTGCGTCGCTGGTCGTCGTGACGGGCGGGCGTGCCTCCTGGTTCCTGTCCCTGGTGACGCTGTCACGGAGCGACGCGATAGAGGTGCACGTGTGCGTGTCGTGGTTGCCGCAACCGTGGACTGTGCACCACAGCCCCTGGTGTTGGTCGTCGTAATCTCCACGGCCTCTATCGTCGCGGCCCCGGCCACAGCCGTGCCCCCGGCCTCGGCGCCCCCGGCCGCCCTGACCCGCGGGGGCGGTTTCTTCGGAGCCACCTTCGATGTCGAAGACCTGCCGGCCTCGCCGCGACTTCTGCTGGCCGCGCCTGGGCCTATCGGATGTCTCCCTATACGGGGCGTCCTTGCGTTCAGGTGCGTCCTTCGACGACTCCTGCTTGCGCTTTCCCTTCGCAGAGCCGTCCCTTGGCGGGTCTTCGGTCTTTGCCGAGCCATCGGCCTGGTTGGTGTCGGAGTCGTTACCTTGTCTTCGTCGTGCGTCCTCTTCCGCCCTGGCGTATTCCTCCATTTTGTCGAAGAGTTTCGTCAATGTCTTGATCGGCTTCCTTGCGTTGTATTCGGTCATGGGGCCCGGGCGGAGGCCCTGTATGGCTACATTGACAATGGTGGTTTCGTTGACATCCTTGACTTGGCATCGTATCTTCGCGAAGCGCTTGAAGTAGTCTCGGAGCTTCTCCGAAGGTTTCTGCTTCACGGCAAAGAGCTGGTCTGCGTCGACTCGCTCAACGTAGTTTCCTTGAAAGTTGTTGTGAAGGCGGTCGCGAAGCTGCCCCCACGCGTAGATGGAGTTTGGCTCTATGGTAAAAAACCAGGAAAGCGCCACTCCTTGCAACGCGAGGGGGAGTCCCTTCGCCTTTGTGGTGTCATCTCCGCCCGCGGCTTCGATTGCGGTTTCGTACACACGCACGAACTCGCGGGGGTCCGTATCATCTTTGTACGACTCGATGACACTGGAGAACTTGAAGTCTTCGGGCCACGCCGCCTGCTGCAGTCCTGCCGAAAGCGGGGACTCCGGATCAACGCACCGCAGCGGCACGCGGCTGGACGTGGGGGTGTCGCGGCTGTTCGCCCTTTCCGGCGTGGGCTCCGGCGCGACCACTGGCGCGGCTTGCTGGCTTCGAGCCTCTTGTATGTCGCGGACAGCCCCACGAAGATCCCCTAGCTCCTGCTGGAACACTTGGAGGGCCGCCAGCAGGGCGCTTTCCACCGCCTGCGCGGGCGGGGCCGCCGGCGCGCCCAGCGGACGAGTCGGTGTAGGTACGATCGCCTCGTGAGCTCCCGAGCTGCCAGTGAGCGTCGCGGCGAGGGTGACGAGGTTGGTTGTCGGAGCGCCAGTGATGGGGTTGGCCGTCGCGGCGCCGGTGGCGGGGTCAATCGTCGTAGCGCCAGTGACGGGGTTGGCCGCCGCGGCGCCGCTGGCGGGGTCAGTCGTCGCAGCGCCGGTGGCGGGGTTGGCCGTCGCGGCGCCGGTGGCGGTGTCAGTCGTCACAGCGCCAGTGACGGGGTTGGCCGCTGTGAGACCCCGGAGTAGAGACTCCTGGACTCCCTGTGCATTACAGTACTAGTCCCAGATCAACGCTAGTACACACAGTTCAAACAGAAAAGATGATACATTGCCAACAACGCTTTATTATCATAATCGAGATTACAGACCTCGAAGCCTTTATTACAAATGAGGTTTTAAGACCTCACACCAAACAGAAAATTACAGCGGAAGCAAAAAGAAACTAAAGCAAGACCCATCAATACGCCACAGGCAATTGACTGGGGAAACGCAACCTAGAAGTCCGGAAAGCCTTCGACGAATCCATCCACGAAGTAGTCGTAGTCCACCTCTTGAGCTTTGATCTCCTCTGAGAGTTAATTTGAAATGTAGCACGTGAGTACATGAATGTACTCCGCAAGTCTTGGGAAAGATGCATAGATGCAAGGCTTCACAAAGGAAGGCTATATGGTTCTTTTGCATAAATCAGCATTTTATTTCAAATCTACATAATTACTTCAAAGGCCATTTGATAAACATCTTTGTTTTTCATAAATGTAATTAGATAAATAACTTAGTGAAGGTTAAACCACCAACACTAAAATCTCAGGCTATCTGCCAACTTTCAAGACTCAGGTTAAACCACCTGATCTGGTTACACCACCAGATTTAAATCACGAGAGTTACACCACTCCCGAGTTTGACAAACCATTTTATTTTAAAATCAAAATCAAACTTCTACCATGTGAATGCATTCCTTGCCCGCCCTTGACCGTGGGCACGGCTATTCGAATAGTTTTTACTCTGCAGAGTTTGTACACTTTACCCACAAGAGATAAATTATCTTAATAGTCAACATGCTTCCTTTGGCATGAGACCCAGATAAAATATCACAAAGCCTTTCACCTACTCCAGTATAGCTAGATACCACCCGCTAAGGTTTCACCACAACTCGAATCCACGAGTCGGAGCCCCCTCTTGCGCCGTATGAGTACAGTAAACCCTGTCCCTCACTATGAGTAACCAGTACACCCTGGCACTCAATACACCACTGGTGATATCTAAACTACACCTTTATAGGTTAGTTAGCTAGGTCGTACCCATATAGACTTGTGGTTGCACTGTTTTGCTCAGTTTGGACAAACACAAGCGTCGGTCCTTAAACGACCAGGGTGGTTCATTCACAATTCCAAAAATTCTCGTGCTAACTGCACCAGCCAAACCTTCCATCCACCCTTGTCAACTTTTCCCTTTGAACTTCATTTTTATTTTCAAATTAACAGTGGTAACATCCATTACCACTTTTCAAACAAATCAATTAACAATGGTAACATCCATTACCAATGTTCAAACAAACCATTCATCAAAACATTTAGCAAACATGCTACTCATTTGAGCATTATTACATTGATTTGCTACGCTAAGCATTTGCTAGTATTTAAAAATTCAACAGATGTAATACTAACTCATTATTGAGTCAAAGGGATATCCTAAGTTGACAATGGTACAAGGTAAACAATTTTCAATGGAAGGTATAACAAATTGGGTATTTAACTAAATTTTCTAAATCAAATTATCACTTGATATAACATAAGCATGCAATAATTTAAAATAACTACCTAATCATTTTATAAATCATTTGAGCAAGTTGATCAAAGAAAACTTGCAAAACATAGGATCAAAATGATCAAAGGAGACTTGCCTTCTTGAATGCTATTTGGGTCTTCTTGCTGCGACTCGATGAATTCCTCGGTGACGTCGGTTTCTACGCGCGAAACAACAAAATAACCAAATAAATAAATACAAATAAAATCACAAAAATATAAAATATATACTGCAACATAGATTATGATTTTATACAAATTTAGAAATTTGAATCACTGGATTCGGAGATCGGACGAGGGAGAACGAGCGATTGGAAGTTTGATCGGTTTGGAAATTCCAGAAAATGCAAAACGAGGGAATATTCTCTGGAATCTTATTTTGGCTGATTTTTGGGGTATTTTGGAGTGTATGACATGTGGGGCCCGGTTGTCATTGGGTGTAGAATTTTATTTTATTATTGCATGACGAGTGGGTCCCGCTTGTCATTGAATAGAGGTGAACAAAAATTTGGATATGGCCAAACCGAAATTTGCTTTGTTCTGGACTTGAACCCAAAACCTCAAGCATGCATGCCTTAACTTGTCTCCCCTAGCCAAGTGGGCATGTGCTCTTTCTTGACAAAGAAGCAACAACAAATCAATTAAACAAGGTGAACATGGTTGAAAGAAGGAATCATATACGTACGCGGGGGCGCGCGCGGCCGGCAACCTCGCCGGCGACCGGCGGCCGGAGGCGGGGCGGCGAGTGGCGGCGGGGGTAGAGGAGGTGGCGGCGCACCTACCGGTGGCGAAGGGGAGGCCCGGGGCGGTCGGCGGCAGCGGCAAATGGAGGCGGAGGCGAGGTGCTGCGGGGTGGCCGGCGGGAGATGGCCGGGCGGCGGCGCACGGTGGTGGCGCACGGCGGCGGGGTGACGGCCGAAAGAGAGGGAGTGGGAGCCGGCCGAAATGGAGGAGGAAAGGGGAAGAATGGTGAGGGAAGGCCAATTTATAGAAAGAGAAGGGAGGGGAAGAGATTTCGGTTTTGAGAAGGTTAAAGGACAGGGAACGGCCGGGAGATTGATGAGGGTGATTAGGGCGTCCGTTTCCACGCTTTAATCGGGAGTTACGAGGGAGAAACGGGCTTCAATTAAAAGCTCCATTCGGCTCTAATGGTGGAGGAGAGAGAGGGTGGGAGGAGGAAGAAGAAGAGGTTGAAGAAACATATGACATGTGGGGTCCATGTGTAATAGAGAGGGAGAAGAAGTGAAGGGGTACGGGCCGTCGGATTTGCGACACGTGGCAAGTGGATATGTTATGGCTCTTGGATTTTATGAAGGGGTAAGTTATCATGTGTGGCTAGGATTAAAACGTGGAGAGAGATTGATTTAATCTGAGAGCGACACGTGGCGGGCTAGGAATAATTTGATTTTTATTTTCGGAATAAATTTCAGAAAATACTAGAAACTTTATAAACGCTTGGAAAAATAATATTTAAAGTCTAAAAATTCCAGAAAAATCATAAAATATTCCTGAAAGCATTTTAGACTTTAATAAAAATATTTTTAATCTCAGATTTGTACTTTAATAATTTATAAAATACTTTTTAACTTTGAAAATTGATTTTAAATTTCAGAAAATTCTCAAATAATATTTAAAAATTTAGGAGAGGCTAGGAAAAGTATAATTTTCCCTTTTTGGCTTTAATAAAATATTTAAAATGCATTTTCTTGCTTTACATTTTGAAATAAAATCTAGACAATCAAATAAAAGCCAAGTAAAATCCAATTACTTTAAAATAATTAATTTGAATTTAAATTTTTCCAGAAAGCCAAATTTTGGGATGTTACAAACCTACCCCCCTTAGAAAGAATCTCGACCCCGAGATTCGGAAAGACTGGGAAGTAGATCAGGGAACTCTGCTCGAAGATTCTCTTCACGCTCCCAGGTTGCTTCCGATTCTGAATGATTATTCCACTGCACCTTGCAAAATTTGATAGTCTTGTTTCTTGTACAGCGTTCTGCCTCTTCTAAAATTTTGATAGGAAACTCTGGATACGTCAAGTCTTCTTTTAAATCCACCTCTTCTAAAGGTATTAACTCCTCTGGTACTCTTAAGCACTTCTTCAACTGTGATACATGAAATACATCATGTACATCTGACAACTGAGGAGGAAGCTCTAACTGATATGCAACTTCACCTATTCTGGCTATAACTAGAAATGGTCCGATATACCTTGGAGCAAGCTTTCCACTGACCTTGAAACGTCGCATCTCTTTTAAAGGTGACACCTTCAAATACACATGATCCCCTGGTGCGAATTCCAACATTCTGCGACGATTATCTGCATAACTCTTTTGTCTGGTCTGTGCTATTTTCAATCGGTCTCGTATTAATCGAACTTGCTCTTCGGCTAGCTTCAAGACATCGGGTCCGAATACTTGACTTTCTCCAGTCTCTGACCAATATAATGGCGTTCTGCATTTCCTGCCATACAAGGCTTCAAACGGAGACATCTTCAGACTAGACTGATAACTGTTATTATAGGAAAATTCCGCGTAGGGTAAACTTTGATCCCAACTAGCTTTATTGGCTAAAGCACACGCTCTTAGCATATCTTCCAATATCTGATTCACTCATTCAGTCTGGCCATCTGTTTGAGGATGATAAGCAGTACTGAAATTTAAATTGGTGCCCAAAACTTCATGAAGCTTCTGCCAAAATCTTGAGGTAAATTGCGTTCCTCTATCCGATATGATCTTCTTTGGAACTCCATGCAGACATACAATTCTTGACATGTAGAGCTCTGCCAATCTATCTCCTGAATAGGTAGTCTTTACAGGTATGAAATGTGCAACCTTTGTTAAGCGATCCACTATAACCCAGATTGAATCATACCCTGACTTGGTTCTTGGTAGTCCTGTTATGAAATCCATTCCGATTTCCTCACATTTCCATTCAGGTATCTGCAGAGGTTGCAAAAGACCGGCAGGTCGTTGGTGCTCTGCTTTAACCCTTTGACATATATCACATAAAGCTACATATTCTGCAATTTCTCGTTTCATACTGGTCCACCAGTAACTTTCCTTTAGATCTTGGTACATCTTTGTACTTCCGGGATGAATGGAATATCCTGATTCATGAGCTTCCTTTAGAATTAAATCTTTTATTTCCTTTCTCTCCGGTACTAAAATCCTTTTTCCAAACCAAAGAATTCCTTCTTCATCTTCTGAGAATCCAGGTGCTTTGCCTTTCTTCATGTTATCTTTTATTTCTTTAACATACTCATCTTCTTTCTGAGCTGCCTTGATCTGATCTTCTAAAGTGGGTTGAACCTTTAATGTAGACAGAATTCCTTCATTTATCACTCCCAAATTGAGGCGCTGAAATTCTTCACGAAGAGTTGACTGACTGTCTTGAATCAACATATTGCTAACATGGATCTTCCGACTTAAAGCATCTGCAACTACATTGGCCTTTCCTGGATAATAGTGTATTCCCACATCATAATCCTTTATCAGTTCAAGCCATCTTCTTTGTCTCAGATTAAGATCGGGTTGAGTGAATATATACTTTAGACTTTTATGATCCGTATATATTTCACACCGATTACTAATTAGATAATGCCTCCACAACTTTAGAGCATGCACTACAGCAGCTAGCTCTAAATCATGAGTGGGGTAATTCTCCTCATGTGGCCTTAACTGCCTTGACGCATAAGCAACAACCTTTCCCTCTTGCATTAGTACACTTCCAAGACCTTGTTTTGATGCGTCACAATAAACTTCAAAATCTTTTCTAATATCCGGTAACCGCAGAACTGGTGCTGAAGTTAACCTCTTCTTTAACTCTTGAAAACTATCCTCACAGGATTTACTCCATTCAAATTTCTTCTCTTTCTTTAACAGCTGGGTTAAAGGTCTGGAAATCTTGGAAAAGCCTTCAATGAATCGACGATAGTAACCAGCTAAACCCAGAAAACTTCTGATCTCGGTTACTGTCTTGGGTGAAGTCCAATTTAATACATCCTTAACTTTTCCAGGATCTACAGATACTCCTTCTGCTGAAATTACGTGTCCCAAAAACTCAATTTCCTTTAACCAAAACGCACACTTGCTAAACTTGGCATATAACTGGTGTTCACGGAGTTTTTGCAACACTATCCTTAGATGATCCTCATGTTCTTTATCGTTTCTCGAATAGATAAGAATGTCATCTATAAAGACAACAACAAACTTATCTAAATAATCCATAAATACTTTATTCATCAAATTCATGAAGTATGCCGGGGCATTTGTCAGACCGAAAGACATCACCGTATACTCATATAGTCCATATCTTGTGGCGAAGGCTGTCTTTGGTATATCTTCTGGTCTAATCTTCAACTGGTGATATCCTGACCGAAGATCAATCTTGGAGAAGACACTTGATCCTTTGAGTTGATCGAACAGATCGTCGATCCGGGGTAAGGGATACTTATTCTTTATAGTTACTTCATTTAAAGCTCTATAGTCCACGCACATACGCTGACTACCATCCTTCTTGTTTACCAAAAGCACTGGGGCTCCCCAAGGTGAAGAACTTGGTCTAATGAAGCTTTTCTCTTGTAATTCTTGAATCTGCCTCTTGACTTCAGCTAAATCATCAGCTGACATCCGATAAGGTCTTTTTGATATTGGGGCTGTACCAGGTACCAGATTTATAACAAATTCAATCTCTCGATCTGGTGGCAATCCTGGCAAATCCTCAGGGAAAACATCAGGGTATTCGCAAGCTACCGACACATCCTCCAACTTTTTCCCTTTTAAGTTGGTTAACATACTGTTCTTCTTTGAGTGCATAACTGCCTCATGTCTTATCTGAATTCCGTCAGAATTGGTAAGACTAATGGCACGATTGGCACAATCTATCTGTCCTTTATACTTGATCAACCAATCCATACCAAGTATTATATCTATGCCATCGGAGTCTATTATAATAAGGTTCGCTAGGAACTTTACTCCATTTATAATTATGGTTGCACTATTGTACTTTGTGGAACTTTATGGTCATGCTTCTTGCGTGGCGTTCAGCTTCCTTCATGATTCTATCTTGTTGTTCAATGCTCTGAGGTATTCCTTTAACTGAGAAATATGGAAGACAACAACAAATCGGATTGGTACATCTTTAGTCGCCTGCAAGCTTTGGGTTAACTTCAATTGCCCTTATCATATCGATTAATTCAGTATTCCACCAAAAGGGCTTAACTTCTAGTGTTCATCCGACAAAAGACATAATTATTTCATCTTTTCAAAGGTGCTTCATTGCAGAATCATATACCACCAATGCACCTCGTTGATCTCACATTGGTTTCCACAAATAATCCCATAACATTTTATTGTCTATACTTATTCGAATTTGACGGCAAACCATAGAGTTCTTCTAATAAGAATCCAATGATGTTGTAATCTGTGATTTTCACCAATACTTTATGATCCTTGTCTAATCCAATAGATTCATAACTCCCATCAGATAACATAAAATTAATCCCACCTTTTAGTAATCATCAATCAATTTTGAGATCAACCAATCAATAATTCAATATCTGGTAATCCACCAACATCAGTCTATTCATAATCATCATTTTCATTCCACCAAATTTGAATGAATCGAAGTATCTCAATTAGTTCTAATCTATCTTCCATAATTAATTTAAATCCTCCAGCTTAACCATTTGAACATCATTAAATGATTTAGTCAATTCATAAATTAAAATCCAATTATCTAACAATGATATGATAAATCCACAAATTTCAAATCAACATATCAGAACCCACTTTTCGATGATAAGATTAATCCACCAAAATCAACTTCTCGAAAATCATCATTTTGGTTCCACCAAATTTGAGTGAATCTGAGTACCACAATTAATTCTTATCGAACAATCTATCTTCCATATTTGACTTAAATCCACCAAACTTAAGCCTTCGATCATCCTTAAATGATATATTCAATCTCATAAATTAAAATCCAGTTATCTTTCAACGATCTGATAAATCCACGAGTTTCAAATCAATATCCCCTTTGCAATGACAAGAGTAATCCACCAGATATCTAAGTGTATTATCTTCCAGAATTGCACTGGTATCCACTCATCATCAATAGGTCCACCAAACTATGATAATCAATTAATTCCACAAAATTTATCCGCTCTTCATGATTCAACCAAAACAGACAAAATTGATGTCATAAATTGTTTATGATAATCCAATCTTTTAATTTCCACCTTTACTATATCAAATTCTTAATATTAATTCTCCAATGATCACAAATAAATCCTTCAACTAAAATCTTGTTTTACATCCAATTACTCCTTTCAATCCAAGATAATAAATCCAAGGCACCAAGTTTGGATACTTCTCATGATCTAATTAGTTCCACCAAGTTCAATAATGTGATTATTTCCAAAATCTATTCAATCCATAAATATTGTAGTCTTGAGATTTATTCATAATCAATTTGTATCCACAAATATACCTTTATTACTTTCAAATCACCCAAATATTATCCAATCTTGTCAATTCTAACTCCAAATATATCACACTAGCAACAATCCTCCAAATTACCTAACTTGACATCTAAGGATTAGGATGACTTTCCTGATAAGAGTACTTTCCGTAAATGTTGTGATCTTCCATATATTCTTGGTTCTCAAATATTTTCCAAGCTTGGACTACAATGGAAGAATTGGAACTTACACCATCTGAAGCAGTAACTAGGGTTAGCACAAGGTAAGAGGGAAGTAGCTTAGATAAGAGGTCGGGGAACAACTAAATAACATCCCAAACAAACACACAAGAGATAAGCAAACTCCAACCAGAAGAAACTTAGCTCAAAAACAAAAATAGTTTTTAAAGATGGCTGTACTACAAGTACACAAAGATTTAGTACAGTCCATCTAACACCAACAAGCAATATACATAAGCGTTCTAAAATCGTAGAGCTTTACTTGGGTACTATAAACAAAGGAACTACTCTTCAAATCTTCATGACGACACGGTCCTCTGGTTGCTTCTCAGACTTGATCTCTCTAACCCGTCTATAGAAATTATAAAGGAAAGTGGATACAATTATCATTCTTAAAAGTGAGTAAATAGATAGATAAGATAGAATATCCTGAAGAAGGTAAGGATAGAAAGAAGAGAAAAGATGAGAAAAGCACATTATTAAATTTTTATTTTATAAAATAAAAATTGAAGCTTTTCTAATAACGGCCATTCTAACTAGGTTACGCCCTACAGTCAAATTGGCTCTGATACCACTTCTGTGAGACCCCGGAGTAGAGACTCCTGGACTCCCTGTGCATTACAGTACTAGTCCCAGATCAACGCTAGTACACACAGTTCAAACAGAAAAGATGATACATTGCCAACAACGCTTTATTATCATAATCGAGATTACAGACCTCGAAGCCTTTATTACAAATGAGGTTTTAAGACCTCACACCAAACAGAAAATTACAGCGGAAGCAAAAAGAAACTAAAGCAAGACCCATCAATACGCCACAGGCAATTGACTGGGGAAACGCAACCTAGAAGTCCGGAAAGCCTTCGACGAATCCATCCACGAAGTAGTCGTAGTCCACCTCTTGAGCTTTGATCTCCTCTGAGAGTTAATTTGAAATGTAGCACGTGAGTACATGAATGTACTCCGCAAGTCTTGGGAAAGATGCATAGATGCAAGGCTTCACAAAGGAAGGCTATATGGTTCTTTTGCATAAATCAGCATTTTATTTCAAATCTACATAATTACTTCAAAGGCCATTTGATAAACATCTTTGTTTTTCATAAATGAAATTAGATAAATAACTTAGTGAAGGTTAAACCACCAACACTAAAATCTCAGGCTATCTGCCAACTTTCAAGACTCAGGTTAAACCACCTGATCTGGTTACACCACCAGATTTAAATCACGAGAGTTACACCACTCCCGAGTTTGACAAACCATTTTATTTTAAAATCAAAATCAAACTTCTACCATGTGAATGCATTCCTTGCCCGCCCTTGACCGTGGGCACGGCTATTCGAATAGTTTTTACTCTGCAGAGTTTGTACACTTTACCCACAAGAGATAAATTATCTTAATAGTCAACATGCTTCCTTTGGCATGAGACCCAGATAAAATATCACAAAGCCTTTCACCTACTCCAGTATAGCTAGATACCACCCGCTAAGGTTTCACCACAACTCGAATCCACGAGTCGGAGCCCCCTCTTGCGCCGTATGAGTACAGTAAACCCTGTCCCTCACTATGAGTAACCAGTACACCCTGGCACTCAATACACCACTGGTGATATCTAAACTACACCTTTATAGGTTAGTTAGCTAGGTCGTACCCATATAGACTTGTGGTTGCACTGTTTTGCTCAGTTTGGACAAACACAAGCGTCGGTCCTTAAACGACCAGGGTGGTTCATTCACAATTCCAAAAATTCTCGTGCTAACTGCACCAGCCAAACCTTCCATCCACCCTTGTCAACTTTTCCCTTTGAACTTCATTTTTATTTTCAAATTAACAGTGGTAACATCCATTACCACTTTTCAAACAAATCAATTAACAATGGTAACATCCATTACCAATGTTCAAACAAACCATTCATCAAAACATTTAGCAAACATGCTACTCATTTGAGCATTATTACATTGATTTGCTACGCTAAGCATTTGCTAGTATTTAAAAATTCAACAGATGTAATACTAACTCATTATTGAGTCAAAGGGATATCCTAAGTTGACAATGGTACAAGGTAAACAATTTTCAATGGAAGGTATAACAAATTGGGTATTTAACTAAATTTTCTAAATCAAATTATCACTTGATATAACATAAGCATGCAATAATTTAAAATAACTACCTAATCATTTTATAAATCATTTGAGCAAGTTGATCAAAGAAAACTTGCAAAACATAGGATCAAAATGATCAAAGGAGACTTGCCTTCTTGAATGCTATTTGGGTCTTCTTGCTGCGACTCGATGAATTCCTCGGTGACGTCGGTTTCTACGCGCGAAACAACAAAATAACCAAATAAATAAATACAAATAAAATCACAAAAATATAAAATATATACTGCAACATAGATTATGATTTTATACAAATTTAGAAATTTGAATCACTGGATTCGGAGATCGGACGAGGGAGAACGAGCGATTGGAAGTTTGATCGGTTTGGAAATTCCAGAAAATGCAAAACGAGGGAATATTCTCTGGAATCTTATTTTGGCTGATTTTTGGGGTATTTTGGAGTGTATGACATGTGGGGCCCGGTTGTCATTGGGTGTAGAATTTTATTTTATTATTGCATGACGAGTGGGTCCCGCTTGTCATTGAATAGAGGTGAACAAAAATTTGGATATGGCCAAACCGAAATTTGCTTTGTTCTGGACTTGAACAACCCAAAACCTCAAGCATGCATGCCTTAACTTGTCTCCCCTAGCCAAGTGGGCATGTGCTCTTTCTTGACAAAGAAGCAACAACAAATCAATTAAACAAGGTGAACATGGTTGAAGAAGGAATCATGTACGTACGCGGGGGCGCGCGCGGCCGGCAACCTCGCCGGCGACCGGCGGCCGGAGGCGGGGCGGCGAGTGGCGGCGGGGGTAGAGGAGGTGGCGGCGCACCTACCGGTGGCGAAGGGGAGGCCCGGGGCGGTCGGCGGCAGCGGCAAATGGAGGCGGAGGCGAGGTGCTGCGGGGTGGCCGGCGGGAGTATGGCCGGGCGGCGGCGCACGGTGGTGGCGCACGGCGGCGGGGTGACGGCCGAAAGAGAGGGAGTGGGAGCCGGCCGAAATGGAGGAGGAAAGGGGAAGAATGGTGAGGGAAGGCCAATTTATAGAAAGAGAAGGGAGGGGAAGAGATTTCGGTTTTGAGAAGGTTAAAGGACAGGGAACGGCCGGGAGATTGATGAGGGTGATTAGGGCGTCCGTTTCCACGCTTTAATCGGGAGTTACGAGGGAGAAACGGGCTTCAATTAAAAGCTCCATTCGGCTCTAATGGTGGAGGAGAGAGAGGGTGGGAGGAGGAAGAAGAAGAGGTTGAAGAAACATATGACATGTGGGGTCCATGTGTAATAGAGAGGGAGAAGAAGTGAAGGGGTACGGGCCGTCGGATTTGCGACACGTGGCAAGTGGATATGTTATGGCTCTTGGATTTTATGAAGGGGTAAGTTATCATGTGTGGCTAGGATTAAAACGTGGAGAGAGATTGATTTAATCTGAGAGCGACACGTGGCGGGCTAGGAATAATTTGATTTTTATTTTCGGAATAAATTTCAGAAAATACTAGAAACTTTATAACGCTTGGAAAAATAATATTTAAAGTCTAAAAATTCCAGAATCTAAAAATATTCCTGAAAGCATTTTAGACTTTAATAAAAATATTTTTAATCTCAGATTTGTACTTTATAATTTATAAAATACTTTTTAACTTTGAAATTGATTTTTAAATTTCAGAAAATTCTCAAATATATTTAAAAATTTAGGAGAGGCTAGGAAAAGTATAATTTTCCCTTTTTGGCTTTCTAAAATATTTAAAATGCATTTTCTTGCTTTACATTTTGAAATAAAATCTAGACAATCAAATAAAAGCCAAGTAAATCCATTACTTTAAAATAATTAATTTGAATTTAAATTTTTCCAGAAAGCCAAATTTTGGGATGTTACAGCCGCCGCAGCGCCGGTGGCGGTGTCAGCCGTCGCGGCGCGGTGGCGGGTCGGTCGTCGCAGCGCGAGCATCGACGTCTTCGACCACCGCGCCTGCGTCGTCGTCCGCGCCCACAGCAGCCGATGCCGAGGCCCTGGTGCCCATGCGACGCTCCGACCCGGCCGCCTTTTTTCCCTTCGCCGCCGCCGACGAAGCTTTTTCGGTGCCATCCTTTTCGACTTCAGGCTTGCTCCTGTCCTCCCCACGGACGGCGCCAACTGTTGTGGCTACAGACCAAACAGAAAGAGAGATGGTAGTGGAGAGTTGGGAGTAGTGATGGAATGGCTTGGGTCCTCCCCATGGCCTGTCTTCCATATATATATACATGGGAGGGCTTTTACAATTATACCCTTACAGCTGAGTCCCCCTTTAGGGCACTTATGTCATTACCATGCCTTTCTGGGCCTTATAACCTTCTACCAGGCCTGCTGGGATTAGGTGGGGGCCACCCCTACAACAGATATTATGGCTCAGACTGACTCTCAACTACCCCATATGACACTAGGACTATGAGCTTTATCTTCTAACACACAGGAAGTAAACACGTTCCCTATCTACCCAAGGGTGGCCCAACCCTTGCTAGACCTATAAGAAGTGAGTGAACTCAGCCTAGAGAAGAAAGACAACTAATACGCAGCATCCTAGAATCGCAGTGAGAGGAAGAAATCTAAGCAACTGGGAAAGAGAACCACTCTAATCTATGTTAGAAGACTAACCCAAATGCACCCACATGTTAACGCAGCAAATGAAACAGGAGCATATAATAGGATAAAACACATGAAGCACGGAGCTCCCCCTCACAACAATTCATAAGGACAGACCCCAAGCTCTCCTGCAAGGCTGAAAACCTAGAGCTATCCAAGGCTTGGTAAAGATATCGGCCAACTAGTGGTCACTCTCCACAACTGGAGCACTATGTCACCCTTCTCCACATGGTCTTTGAGGAAGTGATACCTGATATCATTGGCTTGGTCCGAGAGTGTTACACAGGGTTCTTGGCAATGTTGATAGCAGAAGTGTTATCACAAAAAAGTGGAACACTATCTACACTAACCCAAAGTCCAGCAGGGTCGAAGCCATCCAAGTACCTGGCTGCAACAACTGGCGGCAGCAACATACTCGGCCTCTGCGGTGGACTGTGCAACACCGGACTGCTTCCTAGAGACCAAGAAACAAGAGAAGTGCCAATGAATTGGTAAATTCTCAGAAGTGCTCTTCCTATCTATCCTACAACCAGTAAAGTCTGCATCGGAGTAGGCTCTAAGGGAAGACAGGAAGAGAGGAGGAGTACCAAATACCATAGTCTATGGTAGCTCGAAGGTACCGAATGATGCACTTCACCGCCTGGCGGTGAGATACATGAGGGGGGCCTGAAACTGAGCACACAAACACACAGAGAAGTGTATGTCCGGTCTCGAGGTAGTGAGGTACAAGAGAGAGCCAATCATGCTGTGATACTCCTTCTGATCAACTGGCTCGCCATCCTCATCTGGATCAAGTATAGCTGATGATGCCATCAGAGTTGACACGGCTTGCCATCACTCATATCAAAGCGTCTTAGGATTTCATGTGTACTTGCCCTGATGCAAGAACCCTCCCGAGTCTGCTTGATCTGGAATCCAAGGAAGAAGGTCAACTCACCCATCAAGCTCATCTCAAATTCTGTGCTCATGACATCAGAGAACTGGGAAAAAGAGTATGAGAAGAGCCCCAAAGATAATATCACCCACATAAATCTGGACGAGTAGAAGGTCATTGCCAGCCTGCGAATAAACAAGGTCTTGTCTACCTTACCCATGTTAAATCCATAACTCAACAGATAGAACTTAAGCCTCTCATACCAAGCTCTAGGGGCTTGCTTAAGTCCATACAGGGCTTTGGAAAGCTTGTAGACATGGTTTAGGTATTTGGGATTCTCAAAACCTGGAGGCTGCCTAACATAGACCTCTTCCTCAATATACCCTTTGAGGAAGGCACTCTTGACATCTATTTGGTAAAGCTTGAAGTCCTTAGACGCTGCGAATGCAAGCAAGATCCTAATGGCCTCTGTCTAGCCATAGGGGCAAAGGTCTCCTTAAAATCTAACCCTCAACCTGGGAGAACCCTAAGCTACTGACCAAGCCTTGTTTTGAATTACTACCCCATCCTCACTCTGGTTGTTTTTGAACACCCACTTGGTAACTATGACATTATGACTTCTAGGGGGCTCAACAAGCGACTAGACCGTGTTTCTCTCAAAATTCTCTAACTCCTCATGCATGGTATTGACCCAAGACTCATCGGAAAGAACGTGGCTCACATCCCTGGGCTCGAAAGAGGCGACGAACAGCAGAATGGAGATAGAGTGCGACAAGCCAGATTTTGAGCGTGTGACACCCTCAAAGAGATCTCCGATCATCTGCTCTGAAGGATGATGTTTTTGGATATGACGGGGAGGTCCTGGATGAGAAGAATAAGTGGCCTCTACCTCATGAGCTGACAAGGTAGGAACAGAGCCACTAGCTCCAAAGGATGCGGAAGGAATGGGCTGATCTCCTCGAGGTGCGGTGTAGAAGTAGGCACCTCAAGGGGAGGACAAACTGGATTGGGTAGACAACCCTCTCCATCCTCCTCATCATCCACAAAAATGTTCTCGGACTACTCTACAGAACCTAAGATATCAGGCATAGTCCCCGGACTGGCCTCATCGAAAGTCACCTCACAGGTTTCTACCATTTTGCTAGACTCACAGTTCCAGACTTTATATGTCTGCGAAGAAGTCGAGTAACCTAGAAAGATACCATCACAAGATCGTGACTCAAGCTTATCTAGGTTCCCAGACTTCACAATAAAACACTTGCAACCAAATACGCGAAAATGAGAGACACTGGGCTTTCGCCCATATCTCAACTCATAAGAACTACGATTCAAGTGTGCCCTAAGAAAAACTCTGTTCAAAACATGGCATGCGGTGGCTATAGCTTCAGCCCAAAACTTCCTAGGTGTAGAGTACTCATCAAGCATCGTCCTGGCCATCTCGACCAAGGTACGGTTCTTCCTCTCCACAATGCCATTTTGCTAGGGGACGTGCGGAGAGGAGAACTGGTGCTCTACACCTGTCTCATCGCAAAAACCTCTCAAAGTAGGAATTCTTGAACTCCGTACCATTATCACTGCGGATAGCTCGTAAGGCACCTGGAAGCTCAATAGAAAGCCTACTAAAAAGACCCCAAAAATGGATAAATGTCTCATCCTTCGAGGCTAAAAACACCCAAGAGTACCTCAAGAAGTCATCGACCAACAAGAATGTACCACTTCCCTCCTGCCGACTGCACTATAGCTGGACCAACTGTGTCCATGTGGAGCAGCTGTCCTAGTGCATCGGTCTTAGTCATTGTGAGAGACCATGTGGAGGTGACACATGTTTATAACGAGTAATTGACACTTGGCTCAGAAAGATTGAGTTTGATTTGGGTGTTTTCTGCGAAGTCATAGCCCTGTGTGAACATTTGGAAGACTTACGACCACATTGGGCGTGGTTGTAGGTCACTGGGGTGGTTTACGACCACTAAGACCGTGGTTGAAAGGCAGCAGCAAAGATTACGACCACATTTGGTCATGATCACAAGTCTCCGAGAGGTTTACGACCATGTTGGCCATGGTCGAACACTAGTACGACCATGTTGGCCATGGTCGAACCCTGCTACAACCACGTTGGATCTTGGTCGAAAACATGGTTCACAGTTTACAACCATGTTGTGTCGTTTACAACCACTCTGATGGTCGAGCGCACTTAAGACTACGTTGGTCATGGTTGGAAGTCGTAGTCAGAGCTACGACCGCAACATCGAAAGTCGGCGCTCGAAGTTACGACCACGTTGAGTACTCGTGGCCTACGACCACGTTATCGCAGGAAGCGGTCGGAAGCACTCGGGTGAAGACGTAGCGCAGTCGGTTGTGGTCGGAAGCCCATTCATCATGTTATAGACTTAGGCTGAAAGTCGTAGCTTCTGTGTCTGGTCGTATGGCTTCCAGAAGCGGTCGTATCAGCTTGGGAATCGGTCGTAAAGACTTATGAAGGTCGTAGACCGTGTGCATTAATGTTTAAGATTTCGACCGGTCGTAATGTATGTACGACTTTGTGGAGTGTAGTTTGAGTTCTCTTTTCCGATGCAAATGGTTGTTACCCTTGTCTAGTGCTATATATTTGCTTGTCTGTGATGGTTTGCAGGACTTTGAGACTAGTCGTGGTGAGGCATGGATGGTGAGACTAGGCACGGGTGCTGAGGTCGTGAGTGGTCGGGAGATGCCAAAGACGACGAGGTTGTGAGGTGGTTGCAAGCGTGATCGGCAAGGGGAGGAAGCTTCTGGGAAGGCAGCGGAGTGGCATTTTGGAGAAATGCAGAAAGCTGCAAAGGAAGATGTGTCTCTGCCAATGCACAGGAGTTGTTGGCGCTAATGGGCAAAGCAGTGGAGCTGTTGGGTTTAACGGGTAAAGCACTGGAAGTTTGTTTCGCTAGTGGTAAAGCGAGCGGTAAAACCCGGTGTTAGGTGGGGGTTTACGGGTTCCCCCCGGTAGCAGAAGGCTATAAATGGAGAGGGTAGAGCTCGGGTGCTAGGTGAGATTCTGATTTCCAAGTTGCTCTGTTCTTCCTTGTTTATTTGTGTGTGTGGTTCTCGGAATGGAGCAAGTGTGCTCATGTATCTCCCAGTTGGAGTGGCTGTAGAAACCTCCATTATCAATCATTCATCTCTCTTCCTCTATGTTGAGTTTTCTTTTGTTCTGTGAATTGTTTGATTGTTTTGTTTGTGCTTTCTCTTCTTTATCCTTTCCCATGTATGTCTGAGATGATGGTTCTCATTTGTGCTTGGTTTTCTTGATCTAAGCAAGTTCTTTGCTCAAGTTACCTTGCTATCTTCTGCTGAACTAGGATCCATACTCAAGACCTTTTGGCAGTTCTTCCCGAGAGCAGAGATTTCAATCGGGTCCTTGTGCAATTGGTCGTGCGTCTCAAGTAACTCTGTTCTTTTTTCATGCCTTCTTGTTAGAGATCAGTCATGTTATAATCTCTTGGCTATTTGTCTCAAGACTTTAATGTTATTCGCTTTTGAGTCTTGCCGGTCGTGCGCACTCTCTCTGTCTTCGGTCGTTTCTGTGTTCTTTCTTTTGTCGATCGACATTTCACTGTGAAGTCTCGACTGCTCTGAAACTGCTTTGGTCACAGCAGGGAGTCGTTCGACTACATAGTAAGGTATCGACTGTTCTGGGTTTTGGCCGACTCCATCATTCTTGATTAGTCTCAGTTGACTTCCTCTCAGTTTCCAGCGAGCATTCATCTTCTGCCTTCGTAGCTTCTGTAGCTATTGGAGAAGAAGTTGGTGAGAATACTTGGAGAGTTTTTGAAGGCACCATTCCCCCCCTCTGTTGCCATTTCGGTCCTACAATTGGTATCAGGTCGGTTAGCTCTTCTCAATAGATCTTAACCGGTCTCTAAGAGCCATGGCAACGGACAAGTATTCCACCAAGCCGCCCGTCTTTGATGGCATCGATTACCCCTTCTGGAAGAGCCGAATGGAGACATACATCCAGGCTCAGGTATGCCATCTGGCGAAGGTGAAGGTGCGATTTGTTGTTCCTGCCGATGAGAACATCAACGCCGGGAACATGGCTGATGTTGAGGCGAACGCTAAGGCAAGGAACATCATAATCCAGGGTTGAGCCGAAGTGAGTTTGATCGCATCTCTCATCTCACGTGGCTTTCGACATCTGGGTGACCCTCGACGCATACCATGAGGGCACCACCCAGATCAAGACTGTCCGACAGACCAATTCAAGCGAGATTACAACAAGTTTGAAATGCTCGCTGGTGAGTCCTTAGATGAGTGCTTTGCGCGCTTCCACAAGATCTTGAGCAATCTCCGAGCGGTCGGTCTCACATACCCCGACTCGGATAACGCTCGTCAGATGCTCGCGGCTCTCGATTTGCAGTTTGGGAGATGAAGGTGACTACCATCAAGGACACCAGACCTCTCGACTTTGACTCTTGATGCGCTGTACTCGCGCCTCAAGACTCACGAGATTGACATTGTCTCTCGCAAGTCGAAGTCACAGTCGATGGCTCTAGTCACCGATCCCAGTTCGGCTTCAGGTCTTTCTTCTTCCGATTCGCTTGTGGTTTCTCTCTCGCTGCTCTCTGTGACGTAACTGATGATCAGTTAGAGCAGCTTGAGGATGAGCAGCTGGCCCTCCTAGCTCGGAAGTTTTCCCATGCTTACAAGAGGAGGAGGGACAGAAAGAGAGGAGGACCTGTGATTTGCTTCGAGTGTGGTGGCCCCAACCACATTCGGGCAAACTGCCCCAAGCTGGAGAAGGCCAAGAACGACTACGGCGGTTCGGGCAAGAACGACTACACTGACAAGAACCGCAACAAGAAGCCTCCAGCGCACCCTCAAGGCAAGAAGAAGCTCCGCAACTTTGGGAAGGCCAAGAAGCTCTTCCACCGCGTCCTCACCGCCTTCGACGACCTCGACCTCAGCGAGGTGGAGGGATGGAGCGACGATGACAGGACGGGTGACCAAGAACCCAAGAGCGGCGACGACTTCTGGCATGTGCTTCATGGCCCTTGAGGGTGAACTGAGCGACAGCGAGCTGTACCGACTCGGACGAGGTATGCCCCACCTACGACCAGCTTAATCATGCTTTTCTTAAGCTAGGTGGATTTCATGCTAGAGCTAGGGCTAGGTGTACCGAGTTAGAGAAGGAAGTAGAGAGCTTGTCACGGGAGCTTACTTCACTTAGATCTGCTCCCTCCCGTGACGATTGTGATTTTTGTTCTGCTTTGCTGGATGACATGGAGAAACTAAGGACCTTGCATGATAGTATGTCCTCTGAGCTAGACATGATTAAGGTGGAGAATGTTAGTCTTCTTGCTGAGCTTGAGATGAGTAGAGTAGCGCCTATTTCATCTGCTGTTGTTGAGACTACATCTTGCACCTCATGTGATAAGGACAATGCTTTTAGATCTTTATACTATGTTGCTTGATCTGCCGAGTCATGTGAAAATTGCATTAACTTGAAGATGAACCTAAAACGGGCAGATCACAAAATTGCTGAGTTGCGTGCTTCTCTACTTGAGCCTGTTGTGTCTTGCACCAATTGTCCAAAATTAACCCTTGAACTTGAATCGTTTCCAAGCAATTCCAAGAAGTGGTTAATCATAACAACAAGTTGGCTCAGTTTGCGACTAAGGACCCTGTTAGCTCACCATGCATGAGTTGTGAAAAACTAAAACTTGAACTCGTTGCTTTGAATGAAAAATGTGTGAACCTAACTAAGGATTTACTAGAGAAGCCATCAACTCATTGTGATGTGATTGCTGAGGTGGGGAAGGAGCCCAAGGGTAAGGTGGAGACGCTTAGCGACGTGAACCAACTGGCTAGTAGTAGGACTGTCCCCTCAGAGTCGGCTGTGCGTGCACAAGCCATTCTTTCCTCTACTGTTGGTTCTTCTTCTGCTCCCTTACCTTCTGCTGTCTCTTCTTCCCCTGCTCTTCTTGCACCTCTCTCTTTCGGGAGTGTCAGTACCTTATGAACACTCTCGAGAGGTTTGTAGGCGGCAAGAAGAAGCTGAATCTTATTCTAGACCAGTCCAAGATTTGCAAGTTCAATCAAGGTCTAGGATATGATTTCTATGAGGACATTAGGAAGCATCCACCAGCTATTCTCAGACCCATAGTAGGAGGTGTGATCGAGGTTGAGCCCAGATCTGATGAAGTTAAATTCAAGTCTGCGGGCTTTGTCCAAGGGATTTCTGACAGCAAGGTGAGTCCACCTGCAGCTTCGGCCTCTCAGAAGGCGAAGCAAACTCATGCTACTTCTGCCTCTCAGAAGGCGAAGTATCATTGCACCTTCTGTCAGAAGGATGGACACTTGATCGATGATGCTTCAGGCGCGCCAGGATCGCGCAGAGAGACCGTGTTGCAGCTCTTAGGCGTATTCAGGGTCAGCCCCAGACCTTGAGTGCACCTAAGACCAACACGAGGTCTAGATTTGCTTCAGATGCTTCTGATGGTTTTGGGCAGCATCGAGGACTTGGTTTTTTTGAGTTTTTTGGTTTTCGTCCTATGCTCCCCTTGGTCGTGATTTCCACCGTCCTGAGGGTAGATCTCGTTTCCCGTCGAGATAGCTACCCGCGGCGTGATCAGCATGTTGCCGGTGCCCCGACTCGGTTTTCCGTAGCAGTCGGACCCAGCAACAGCTTCGGGTCTGCACACAGACCTTTTGGCTTGTTGAGTGACAGAGAGCGTAGGGTAGATAGAGGTCGATCATGCTTGACTACTTCATCTGCTCGACGTGTTACTCAGTATTGGGTGCCAAAATCACTCTTGGTGTATGCCATTGCTGAGTCTTTACTCTCTGTTTGACTCAGGTTCACGACACATGACCGGAGACTCACGTTGGTTCTCTTCCCTAGCCCGCACTCCAGGTGATGAGACAATCACCTACGGAGACGCTTCATCTAGGCGCGTCATCGCCAAAGGTACAGTGCGCGTTAATGATTCTTTCATCTTAAAAGATGTTGCTTGGTTAGTAAGCTGCAGTATAATTTGCTTTCTGTTTCTCAGCTTACCGATGATTTTCGAGGTGAGCTTTAAGAAAAATAATTGCAAAATTATTGATTCTTCGGGTAGTCTGGTTTGCGGGATTTCTCGTTATGGGAGGATCTTTCGTGCTGATTTTTCTGAGTCTTCAGGTGATCCTCTCCGGTGTTTAGTTGCTTCTGAGTTCTGTGACTTGACTTTCTGGCATAGGAGACTTGGTCATATCGGATTTGACCATTTGACCCAAGTTAGCGGCCACGATCTCATTCGTGGTCTGCCGAAACTCAAGATGGTCAAAGATCTTGTTTGCACTCCATGCCGGCACGGCAAGATGGTTGCCGCTTCTCACCCTCCGGTCACAGTTACTATGACCGATGCACCGGACAGCTGCTCCACATGGACACTGTTGGACCAGCTCGAGTGCAGTCAGCAGGAGGGAAGTGGTATGTTCTTGTCGTGGTCGATGACTATTCGAGGTTCTCTTGGGTGTTTTTCTTAGCCACGAAGGATGAGACATTTACACATTTTCGGTCTTTTGGTAGGCTTTCTGTTGAGCTCCCGGGTGCCTTACGAGCGATCCGCAGTGACAATGGCACGGAGTTCAAGAATTCCTACTTTGAGAGTTTTGTGATGAGACAGGTGTAGAACACCAGTTCTCTTCTCCGCACGTCCCACACAGAATGACGTCGCGGAGAGGAAGAACCGTACCTTGGTCGAGATGGCCAGGATGATGCGATGAGTACTCTATACCGCGGAAGTTTTGGGCTGAGGCTATAGCTACCGCATGCCATTTCAAATCGAGTTTTTATTCGGGCACACTTGCATCGCACTTCTTATGAGTTGAGATATGAGCGAAAGCCCAGTGTATCTCATTTTCGTGTGTTTGGTTGCAAGTGCTTTATTCTGATGTTTGAAAACCTAGACAAGTTCGAGTCACATTCTTGATGGGATGTTTCTAGGTTACTCGACTTCTTCGCGGGCTTATCGGGTTTGAACTGCGAGTCTAGCAAAATGGTAGAGACCTGTGAGGTGACCTTCGACGAGGCCATTCCGGGGACTAGGCCCGATATCTTAGGTTCCTTAGAGCAGTCCGAGCCCATCTTTGTGGATGATGAGGACGATGGGAGGGTTGTCTACCCGATCCAGTCCCTCATCCACCCCTTGACGTGCCTTCTTCCACCGCACCTCGAGGAGATCAGCCCATGCCTTCTGCTTCTTCTGGAGCTAGTGGCTCTGTTCCTACCTCGTCAGCTCATGAGAAGAGGCCACTTCTTCATCTCATTCTGGACCTCCACGACATATCCAAAAAGACCATCCTTCCGAGCAGATGATTGGAGACCTCTTTGAGCGAGTCACTCGTTCAAAGTCTGGCACGTCACTTTTTTGTCTCCATTCTGCCTTTGTTGCCTCCTTCAAGCCCAAGGATGTGTGTCATGCTCTATCTGACGAGTCTTGGGTCAATGCCATGCATGATGAGCTAGAAAATTTTGTGAGAAACAAGGTCTGGTCGCTTGTTGAGCTCCCTCGATGTCACAATGTCATTGGGACTAAGTGGGTGTTCAAGAACAAGCAGAGTGAGGATGGGGTTGTCATTCGGAACAAGGCTACACTGGTAGCTCAGGGGTTCTCCCAGGTTGAGGGTCTAGATTTCGAGGAGACCTTTGCCCCTGTAGCTAGACTTGAGGCCATTAGGATCCTGCTTGCCTTTGCAGCTTCTAAGGGTTTCAGGCTTTACCAGATGGATGTTAAGAGTGCCTTCCTCAATGGCTTTATTGAGGAAGAAGTCTATGTGAGATAGCCTCCTGGTTTCGAGAACCTCAAATACCCAAACCATGTCTCCAAGCTTTCCAAAGCTTTGTATGGACTTAAGCAAGCCCCTAGAGCTTGGTATGAGAGGCTTAAGTACTACTTGTTGAGTCATGGTTTTGAGATGGATAAAGTAGACAAGACCTTGTTCATCCGCCGCATGGCACTGATCTTCTGCTCGTCCAGATTTATGTGGACGACATCATCTTTGGTGGCTCTTCACATGCTCTCGTTTCCTAGTTTTCCGAGGTCATGAGCTCGGAGTTTGAAATGAGCATGATGGGCGAGTGAGCTTCTTCCTTGCTTCCAATTAAGCAGACTTGGGAGGGTACCTTCTTGCATCAGGCAAGTACACTCGAGCCTCCTGAAGTGCTTCGATATGAGTGATGGCAAGCCAGTGTCCACTCCTATGGCTACCTCAGTTTCACTCGATCCAGATGAGGATGGCGAGCCAGTTGATCAGAAGAGTATAGGAGTATGATCGGCTCCCTCTTGTACCTCACTGCCTCGAGACCGGACATACACTTTGCTGTGTGTTCTTTGTGCTTGGTTTCAGGCTTCTCCTCGCGTATCTCACCACCAGGCGGTGAAGCGCATTCTTCGGTATATTCGAGCTACCATTGACTATGGTATCTGGTACTCTTCCTCTTCTTATCTTTCCTTGACAGCCTTCTCAGATGCAGACTTTGCTGGTTGTAGGATAGATAGGAAGAGCACTTCTGGCACCTGCCAATTCATTGGCACTTGTCTTGTTTCCTGGTCTTCGAGAAAGCAGTCCGGTGTTGCACAGTCCACTGTAGAGGCCGAGTACGTTGTAGTAGTCAAGTGCTTTGGATGGTCTCGACCCTGCGGGACTTTGATTAGTTATCGACAGTGTTCCATGATGAGGACATCACTTCTTCGGATACACACAACACTCCTCCACTTGACATTCAAGGACCAATCACTAGAGCTCGCGCCCGACAATTGAATTTACAGGTGAGCTCATTCCTAAGTACTTCTTTTTGTTCATTTGAGAATCGATTGCTACCTAATGATTTAATTATGATTAGGAATCATGGAGAGGACCTGGAAGTACTTGGAGAAGGACTACGAGACGCACAAGTCCAGCAAGGGTGGTCGAATCATGTTGGAGGGCCAACTCAAGCCGACTTGGAATCCAATTCGGAGTCCAGGACCAGGCCGCACTAAAACGGACGCCCAGATTGCATCCGGACTCCTTTTGGACGTTCTAAATATGGATGGAAAGCGAAGACAACCCTTCCAATGGCCCTAGTCCCATGTCAAAATTCCTTCCGAGTCAACGGAAATCGTCGAAACAATTGGGCATTCAGAATCTGTTAAGGTGCTGCGTCACCGTCTTTTGGCCGTTCGGCTTTTGTATCGTGTTGCAGCCCATTAGGGCGCGTCCAGGGTTTTGCATGCCCCTCACTCCTTTATATCCACGCCACCCCCACCATTAGGGTTTGGGTTTTGCTTAGATTAATCTGTTTTTGAATAGTTTCGTCGTTCATCGGTTTGTGAGACCCCAACTTTCGAGTGCTAAATCAATACATCTGCAATTCAGTTGTGTTCTTCCTTGTTCTTGCTTGTGTTCTTCGATTCGCAGGCGAGGATTAGCCTTGTTGGCGAGGTCAACCAGGCTGCGCACGGTTGATAACCTGAGGAGACGTGGTGCTACGATTGCAAGGTTCGAAACGTGTTGTTCGAAGCCGGATCGATTTGTGTCGCGCCTCCACCAAATCGAACATATCCAGAACCTATTGGAAGATCGGGACCCCGTTCCTATCAAGTGGTATCAGAGCAACGGTTGCCCGTGAGGTAATTCTTGTATCCCTAGTTAGTAGATTGATTTTTATTTCCTATAGTCCAAAAAAATTGCCCTACAAAAAGAGTTAATGCCGCTGTCCAAACCCCGTTTGTTCAATCTGTTAGTTTTGGTTTGCTAAATTGAATTTGTGTCCATATTAGCATTGTCTAGTTGCTTCATATCCTTTTCCATTAAAAATCAAACAAAAGAAAAATTTCGGCACCTGGGCTTATAGTGCTGAGAGTGCTATCCGTGCCCAAAAAAAACGGGACAGAGCACAATTTAGGTGACAGAGCTTCATTTGTTTAGTGCTTATGCTGAAATAAGTTTCTCATTACCAGGCCATCTTTGTTGCTGTCTTTGCTTTCCTATTCTGGTCTTGACTCCTTGTTCATCATATCCTAACACTGATATAGGACACATTTAGACCAGCAACTAGGACCAGTGCTTTGGACATTTATTCAGCATTACTATCTGTTATTAATTTGTGTTTCACTAACATATTTGGCTGCCAGCTCCATATACCTACTTCCGGATAGCACAGTTATTGACCCTTGCAATCGCCGGGTATCCTTTGCCTTGCTTTGGTAAGAACACTTGTAAGAGCTTGGTAAGCCACTTCCTTTGCGGGTTTCCAATGCCCTTACCTTGTAGTTGATAGGATAATCCTTTTGTTTTCCCTGTGTTTCCACTAACCATGGCAGGAGACGAAGGGGATGTGACACCAGTCGATTTCAACGAGTGTGTAGTCACGGCCAGCTACAAGCTTCACTCACTGATCTCGGTGCGAGAATGGACACCATCGTCGCCGCCATTGCCAAGTTGAACACCACGGAAGGCATTGAGCGGGTGGAGCGGCGGATGGCTGACCTCACTGGTCGGATGGACACATTGGAGGCACGCCTACCACCTGTCAATGACGGCCATCATCATGATGATGACACAGTGTATGATGCGGATGGCAACATTGATCAGCGGGCGACACAAGATGCACGACCTCGTCGGCGTCTTCAGCAAAACCGACATGGTATGGGAGGTAATAACCAGAACCGTCATGGTAACGACGACCCTTTTGCTAAAGTCAAGTTTACCATTCCATCTTTTTCTGGTCTTTATAACGCTGAAATATATCTTGATTGGGAAATGACGGTAGAGCAGAAGTTTAACTCTCACTTGGTTCCTGAACAACATAGAGTTAGACAAGCTACTAGTGAGTTTAAGGACTTTGCTATTATCTGGTGGAATGAACTGGTACCATGCGCTTACAACCTGATACATGGGAGTGGTTAAAGAAGCTATGCGTAATCGTTTTGTTCCTCCCTCATATAAACGTGATTTGAGAAAAAAATTGCAGCGCTTAGAACAAGGTGATAGTTCTGTTCAGACTATTATGCTGAGCTTCAAAAGGGTATGGTGCGTTGTGGGGTTGTTGAGGAAACAGAGGATAAGATTTGTCGTTTTTACGGGGGGTTACGGCGTGAAATTCAGGACATTGTTGATTATAAAGATTTTACTACTGTCAACCAGTTGTTCCAGCTTGCTATGCTTGCAGAAAAAGAATTGCAGGGACGCAAGGAATCAGCAAAGGCAAGCACCGGACGACCCTTCTACACGCCACGAACGACTACATCGACTGGACTGCCAAAGTCTTCTTCGAATTTCCGTTCTCCTCCACCACCTGTGAACAAGTTTTGCAGTAGCGCCACCGAAGCCACCTTCCACGACACGCCTTGCAGATTCTACAAAAAAATTGTTTCTGGGTCCATCTAAGAGTTCTTCTTCCGTGGCTTCAACGGGCCGCTCCTCCGACATTCAGTGCCACCACTGCCATGGGCTTGGTCATGTGCAGAAGAATTGCCCTAGCCAACGGGCATACATCGCCACAGAAGATGGAGGCCACATCAGCACTTCGGATGTCGAGGAGGATGATGATGTTGCTGCTGCCTCGGACGCCAATGGCGGTGGTGATGACAACCTGGTCCTTGTGGGGCGTCCACAGCGACGCTACGGAGCATTGTGTAATACCCTGATCGTCGATACGGCGTAAGATTTTAAAACAATCGCGGAGTCGCCGGTCTTTCGGCAAAACGCGGGAAGGGAAAGTAAAAATTGTAAAATAGTATAAAATGAATAAAATAAATTAAAAATTAAATAAAAACCTCTAAGTGGGCTGCCTGGAGAGTGGGCCGACCACCTTGGGCCGGAGGCCCAGGGGTGGCCGCACCCCCTCCCACTTAACCCTAGGGCTTCCCTCCTCCCCCCTTTTCCCACACCCAGCCGCCACCCCCCTTTTCCCACCCTCTTGGCGCAGCCCCCTCCCTGGTTGTGTAAGAGCCCAGATATTAACATCCGGATTCCTCTGTGATTCCACCGCACTATTCCCTGGATCAGTAGATAGTGCTCACAGATTACAGTTCGGAATATCAAAGTTCATACCATGCGGAAACGTAAATATAATAGTAGACTTACTCATGGGCCGATTAGGCCGAAATCAATAAATTGCAGCAGCGAAGAACGAAGCACACAGGTGGGACCTTCAGGACATGCCCACAGGCAGCCAACTGGAGGTTCGCGACCTAGCCCTTGACATCTTCATCTTCTTGGCCAGCTTGTCCAATCTTGTTGCTGAGGCGAGGTGATTTGATTTCCTGATTCTGAATTTTTGTCGCAAAAGCGAGCATGAGCACTCCGACCCCGTGCTCCGCGAGCCAATACACAGAATGCAATTAAATAGTATGCATGGCTTAACAAAGGAGGCTCGGGCTATTTTATTTTGCGTAGAGTGCTTTTGAATACAATTAATTAAAAAGTCCTATGACTTAGCAATTTTGGAACAAATCATAATGTACAAGGAAATGCATTATTAATATCGATTCAGATTCCATCCACCGTTACATGGCATCTGCACCATATAGCAATTTCTTCAGCGTTATAGCCGCTTAACTTACCACTGGGACGACGCCCAGGACAATTCCAAACCAGGGCAGTCCTTCGCCCTTCAAGTTTCCATTCCCAGTTTCCAATGTTTTGAAACAGAACTATATCCAGTTAAGTTCCCATGTCGCCCATGACCGTGGGCACGGCTATTCGAATAGTTTTGACTCTGCAGAGTTTGTACACTTTCACCACAAGAGATGAACTATCCTTTTTGCCAACATGCTTCCTTAGGCATGAGACCCAGATAATTTATCACAAACCTTTACCTTACTCCGATCTAGCTAGACACCACCCACGCTGAGGTTTCACCGCTGAAGGGTTACACCACCACAGTCAGAAGCCCCCTCTTGCGCCGTGCGAGTACAGTACACCCTGTGCCTCACTGTGAGTAAACCAGTACACCCTGGCACCCACTTCCCTCGGTGATGTCTGAACTAAACCCTTGCAAGTTATTCAGCTAGGTCGTACCCATTATAGACTTGTGGTTGTACTGTTTTACACGGGTGACATGACAAGATTCAGTCCTTAAATCAGCGGTTCTACCACATTTCATAATTTGTGCTCCCACCGCACCACATACCAGCCCCCAAACCATCCATCCAGGTGTTTAAGCAAGTTGGGATTTTTGAGAGCATAAAATAACCATATCAAAGGATACCAGTCATTCCCACCATGACTGCCCAACCAATTTTTCTCAGGATTAAAAGTGATGCTTGGGCGCTCTCGCGCCCATGAGTACCTAAGCAAAACTAAGCATGGCGTATAATTAGGGACTTATTTTCAAAAGTTACCATTATAATTTTGCTAGGGCGACAATGTTCGCACATTCAAATATTCCAAAGGAGGGGTAATATTATCCAAGGTAAACAATAGGCACATAACTAGATTATTGAATTAAACATGTATTTTCATAAACATAACAGCATGCAAATTGGATAATTTAAATCAAAGTAATTTGCAGAAAATATTGGTTCAACATGATCAAAGTATTGACTCGCCTGGCGCGGTTTACCGCGGACTTTGGCGCACACGAAGCTTTCTCTTGAGCTTCTATTCTTCATCTTCACTTCGAGCTTGATCTCGTTTGATCCACTGAATCTTCACGACTCCCAATTTCTAATTACGCGACAAATGACTGAATGCAAATAAAAGTAAATAACTCAAAAAGATCCAAATAAATCCGAATAATTTAAATGGCCGGTTTAATTTATTTTATACATGTATTACGATTTGAGAATAGCAGAGTGATTCGGTTTAGTGTGTTGCAAACAGCAGTAGCTGGGTTTGAGTGAGAGAACGAGTTATCTGAATAGCTTTACCGTGAGGGAAAATTTTAGGATGATAAGGGATCATAAGTGAGGAGGTATCTACAGGGATTATTTAATTTGGAAAAGAAGTGGCCAAACATAGCCGATTGGAGAAAGGTGAGGTTCGATCTTTTTATTACTAACTCCTTTTTTTTATTTTTGTATTTATCAAGAAAGTTCCATGAGTTAGGGTAGACCTATGGATGCAGGAGTTTAGTGTCCAAATTTTATCTTTGGGTATGCATTCCTTCGCACCTCATGTTATGGTAAAGGCAACCTAGGCCGATGGATGAGATCTGTATTTATTCTATAAATCTGTAATAATCCCATTATCATATTTTATGCATCTTTATTCATAGCTACGCTAAATTTAAGTTGAATTAGGATCCACTCATATGGGTCCTAACTTGTTATATATACAATTATGCTCAATACTATTCTGCACTAAAGCTAGTGTTAAGATTTAATTAATGGCACTATTATTAGCTTGCTCATACTTTAGCTACTATTACGCTTAACTTTATTTCTAATTTTAGTTTAAGCTTAGCAATTTGCGCAAGGCTTGAAATGTATCATTTTATGTGACCCTAATTACATGGTATAGCTCAATTTGAATTAGTATTCATTTGGGGTACAACTTCTAGCTTGTTATTCCATGCTTGACGTTATTAGTTGTTAAACCTAACTGTAGGGTTTATTTACGGGCACCATTATCTTATTATCTATGCTTTAGTTATTGTCAAACTTAGCTTTATTTATTTATTTATTTATCTATAATGGCTGGTTATGATAATTATTAATCATACATTCTAATTTTCATGCAAGGGTAATCTTTATTAAATTTGGAACATTTAATCAAAGTCATAATGCCTTTATCAATATCTTTAATTAATAATAAATCTTTTAAATAATTAATCAAACCATAAATTTAATCATATATGAGCTAATTCAAATTTAAATATTTAAATAATCTCATTTACATTCTACTTGAATTTTATTAGCTTCTTTAAATTATTCCCTAATTTTTCATGATTTTTATCAATTAAAATGAGCTACAAAAAATAGAATAAAAATGTGGAAATAAGGGTGCTGTCGGCCGGATTTGAACCCGGGACCTGTGTGGTAACGAGCGGTGCGGCTAGCCAACTGGGCAACGGCCCTCAGGCGAACGAGAATGGGTGAGGGTTATTTACGAGGTGTGCGCGCGGGGATGGCTCGAAGCAGAGCTGGCCGGCGGTGCTCGGTGCGGGCTTGGCCGGCGGCAGGCGGCGGCCGGGGAGGCTAGGGCAGCCGGCAAAGTGGAGCCGCAAGGAAGTAAGGTGGCTAGTGGGGAGGTGGCGCGGCCCGGAACGGCGGCGAGGTGGGCAGGCAGTGGAGCTAAGCGGCCGGCGGTGGAGGGGAAACGGTGCGGCAGCGCCGGAGCTAAGGAGGAACGGGAATAGGGGAAGCATGAGCTGGAGGAGGGTATTAGTAACCTCACCGTGAGGTTGGCCGAGCCATAGGGGCGCCGAGGTGGGCCGGCGGCGGAGGCCATGGGCGGCGCGGGGAGGTCACCGTGGCGGGAGTTGCTCGGGCGACGAGAGGCCCAGGCGGCGGTTGGGGAAGCATCACGGTGCCAAGGGGGTGCTCCCACCGCGACGAATCGAACTGCTTCGCGTCGAGTTGGAGACGGCGGCTAAAATGGCGGTTTTGGCCGGCGGCGAGGAAGAACGGCCGCGCGGCGAGCTCGGGGCACCGGAGTCCGATTGCTCGTGGGAGGGGGAAGGAGGCTGCTGGGGGCGCACCATGACGCGGTCGGCAGTGGCGGGGCGTCGCCGGAGGGCCGGGAACGGCATGGAGGCGCGGCTGCCGGCGCACGGGGCGGAGGCGGGAGAAGAAGGCAGGGAAGGAAGAGAGGAATGCAGGCGCAATGGGAGGAGTCACCGTCTACTTATAGCCGCAAGGAACGGTGGGAAACCATGAGCAATGCGAGCGCGGTAGTAGGAAACTGTGGGCGGCAAGGTGACGCTTGCGCGCAGATGATGGCGACGGTGAGAGACATGATGGCGACGGGATGACGCCAAGGCAGGGAGAGGGCGCGCTCGGAGAGACGTCGACGCTACGGGGCAGGGCAGACCAGGGTATGGCGCGGGAGCGGTTGAGCGTAGGCGCGAGGCGGGCTCGCATGGCTGCCACGCGGAGGAAGCAAACTGCGGCGCCAGAAGAAGCTGGGCACGGGGATGAAAGAGGAAAGAGAGGGAGGGCGCGCGGAGCTGAGCGGGCCCGTTGGCCAGTGGACGGGGCGAGGGTCCGCAGGGCAGTGACCGAGGGGGAGGCGCGTGCGGGAGGAGCGGACTGGCGAGCGCGCGAACAGGATGGCTGGGCCACTCGGCCGAAGCGGGGAGAAGAGGGAAGGAGATGAGGGCGCTCGGGTGGAAGGCGGGGCCCGGCGGCAGAGGGAGGGCCAGCGCGGCCGTGGGAAAGAATGAGCAGGAGAGGGGTTGGGCTGGGCCTTTGGCCGGCCTGACCCCCTTTTTTTTATTGTTATTTGTTGTGTATTTTGTATATAGCATTTGTACTCTATTCATTTTTGCTAGCTCACAAAATTTTCATATTCATACCTCCTTATCACTGGATTAATCCTTGCATGTGCAAATTTTGATATACATATAGACGTATATATATTTACACACATATTCATGTATGATGGTATCCATATGCTTACTTCTACTGTTATTCATGTTTATTATTTTCAAGATGGCATTTTATGGTTTAAGTCAAATTTTCCCCTTTCTTTTATGGATCATCTTTTCAGATTCGAATTTATAATCTTGAGTTTTCATTATCTGCATATTCACCTTTTTGATATTATTAATGTTTGCCTTTGTCTTTTATGAATTTTCTCCAATTTTTTTTTTTGAACCTCAATCAAATTTAGGAAAACTCCATGAAATCCAAATTCCAATAGAATATATTGCAAAAATAATTTAAGAAATTCAGATTTTCAAATTTTAAATTTTTGGGATGTTACAAACCTACCCCCCTTAAAAAGAATCTCGACCCCCGAGATTCCGGTAGAGTTGAAAGAAAGGAGGTGGGGTTATACTAGCTAGCAATGGGTTTCCGAGTGCTGTTCGACGTATAGTTCCTGAGCTCCACATGGAGATGAAGATCTACACATTAGGGGTTATCACTTGGAAAAGTCAAAAGAGAAGAAAGATATTTGTTCTCTTGGATAGGTCGTAGATTTCCAACTATTTGCTCTTTGACATTGTTGTCTTCACATCATCGTAGAATGGAGTGGTCGCAGCGTCTATTGGACATATGGTTGTAGAATCTCTTATTGATAGGTGGGTAGCAATGGTCTGTGCCCTAGGGTTAGAAAGTCTTAGGATTGCAGAGGTGACTATGGACATATCTATATGGTGGCCTTTTACTTTTACGAGGATCTCGATCTTGCCTTATGGCTTTATCAAGCACGACGATTTTAGCTAAAGGTACATTTCGTAGTTCTCATCACCAGAAAATCTTGGTCTTGCGAATGCCTTGTACAAGCCTGATTAGTTCTAAGTCCAGGGTGTTGCAGTTCCTAAGATGTACATTGCAGTAGTCCTTTGGCAGTTCTGTCTCTTGGTACTACCCCCCTTAAATAAATGACGATTGTCATTAATCATCCATTGTACTCCAGCTGTCTTGGTCATCACGAGATTGGCGGATGGTCTTCTTCACAGTGATGTTGTTCTCTTAAAATATTGGAAGGTCGCAGGGTCTTCACTTCTTCTTGATTGCACTGGTTTTGGGTTACCTGTTATCTCGTTCCTTTGGATCCGATGGGGTTTTCAGAAAAGGTGAGAGGGAATAGCATGAGATGAGGATTAAATCGTGGAGATAAGGTGTTCTAACCCATTTAACTTTAAAGGAAGATACCCCGGAAGCTGGGGTGATACAGAACCACACAAATTTTAAAAGCAACCTTTTTCCTGTGACTGCGAAATAGGACGCCCGAGGGCAAGAGGCAGTGCACAGGGCCCAAAAGAATCTTGCAACAATACAACATCTACTCGGGGAGCACACATAGGAGGGTGCAGGGTTCTTATGCACAGTCCGTCTAAAACGAGACTATCTTATCTTCAGGATCATCTTCGTCGTTCCTAACCTTAATATTTGGAGTAGGGGTACGAGAAAAGGATCAAAATTTTCCTTTTGGAAAGTATTTGGGGTAGTTTCATTGGTTTTGGCACTCAGCATTTTTTTTAATGATCCTTGTGGCTAAATAGTTTTTTTTTTCTAATCTCTTCCAACGTTCAACTATCCATCACTGAATCAATTCACTCCCAAATGATTTTTTTTGGTACATAAGGCTTAGAATCCAAAGGCCTTTATAATTTAACTTCCACATTTGCAAACTGCACTTAGGCTATCTTTCTTCATTAATTGTTCATGGCATTACTGCCATCTAAGACTCCAAACAGCGAAAGAGATTATTATTATTATTATTATTATTTTTATCCACCAATCATACTCGTCCTATTATATCATCCATCATTTCATTAATCTAGTCATGATTATCTAAGTCCCGCATAAATCTTTGATCTTCAATCATATATTTGTGGAGTAAATATCATATTTTCACTATGACTGTATAATCAAAATCTCGGATCTACTATTGGTCAACTTATTAACTCTACAATCCAATGAAAATCCAACGCCTTTACTTTAGATCCACCAATATAATTCTTCCATTTAAAATTCTATTAATCGAATCGAAGTTACCAAAATTATGATATGTGCCTGAATTTTCCACCACATCTTTATAAATCCAATCTCAGGTTCGTCAATTGCCAGTTTTATCAGCTTTCCAATCCTATGAAGATCTAACTTTCTTTATTTAGATCCACTGATGTCTTTCGTATCGTGACCTCCTAATAATCCAGTCGGGTGTCATTGACCCAAATCCATGGTTTGCTTCTCCAATGATCAACCTGAATCTTTATTGTCTATCTACTCCTCAATTCTGAATTCTAATGATTACCCATCATTATTACTTTTAAATCCACCAGTGTCATGTGTATCAGGCTTCCTAATAATCCAAGATTGTATTCAAAATCATAATTACTCCTCGGGTAACCACCTAAATCTTCAGTGACAACCTCCGAATTAATTCATTATTATGAACATCTTTCAGGAATAATGTTATTAATCAAGCCTATACTTTGATAATTGTTGTCATCTCTCCAATTTCTCAAAACTCATTCAATTTTGTCTAGCAATCGATTATGTTCCATTATTCCACTATTGTAAATATCTCCCAAGAATTATGTTATTTATCAATGTTGTACTCCCGCAATTATTTTCATACTTCCTATTTCTCCAAGAATAACTTAATTCCTCCATTTAGTCATTCTAATTCTTTCTGTTAGGCTCCACCAATTTTTTTTGTTCTTCCAATTTTTACCCTATTGTTTACTCCAAAAATAAAACAATCTTTGATATTAAGCTTCAAGGTTAAGCACCATGACTCTTGGCCTTAAGTGCGTTTTCATAGAAAGTTTACAAGAGAAGTACTGGATTTTCATCACTTTGAATTTGGGTAAGAGAGCTTCAGAAGTAAAATGGCTAGGGCAGCATATGGATGAGGGGGAATCATCCTAAGAGAGATAAGAATGAGCAGTATAACTTATATTTTTGGAGATAGTATTTTAAAGAAATATTTCTAGTCATGAAACTAACGGTCAGACTAACTAGGTCACGACCTGCAGTCGATATGCTCTGATACCAGCGCTGTAAGAGCCCAGATATTAACATCCGGATTCCTCTGTGATTCCACCGCACTATTCCCTGGATCAGTAGATAGTGCTCACAGATTACAGTTCGGAATATCAAAGTTCATACCATGCGGAAACGTAAATATAATAGTAGACTTACTCATGGGCCGATTAGGCCGAAATCAATAAATTGCAGCAGCGTAAGAACGAAGCACACAGGTGGGACCTTCAGGACATGCCCACAGGCAGCCAACTGGAGGTTCGCGACCTAGCCCTTGACGTCTTCAACTTCTTGGCCAGCTTGTCCAATCTTGTTGCTGAGGCGAGGTGATTTGATTTCCTGATTCTGAATTTTTGTCGCAAAAACGAGCATGAGCACTCCGACCCCGTGCTCCGCGAGCCAATACACAGAATGCAATTAAATAGTATGCATGGCTTAACAAAGGAAAGGCTCGGGCTATTTTAATTTGCGTAGAGTGCTTTTGAATACAATTAATTAAAAAGTCCTATGACTTAGCAATTTTGGAACAAATCATAATGTACAAGGAAATGCATTATTAATATCGATTCAGATTCCATCCACCGTTACATGGTATCTGCACCATATAGCAATTTCTTCAGCGTTATAGCCGCTTAACTTACCACTGGGACGACGCCCAGGACAATTCCAAACCAGGGCAGTCCTTCGCCCTTCAAGTTTCCATTCCCAGTTTCCAATGTTTTTGAAACAGAACTATATCCAGTTAAGTTCCCATGTCTGCCCATGACCGTGGGCACGGCTATTCGAATAGTTTTGACTCTGCAGAGTTTGTACACTTTCACCACAAGAGATGAACTATCCTTTTTGCCAACATGCTTCCTTAGGCATGAGACCCAGATAATTTATCACAAAACCTTTACCTTACTCCGATCTAGCTAGACACCACCCACGCTGAGGTTTCACCACTGAAGGGTTACACCACCACAGTCAGAAGCCCCCTCTTGCGCCGTGCGAGTACAGTACACCCTGTGCCTCACTGTGAGTAAACCAGTACACCCTGGCACCCACTTCCCTCGGTGATGTCTGAACTAAACCCTTGCAAGTTATTCAGCTAGGTCGTACCCATTATAGACTTGTGGTTGTACTGTTTTACACGGGTTGACATGACAAGATTCGGTCCTTAAAGTCACCCGGATGGTTCTACCACATTTCATGATTTGTGCTCCCACCGCACCACATACCAGCCCCCAAACCATCCATCCAGGTGTTTAAGCAAGTTGGGATTTTTGAGAGCATAAAATAACCATATCAAAGGATACCAGTCATTCCCACCATGACTGCCCAACCAATTTTTCTCAGGATTAAAAGTGATGCTTGGGCGCTCTCGCGCCCATGAGTACCTAAGCAAAACTAAGCATGGCGTATAATTAGGGACTTATTTTCAAAAGTTACCATTATAATTTTGCTAGGGCGACAATGTTCGCACATTCAAATATTCCAAAGGAGGGGTAATATTATCCAAGGTAAACAATAGGCACATAACTAGATTATTGAATTAAACATGTATTTTCATAAACATAACAGCATGCAAATTGGATAATTTAAATCAAAGTAATTTGCAGAAAATATTGGTTCAACATGATCAAAGTATTGACTCGCCTGGCGCGGTTTACCGCGGACTTTGGCGCACACGAAGCTTTCTCTTGAGCTTCTATTCTTCATCTTCACTTCGAGCTTGATCTCGTTTGATCCACTGAATCTTCACGACTCCCAATTTCTAATTACGCGACAAATGACTGAATGCAAATAAAAGTAAATAACTCAAAAAGATCCAAATAAATCCGAATAATTTAAATGGCCGGTTTAATTTATTTTATACATGTATTACGATTTGAGAATAGCAGAGTGATTCGGTTTAGTGTGTTGCAAACACAGCAGTAGCTGGGTTTGAGTGAGAGAACGAGTTATCTGAATAACTTTACCGTGAGGGAAAATTTTAGGATAATAAAGGATCATAAGTAAGGAAGTATCTACAGGGATTATTTTACTTTGGAGAAGAAGTGGCCAAACATAGCCGATTGGAGAAAGACGAAATTCGATCTTTTTATTAATAACCTCTTTTATTATTTTCGTATTTATCAAGGAAGTTCCATGAGTTAGGTAGACCTATGTATCGATGTATGAGTCTGGCTGGGTATGTATTCCTTGCAACTTAGGTTATGGTAAAGGCATACTGGACTGATGGATGAGATCTGTACTTATTCTATAAATCTGTAATAATCCCATTATCATATTTTATGCATCTTTATTCATAGCTACGCTAAATTTAAGTTGAATTAGGATCCACTCATATGGGTCCTAACTTGTTATATATACAATTATGCTCAATACTATTCTGCACTAAAGCTAGTGTTAAGATTTAATTAATGGCACTATTATTAGCTTGCTCATACTTTAGCTACTATTACGCTTAACTTTATTTCTAATTTTAGTTTAAGCTTAGCAATTTGCGCAAGGCTTGAAATGTATCATTTTATGTGACCCTAATTACATGGTATAACTCAATTTGAATTAGTATTCATTTGGGGTACAACTTCTAGCTTGTTATTCCATGCTTGACGTTATTAGTTGTTAAACCTAACTGTAGGGTTTATTTACGGGCACCATTATCTTATTATCTATGCTTTAGTTATTGTCAAACTTAGCTTTATTTATTTATTTATTTATCTATAATGGCTGGTTATGATAATTATTAATCATACATTCTAATTTTCATGCAAGGGTAATCTTTATTAAATTTGGAACATTTAATCAAAGTCATAATGCCTTTATCAATATCTTTAATTAATAATAAATCTTTTAAATAATTAATCAAACCATAAATTTAATCATATATGAGCTAACTCAAATTTAAATATTTAAATAATCTCATTTACATTCTACTTGAATTTTATTAGCTTCTTTAAATTATTCCCTAATTTTTCATGATTTTTATCAATTAAAATGAGCTACAAAAAATAGAATAAAAATGTGGAAATAAGGGTGCTGTCGGCCGGATTTGAACCCGGGACCTGTGTGGTAACGAGCGGTGCGGCTAGCCAACTGGGCAACGGCCCTCAGGCGAACGAGAATGGGTGAGGGTTATTTACGAGGTGTGCGCGCGGGGATGGCTCGAAGCAGAGCTGGCCGGCGGTGCTCGGTGCGGGCTTGGCCGGCGGCAGGCGGCGGCCGGGGAGGCTAGGGCAGCCGGCAAAGTGGAGCCGCAAGGAAGTAAGGTGGCTAGTGGGGAGGTGGCGCGGCCCGGAACGGCGGCGAGGTGGGCAGGCAGTGGAGCTAAGCGGCCGGCGGTGGAGGGGAAACGGTGCGGCAGCGCCGGAGCTAAGGAGGAACGGGAATAGGGGAAGCATGAGCTGGAGGAGGGTATTAGTAACCTCACCGTGAGGTTGGCCGAGCCATAGGGGCGCCGAGGTGGGCCGGCGGCGGAGGCCATGGGTGGCGCGGGGAGGTCACCGTGGCGGGAGTTGCTCGGGCGACGAGAGGCCCAGGCGGCGGTTGGGGAAGCATCACGGTGCCAAGGGGGTGCTCCCACCGCGACGAATCGAACTGCTTCGCGTCGAGTTGGAGACGGCGGCTAAAATGGCGGTTTTGGCCGGCGGCGAGGAAGAACGGCCGCGCGGCGAGCTCGGGGCACCGGAGTCCGATTGCTCGTGGGAGGGGGAAGGAGGCTGCTGGGGGCGCACCATGACGCGGTCGGAGTGGCGGGGCGTCGCCGGAGGGCCGGGAACGGCATGGAGGCGCGGCTGCCGGCGCACGGGCGGAGGCGGGAGAAGAAGCAGGGAAGGAAGAGAGGAATGCAGGCGCAATGGGAGGAGTCACCGTCTACTTATAGCCGCAAGGAACGGTGGGAAACCATGAGCAATGCGAGCGCGGTAGTAGGAAACTGTGGGCGGCAAGGTGACGCTTGCGCGCAGATGATGGCGACGGTGAGAGACGTGATGGCGACGGGATGACGCCAAGGCAGGGAGAGGGCGCGCTCGGAGAGACGTCGACGCTACGGGGCAGGGCAGACCAGGGTATGGCGCGGGAGCGGTTGAGCGTAGGCGCGAGGCGGGCTCGCATGGCTGCCACGCGGAGGAAGCAAACTGCGGCGCCAGAAGAAGCTGGGCACGGGGATGAAAGAGGAAAGAGAGGGAGGGCGCGCGGAGCTGAGCGGGCCCGTTGGCCAGTGGACGGGGCGAGGGTCCGCAGGGCAGTGACCGAGGGGAGGCGCGTGCGGGAGGAGCGGACTGGCGAGCGCGCGAACAGGATGGCTGGGCCACTCGGCCGAAGCGGGGAGAAGAGGGAAGGAGATGAGGGCGCTCGGGTGGAAGGCGGGGCCCGGCGGCAGAGGGAGGGCCAGCGCGGCCGTGGGAAAGAATGAGCAGGAGAGGGGTTGGGCTGGGCCTTTGGCCGGCCTGACCCCCCTTTTTTTTTATTGTTATTTGTTGTGTATTTTTGTATATAGCATTTGTACTCTATTCATTTTTGCTAGCTCACAAAATTTTCATATTCATACCTCCTTATCACTGGATTAATCCTTGCATGTGCAAAATTTTGATATACATATATACGTATATATATTTACACACATATTCATGTATGATGGTATCCATATGCTTACTTCTACTGTTATTCATGTTATTATTTTCAAGATGGCATTTTATGGTTTAAGTCAAATTTTCCCCTTTCTTTTATGGATCATCTTTTCAGATTCGAATTTATAATCTTGAGTTTTCATTATCTGCATATTCACCTTTTTGATATTATTAATGTTTGCCTTTGTCTTTTATGAATTTCTCCAATTTTTTTTTTTGAACCTCAATCAAATTTAGGAAAACTCCATGAAATCCAAATTCCAATAGAATATATTGCAAAAATAATTTAAGAAATTCAGATTTTCAAATTTTAAATTTTTGGGATGTTACAGGTTGGTGCCCCACCTCCCCCACAAGTGCTGCTGCCATTGGAGCCAAGGAGAGGAAGGAGAAGGAGAAGAAGGAAGGAGAAGGAAGGAGAAGAAGAAGAGGAGGAAAAAAAGGGGTGATTCTTCATCTAGGTAATTTTTCCTCATCCCAAACCCTATGTTTTTCTGAATAATTAGGGTTCTTGGCACGGATTTTGAAGGAATATTATAGATTAATTGCCCGATTAGAGATTACCTGCTGTCTGCCTGTAGATTGATTCGCGCAGCGCATTTGTTTGCACGGTTTTCACTTAGTAAACGAATTTTCCTGCAGACTATTCCAAAATGAAAGTTGTAGAGGACTTCTAGATACATCTCCTGTATTTGTTTCGGAATTTTCTGCCATGGGATCTGGGAGTTACAGGGTCGGGAATACTGCTGTTCGTCAGGCGAGCAGATTGGTACAGACCGACGGTAATCTGTGAATTTGAGGTAGTAAATGATTTTTATGGTCATGGTCCTAATTGAGAAAGTTGTAGATAATTTATATTTCTAGATTCTATATAAAATTCAGAATTTTTAGACCCCTGTACTGTTGCTGGGACGCAATTGAATACCGCTGTCCAATCTGCCAGAACAGAGTTCTTCCTCTGTTTTGGGCATTAAATTACACCTAGCTGTGATCAAAATAAAAATAGGTGTTCTACATGAAAAATGTAGGTTTTTAAGTGATGAAACCAGAGAGGTATCGTTTGCTGTATTTGGATCAATATTTTTAAAGTTACGAAAATGTTAAGCAGTGCTGCTGCAGAGGGTAATTTGCTGAATTGTTGAGCGGAGAGGAGTAAGTGCGGGTTCGGGGGTTCTAGCGACGTCTTTAATTATTTATGTCGTATTTGTATGCTGTGGCTTTGTGCTGAGAGATGCCTTTTGGACAGGTGGTCTTGTCCCTGAGCGCTCTTGATTTTACTTCGCTTCGTCGGATTGAGGCAAGTAAACGTAGCGGTGGTTGCTACCGTTTAACTTGTTATTCCTTCTACTTTCAGTTTACATTATTATCATAATTTGATACATTATGTCATGATTGCATGATATCTTAATTGTGGAGATGGTAGCAAGTATTTATCCATTGATATGTTGATAATCTGCTAGTAGACATGTGGAAATCTTGCTTAATGTTATAATGTGGAACATGAAAATAACATGTGGTGGATGTGGATATGTCGTGAGCATGTTGATGCTCCTTTGAGGATGGATTAATGTGATTGTGATTATCATATCATTCATATCATATCATATCATGTCATATGCATATGTGGATGTCGCCGCACCTAGCCGCGACCGTACCGGTACAACATCGTATATTGCCGTAATACGATGCACCTCAATTCCTGCCCTGGAAAGAGTGATGTGGAGCATAGCATGAAAGCATTCATATGCATTGCATTGTGGAAAGATTCATTTGCATACATATGCAATATGTTGTGGTGAAGTTATTTTGTGGAATATTCAACTTCATAGTTGCAATGTGGAATTGGCTCATGTGAGCTAATTGTGGTTGTGGTCGTGGAATGCGGTTCCTCCCTTGTGTATGGTAAGGGCTGTGATGGTGGCATGAGATTCTTTTCTCTCGTAGTAATTGATGATATCAATTGTGCATGTGGGAAATAATAAAGTATTGAAGTAAGACATACATATGTTTTATTGCTTTTGGTAGTGGTAGTGGTCGAGGATTTAAAGTGGTCAGACAAGATTTATTTGTTAATGTTTTACTGTCATTGATGGTGATTTGAGGATTGAGGATATAAACATTGTTATTTGTGGAGGATTAAATTATTGATGATTAATCTATTGAAGTTTGTGGAAGATTAAATGTTTTATTTGCATTTAATTGTGGATACAATGACTGCACTCATATGCCAATTAAATCTGAAATTGAAGAGGTATGATTCATGAAAATTTGTGGTGGTTTAATAATTGTGGACATGAATTATAGTTGTAGTTGTATGGAATTATAAATGATGATGTATAATTGTTTGTAGTTTGAATAGCCTGTTAAACAGTTTGCTTGCTGAGATTTTTATCTCACCCTTTTCCCCCTCCCTACAGGTGGACTTTGAGCATGCATGGGAAGGGTAGAACGGCACCACACTGATGCACGTGAATCATATTTTTATGCTGTAATAAAGTTGAAAGGATTCTAGACCTTGCATAGCTTTGTTTACATTATCTTAATAATGTTAAATTTGTGAACTATGTTTTAAATTAAAATGTTGGAGGATGTTTTAAATAGTGAATTGCTATCACTATCCTGTTATTCCTTAGTTGTTTATGCTTCCGCTTATACTATCTTGTTTAGTAATTGTTGCCAATTTATTTTATCTTGTAAATTGGCTCGTTGTAGAGCAGTTTTAGTAGCATCCCAGGGTAATGTGGGTCTTGGGGTGTTACACATTGTGCAGCGAGTCCTCAGCACACAGGTACAACGACCCGATAAGCTTCAACGCCATAATTTGTTTCAGACTTTCTTCGCAATCAAGAACCGGCGCGCACGTGTCATCATTGATGGAGGAAGCTGCAACAACTTGGTGAGTTCTGATTTGGTCAAGAAGCTTGGCTTGACCACGCGACCGCATCCACATCTATACCATATTCAGTGGTTAAATGACTCTGGAAAAGCTAAGGTAACGCAAACATACCGAGTCCATTTTTCCATTGGTGCTTATGCTGATCATGTTGATTGTGATGTGGTTCCCATGCAAGCATGCTCTCTTTTATTGGGTCGACCTTGGGAATTTGATAATGATGCTTTACACCATGGTAGTAGTAACAAATACACTTTTATGCATAAGGGAAAGAACGTTACTTTACTGCCTTTGACCCCAGCTGAGATTATAGAGGCCGATAGGGAGAGAGCTGCTGCTACTAATGATCCAAAAGAACATGAAAAATCTGAAAAACAGCAAGTACTCCATTTGAAAAATTCTGTTATGCTTGCCACAAAATCAGACCTTGTTGTAATTGATGATGTTAATGATACATGCTATGCTTTTGTGTGCAAAGATGCTTTATTTTCTCTTGATAATATGCCTTGCACTTTGCCTGCTCCTGTCACTAACCTTTTGCAGGAGTTTGGAGATGTTTTCCCTGATGAGATACCTCCAGGACTTCCACCCATTCGAGGGATTGAGCACCAAATTGACTTGATCCCTGGAGCGAGTATGCCAAACCGTGCGGCGTACAGGACCAATTCCGAAGAGACTAAGGAGATTCAGTGACAAGTCAAGGACCTTTTGGACCGTGGGTACGTACGTGAGAGCCTTAGTCCTTGTGCTGTTCCTGTTCTTTTGGTTCCCAAAAAAGATGGTTCTTAGCGTATGTGTGTAGATTGTAGAGCCATTAACAACATTACTATAAGGTATCGTCACCCTATTCCTAGGCTAGACGACATGCTTGATGAGTTGTGTGGTGCTATAATTTTCACAAAGATTGACTTGCGTAGTGGATACCACCAAATAAGAATGAAACTTGGCGATGAATGGAAAACTGCTTTTAAAACTAAGTTCGGCTTGTATGAGTGGTTAGTCATGCCTTTTGGTTTAACTAATGCACCTAGCACATTTATGAGATTAATGAACGAGGTTTTACGTCCTTTCATTGGCAAATTTGTGGTCGTTTACTTTGATGATATCTTGATTTATAGCAAGTCCATGGATGAACATTTGAATCACTTACGTGCTGTTTTTAATGCTTTGAGAGATGCACGTTTGTTTGGTAACCTTGAGAGGTGCACCTTTTGCACGGATCGAGTCTCTTTTCTTGGCAATGTTGTGACTCCACAAGGAATTGAGGTTGATAGAGTCAAGGTGGAGGCGATATGGAGTTGGCCCACGCCCACGACGGTCTCCCAAGTGCGGAGTTTTCTTGGCCTTGCAGGATTTTATCGCCGCTTTGTCAAGGAATACAGCACCATTGCGACACCGTTGATTGAGTTGACAAAGAAGGGCGTCGTGTTCCATTGGGGGCCATCACAAGGGGAGTCCTTTAATCTTTTGAAGGACAGGCTTACACACGCACCATTGCTCCAACTTCCGGATTTTGGTAAGACTTTTGAGCTGGAATGTGATGCTAGCGGAATTGGTATTGGTGGTGTTTTGATGCAAGAAGGCAAACCTGTTGCCTACTTTAGTGAAAAATTGAATGGTCCTACTCTTAATTATTCCACGTATGATAAAGCATTGTATGCTCTTGTTCGTTCTTTAGAGACGTGGCAACACTATTTATGGCCTAAAGAATTTGTCATTCATTCCGATCATGAATCACTTAAGCATATTCATAATCAAACCAATTTGAATCGTAGACATGCTAAGTGGGTTGAATTTATTGAATCTTTTCCTTATGTCATTAAACACAAGAAAGGGAAAGATAATATGATTGCTGATGCTTTGTCTCGACGCTATACCATGTTGTCTCAACTTGATTGTCGCATTTTTGGTCTTGAACCTATTAAAGCACAATATGCTTTTGATGCTGATTTTAAGGATGTGTTGTTGCATTGTAAAGAGGGACAAGCATGGAATAAATTCGTGATCAATGATGGGTTTTTATTTAGAGCTAACCGCCTATGCATTCCAGTTGGATCCGTTCGTCTTTTGTTGTTGCAGGAGGCGCATGGAGGCGGTTTGATGGGACATTTTGGTGCTAAGAAGACGGAGGATATTCTGGCCACACACTTCTTTTGGCCAAGGATGAGGCGAGATGTTGAGCGGTTTGTGGCTTGCTGCACTACATGTCAAAAAGCTAAATCTCGCTTGAATCCACATGGTTTATATATGCCTCTTCCTGTTCCTTCTATTCCGTGGGCAGATATTTCTATGGACTTTGTTTTAGGATTGCCCAAAACTAAGAGGGGGAGGGATAGCATTTTTGTTGTTGTGGATCGCTTTTCTAAGATGGCTCACTTTATACCATGTCATAAAACCGATGATGTTGTTCATAATGCTGACCTTTTTTTCAAAGAGATAGTTCGTTTGCATGGTATGCCTTCTACTATAGTTTCAGATCGTGATGCCAAGTTCTTGAGTCACTTTTGGCGTACTCTATGGAACAAGTTGGCTACAAAGTTGTTATTCTCTACAACATGTCACCCACAAACTGATGGCCAAACTGAGGTGGTGAACCGCACATTGTCTACCATGTTGAGAGCTGTTTTGAAGAATAATTTGAAGCTGTGGGAAGAGTGTTTGCCGCATGTTGAGTTCGCATATAATCAAGCGGAACACTCCACCACCAAGGTAAGTCCTTTTCATGTAGTGTATGGATTCAATCCACGTGCCCCTATTGATATTTTACCTTTGCCTACTAGTGAGAGAGTTCATCATGATGCTAAGGAGTGTGCTGATTTTATTGTCAAAATGCATGAGACTACTAAGGCAAACATTGAAAAGATGAATGAAAAATATAGAATTACTGGTAGTAAAGGTAGAAAGGAAGTTAAACTTGAACCGGGTGATTTTGTTTGGTTGCACTTGAGAAAGGATAGATTTCCTGAGTTAAGAAAGTCAAAATTGATGCCTAGAGCTGCTGGTCCTTTTAAGATAGTTGAGAAGATAAATGATAATGCATATAAACTTGAGTAGCCTCCCGAGTTTGGGGTTAGTCCCACCTTTAACATTTCAGATTTGAAGCCACACTTGGGAGAAGAAGATGAGGCTGAGTTGAGGACAACTCCGCTTCAAGAGGGGGAGGATGATGAGGACATCACTTCTTCAAATACACACAACACTCCTCCACTTGACATTCAAGGACCAATCACTAGAGCTCGCGCCCGACAATTGAATTTACAGGTGAGCTCGTTCCTAAGTACTTCTTTTTGTTCATTTGAGAATCGATTGCTACCTAATGATTTAATTATGATTAGGAACCATGGAGTGGACCTGGAAGTACTTGGAGAAGGACTACGAGACGCACAAGTCCAGCAAGGGCGGTGGAATCATGTTGGAGGGCCAACTCAAGCCGACTTCGAATCCAATTCGGAGTCCAGGACCAGGCCGCACTAAAACGGACGCCTAGATCGCATCCGGACTCCGTTTTGGACGTTCTACATATGTATGGAAAGATGAGAAGAAAACCTTTCCAATGGATCTAGTCCCATGTCAAAATTCCTTCTGAGTCAACGGTAATCGTCGAAACAAGTGGGCATTCAGAATCTATCAGGGTGCTGCGTCACCATCTTTTGGGCCATTCGGCTTTGTATCGTGTTGGAGCCCATTAGGGCACGTCCAGGGGTTTTGCACAACCCTCACTCCTTTATATCCAGCCGCCACCCCCACCATTAGGGTTTGGGTTTTCCTTAGATTAATCTGTTTTTGAACAGTTTCGCTGTTCATCGGTTTGTGAGACCCCAACTTTCGAGTGCTAAATCAATACATCTGCAATTCAGTTGTGTTCTTCCTTGTTCTTGCTTGTGTTCTTCGATTCACAGGCGAGGATTAGCCTTCTTGGCGAGGTCAACCTGGCTGCGCACGGTTGATAACCTGAGGAGACGTGGTGCTGCGATTGCAGGGTTTGGAATGTGTTGTTCGGAAGCCGGATCAATTTGTGTCACGCCTCCACCAAATCGAACATATCCAGAACCTGTTGGAAGATCGGGACCCCGTTCCTATCATTCCACTCTTTTGTGATAACACTTCTGCAATTAACATTGCTAAGGACCCAGTGCAGCATTCTCGGACCAAACACATTGATATCCGATATCACTTCCTTCAAGACCATGTGGAGAAGGGTGACATAGTGCTCCAGTTTGTGGAGAGTGACCACCAGTTGGCTGACATCTTTACCAAGCTTTTGGATAGTTCGAGGTTTTCAGCTCTGCGGGGAGAGCTTGGGGTGGTTTGTCCTTATGGGCTGTTGTGAGTTTGTGCTTTACTTCTTTACTATATTGATTATGCTCTTACTCCTTGCTGTTGCATTGCATTGTGGGTGCATTCGGGATAGTCTTTCTAGCATAGGTTAGAGTGTTTCTCTGGTCTAGCTGCTTAGATCTCTTATCTTGTGATTCTAGGATGCTGCTTGTTAGCTGTTCCTCTTCTCACTAGGTTGAGCTTACTCACTGCTTATAGGTTCTAGCGAGGGTTGGGCCACCCTCGGGTAGACAGGGTACGTGTTTGCTCCTTAGAGTGTTAGATGTTCAGTTGATAGTCCTGGAGTCATATGGGGTAGATAAGAGTTAGTCTGAGCCATAGTTTCTTATTTGTCTTATCTATGCTTTAAGGACTGCCTGTTTTCTGTTTTCTTTGCCAGCTTCTCGATTTATTGCTTTGGTTCAAGGGGAGTTCATTTGGGAGCTTCTGGAGCTTAATATTGACATAACTCAACTTGAACTAAAAGTTGCATCACATGTTGAGGGGGAGCTGTATTTTCTTGCATTTCAGCATCCTGCATTATAAATAACTACATGGAGCCTTGATTATTATCCTTTCATGACATGGTTACATTGCTTTACATTCTGCCATGATTTGTGCTTATTTGCTAGATTGATCATGACTTTATATGTATAGACTAGCTTTTGCCATGATAAGTTCATTAAAATTGCTCAACTTGAATTAAAACTTGTCATGCTAACTCTTGAGATTAGTCTTTCTTTAGTTAGCCTCTTATGATTCATGCCATGTCAAATAGGCTGAGTTGAGTCTTGAATCTTTGTTGAGCTTTAGATTGAGCTATGATAGTTTCTTGATGACACATGAGTTAGCCCAAGTCTTATGTTCATAAAAATGCAAAAAGATCTCTTTTGTGTGAAAAAACTGATCTCACCAATTCTTTCTCATGAGACGGCTTGCCATTGCACTAGGCATGAACTCAGGGGGAGTTTTGGATGACCTAGACCATCTTCTTAAGCTTCTTGCTTGTAGTGGTCGCATAAGGCTTGAGATCTAGCACATTACTAAACAAAAACTTGGTTGGAAATAATCATGAGCTTCTCAAAGTAAAAATATGTCTATTGTGCTCAATTTGCTAAAACTTGCAAGACTTACAAATACAAGCACAACTGTATCATTCTTCTCTATTTATCTCAATACTAGCTTCTCGGTTACACTTAGACTATTGACATGGCCTGCATCATCTTTGGATACCTCTAGCTGGACTATGATCATGGTTGACTTGACATGCTAAGAAATTCGATTAATTTTCAGATTGTGACTTATTTGGCTTAGCTTGATTATACATGTCTTGTCATAATCTTGATAGCATACTTCTGTGTTATGGCCTGATATAATCCTCATATGCTCATTTTGGATAATCTTCATGGCTCTAAACACTTAAAATAAACAAATTTCAGCCATTTCATCCAACATCATATCTTATTCTCTCTTTTGCATCCTTGATGATTTTATTGCCAAAAGGGGGAGAATAGCGGAGAAAAAGTCATTTGGGATCTTTCTGGAGCTTTGGAGATCAATTTGCTCTTTCTGTTTTCGCTCTAAGGTTTCCTTTGTCAACATGGTCTTGATTCCTCTTTGCTCCTTTCGAAGGCCATGTTTGATTTTCTTTTTCAAACTCAACTTTATGCTTTTTCAGTGTTTGTCAATATACTCATTAAGGGGGAGATTGAGAGACCATGTGGAGGTGACCACATGTTTGTGACGAGTAATTGGCACTTGGCTCAGAAAGATTGAGTTTGATTTGGGTGTTTTCTGCGAAGTCATAGCCCTGTGTGAACGTTTGGTAGACCTTACGACCACATTGGGCGTGGTCGTAGGTCACTGGGGTGGTTTACGACCACTAAGACCGTGGTTGAAAGGCAGTAGCAAAGATTACGACCACGTTTGGTCATGATCACAAGTCTCCGAGAGGTTTACGACCATGTTGGCCATGGTCGAACACTGGTACGACTATGTTGGCCATGGTCGAACGCTGCTACGACCACGTTGATCGTGGTCGAAAACATGGTTCGCAGTTTACGACCATGTTGTGTTGTTTACGACCACTCTGATCGTGGTCGAGCGCACTTAAGACTACGTTGGTCATGGTTGGAAGTTGTCAGTCGGAGCTACGACCGCAACGGTCGAAAGTCGGCGCTCGAAGTTACGACCACGTTGAGTAGTCGTGGCCTATGACCACGTTATCGCCGGAAGCGGTCGGAAGCACTCGGGTGAAGTCGTAGCGCAGTCGGTTGTGGTCGGAAGCCCATTCGATCACATTATAGACTTAGGCTGAAAGTCGTAGCTTCTGTTGTCTGGTCGTATGGCTTCCAGAAGCGGTCGTATCAGCAAGGAATCGGTCGTAAAGACTTATGAGAAGGTCGTAGACCGTGTGCAGTAATGTTTAAGTGATTTCGACCGGTCGTAATGTATGTACTACTTTGTGGACTGTAGTTTGAGTTCTCTTTTCCGATGCAAATGGTTGTTACCCTTGTCTAGTGCGGTGCTATGAATGTTTGCTTCTCTGTGATGGTTTGCAGGACTTTGAGACTAGTCGTGGTGAGGCATGGATGGTTGAGACTAGGCACGGGGGTGCTGAGGTCGTGAGCGGCCGGGAGATGCCAAAGACGACGAGGTCTGTGAGGTAGTTGCAAGCGTGATCGGCAAGGCAGGAGGAAGCTTCCGGGAAGGCAGCGGAGTGGCATTTTGGAGAAATGCGGAAAGCTGCAAAGGAAGCTGTGTCTCTGCCAATGCACAGGAGTTGTTGGCGCTAACGGGCAAAGCAGTGGAGCTGTTGGGTTTAACGGGTAAAGCACTGGAAGTTTGTTTTCGCTAGTGGGTAAAGCGAGTGGTAAAACCCGGTGTTAGGTGGGGGTTTACGGGTTCCCCCCGGTAGCAGAAGGCTATAAATAGAGAGGGTAGAGCTCGGGTGCTGGGTGAGATTCTGATTTCCGAGTTGCTCTGTTCTTCCTTGTTTATTTGTGTGTGTGGGTTCTCGGAATGGAGCAAGTGTGCTCATGTATCTCCCAGTTGGAGTGGCTGTAAAAACCATATTATCAATCATTCATCTCTCTTCCTCTATGTTGAGTTTTCTTTTGTTCTGTGAATTGTTTGATTGTTTTGTTTGTGCTTTCTCTTCTTTGTCCTTTCCCATGTATGTCTGAGATGATGGTTCTCATTTGTGCTCTGGCTTTCTTGATCTAAGCAAGTTCTTAGCTCGAGTTACCTTGCTATCTTCTGCTCTGAACTAGGATCCATACTCAAGACCTTTTGGTCAGGTTCTTCCCGAGAGCAGAGATTTCGATCGGGTCCTTGTGCAATTGGTCGTGTGTCTCAAGTAACTCTGTTCTTTTTCGACCATGCCTTCTTGTTAGAGCTCAGTCATGTTTAGAATCTCTTGGCTATTTGTCTCAAGACTTTAATGTTATTCACTTTTGAGTCTTGCCGGTCGTGCGCAATCTCTCTGTCTTCGGTCGTTTCTGTGTTCTTTCTTTTGTTGATCAACATTTCACTGTGAAGTCTCGACTGCTCTGAAACTGCTTTGGTCACAGCAAGGAGTCGTTCGATTACATAGTAAGGTATCGACTGTTCTGGGTTCCTGCCGACTGCATCATTCTTGATTAGTCTCAGTTGACTTCCTCTCGGTTTCCAGCGAGCATTCATCTTCTGCCTTCGTAGCTTCTGTAGCTATTGGAGAAGAAGTTGGTGAGAATACTTGGAGAGTTCATGAAGGCACCATTCACCCCCCCTCTATTGCCATTTCGGTCCTACACGTTGTGACTGGAGGATGAGAAGCGGCAACCATCTTGCCATGCCGGCAAGGCGCGCAAACTAGATCTTTGACCATCTTGAGTTTAGGTAGACCACGAATGAGATCGTGGCCGCTAACTCGGGTCAAATGGTCAAATCCAATATGACCAAGTCTCCTATGCTGGAAAGTAAGGTCACGGGACTCGGAAGCAACTAAACACTTCAGAGGATCACTAGAAGACTCAACAAAATCAGCACGAAAAATCCTCCCATATCTAGAGATCCCGCAAACAAGACTCCCCAAAGAATCAAGAATTTTGCAAACATTTTTCTTAAAGCTCACCTCGAAACCATCATCGGTAAGCTGGGAAACCGAGAGCAAATTGTATTTCAGCTTACTAACCAAGGCAACATCTTTTAAAATGAAAGAATCATTAACGTGCATAGTACCTTTAGCGATGACACACCCAGACGAGGCATCTCCGAAGGTGATAATCTCATCACCTGGAGCTCGGATAAGGGAAGAGAACCAACGAGAGTCTCCGGTCATGTGTCGAGAACAGCCAGAGTCTACGAGCCAAATCTCTCCCTTCCCTGCCTGGCGAACCTGAGTCAACAAGAGAGAGATGGTTCAGTACTGGGATAAATCAAAAGAGATTTTGGAACCCAATACTGAATCACACGACGAGCAGAAGAAGTAGTCACACACGACTGACCTCTAACTACCCTACACTCTCCGTCGCTCAGAAAGCTAGAAGGTCTATGAGTAGACCTAAAGCTGTTGTTGGGCTGGACTGCTATGGAAGAGTGAGTCTGAGCACCAGCAACATGCTGATCTCACCGCGGGTAGCTGTTTTGATGGGGAAAACGAGATCTACCCTCAGGACGGCGGATATCATGACCAGAGTCAAATGGAGGACGAAAATCAGAGAAACCAGACAAGCCGAGTCCTCGACTCTGCCTAAGCACCTCAGACTGATCAACCCTAGACCTCGTGTTGATCTTAGGTGCACTCAAGTTTGGGGCTGACCCTGAATACGCCTGAGAGCGTGAACATGATCTCACCGCGTGATCTTGGCGCGCTTGAAGCATCTCTCGATCCTATGTCCATCCTTCTCACAGAAGGTACAATGAAACTTTGCCTGTTGAGAGGTCGAAGCAACAAGTGTTACCACCTTACCGTCAAAGATCCCTTGGACAAAGCCCGCAGATTTGAACTCAACCTTTTTGGTTCTAGGCTTGACATCGATCACACCTGCTGCTATGGGTCTGAGAACAGCAGGTGTATGCTTTCTAACATCCTCAAGAAAATCATATCCTAGACCTTGATTAAATTTGCAAATTTTGGACTTGTCTAGAATCATATTCAGCTTCTTCTTTCCTCCTACAAATCTCTCAAGAGTGTTCATAAGATACTGACACTCCTGAAAGAGAGAGGTGTAAGTAGAGCAGGGGGAGAAGAGACAGCAGAAGGAGAGCAAGAAGAACCAACGGCAGAAGAACAAATAGCACGTGCGGATTTCTCCTGATGCACGGCTATCTCAACATTGAGGACTTCGTAAGATGCACTGTGGACAGTCCTACTTCTAGCCATTTGATTTTCGTCGCTAAGTGTCTCTACCATTTCCTTAGGCTTCTCCCCACCATAGCACACACATCACAATCAGTTTGTGGCTTCTCTAGAAGGTCCTTAGTTAGTTTCACACACTTATCATTCAATGCAACGAGTTCAGATTTTAGTTTTTCAAAGTTATTGAATGGTGAGCTAACAGGATCCTTAGACGCATATTGAGCCATTTTGTTGTTGTGATCAATCATTTCTTGAAACTGTTTTGAGATAGATTCAAGTTCAGTAGTTAATTTGGGACAATTAGTGCAAGACACAATGGGCTCTAACAAGGAAGCATGCAATTCAGCAATTTTATGATATGCCTTTTTTAATTCATTTTCAAGTTATTGTAGCTTTCACATGTTTCAGGCAGATCAAGAAGCATAGTGTAAAGACCTCTAAAAGCATTATCCTTATCCTCACATGAGGTGCAAGAAGTAGTCTCAACAGTAGATGAAAGAGAAGCTACCCTAATCATCTCTAGTTCAGCAAGCAGACTAACATTCTCCACCTTAAGCATGTCAAACTCGGTAAGCATACTATCATGAGAGTTCCTAAGCTTCTCCATGTCATCAAGCAAGGAAGAACATACATCACACTCGTCATGGGAGTAAGCAGATCTAAGTGAAGTAAGCTACCGTGACAAGCTCTCTACTTCCTTCTCCAACTCACTACACCTAGCTCTAGATCTAGCATGAAATTTTTCTAATTAGAGAAAGGCATCATTGAGCTGGTCATAGGAGGTGTAACACCCTAGGACCCACATTACCCTGGGATGCCACTAAAACCACTCCACAACTAGCCAATTTACAAGATAAATTAAACTGGCAACAATTACTAAACAAGATAGTATAAACGGAAGCATAAACAACTAAGGAATAACAGGATAGTGATAACAATTCAATGTTTAAAACATCCTCCAACATTTTAATCTAACACATAGTTCACAAATTTATCATTATTAAGTTAATGTAAACAAAGCTATGCAAAGGTCTAGAATCCTTTCAACTTTATTACAGCATAAAAATATGATTCACGTGCATCAGTGTGGTGCCGCTCTACCCTTCCCATGCATGCTCAAAGTCCACCTATAGGGAGGGGGAAACAAGGGTGAGATAAAATCTCAGCAAGCAAACTGTTTAACAGGCTAATTAAACTACAATAGTTTAATCATCAACATTTAATCTTCCACAAATAACAATGTTTATATCCTCAACCTCAAATCACATCAACGACGGTAAAGCATTAACAAATAAATCTTATTTGACTACTTTAAAACCTCAACTACCACTACCAAAGACAATAAAGCATATGTATGTTTTACTTCAATACTTTATTATTTCTCACATCCACAATTGCTATCTACAATTACTACAAGAGAAAAGAATCTCATGCCACAATCACAACCCTTACCATACACAAGGGATGAACCCCATTCCACGACCACATCCACAATCCTCATACCACAAATAGCTCACATGAGCCAATTCCACATCACAACTATGAAGTTGTATATTCCACATTACAACTATGAAGTTGAATATTCCACAAAGTAACTTCACCACAATATATTGCATATGTATGCAAATGATCTTTCCACAATGCAATGCATATGAATTCTTTCATGCTATGCTCCACATCACTCTTTCCCAGCGGGATAAGAGGTGCATCGTATTATGGCAATATACGATGCTGTACCGGTACGGTCGCGGCTAGGTGCGGTGACATCCACATATGCAAATGTCATGATATGATATGAATGATATGATAATCATAAACCACATGAATCCAACCTCAAAGGAGCATGAACATCCTCACAACATATCCACAACCACATATCCTCCACATATTTGTTTTCATATTCCGCAATAGCATATTAAACAAATTTTCACATGATTACAAGCAAATTATCCAAACATATCAATTGATCAATAATTGCTACCATCACAACCACAAGTATTCACTAAGAATACTACCACTTAGACCACAATATACTCGTAAAGGTTTCTACCCCACAACTATATAGATTCACCAAAAACAATCCCGCATATCCACAATTAATCCATCAAGATCATAAGCAATTGAATTCATAAAAATACCACCATCTGGACCACGTTAAGGAAACAGGTAACAAAGACATAGCATCACCAATTAATAGAATTAATTAATATGAAGGTAGAATAATTAACGAGTTAAACAGTAGCACATCTGCTACGTTTACTTGCCTCAACCGTTGAAGCGAAGCAGTCACGTGCGCTCAGGAGCAAAACCACCTGTCCACAAGGTATCTCTCAGCATCATGCTACAGCAAACAAAGCGCGACTTAAAGATTAAAGACGTCGCTAGAACTCCGAACCCGCACATACTCCTCTCCGCTCAACGATTCAACAATCTACCCACTGTAGCAGCGCTGCTTAATATTTTCGTATCTTTAAAAAAATATTAATCCAATTACAGCAAAAGATATATCTTTGGTTTCATCACTTGAATGCCTACATTTTTCATGTAGATCACACATTTTTATTTTGATCATAGCTAGGTGTAATTTAATGCACTAAACAGAGGAAATTCTCTGTTCTGTCAGACTGGACAGCAAGATTCAAATGCGTCCCAACAACAGTAAAGGGGTAAAAAAATATAATTTTTATACAGAAGGTAGAATTCTGAATTCCCTACAACTTTTTCAATTGCAGCTATGATAATAAAAATCATTTACTACCTCTAAATCACACTTGAACAGCAGTCTGTGCCAATCTGCTCCCCTGACAGACAGCGGTATTCCCGACTCTGCTACGCCCAGATCCCGCGGCCAAAACTTCTGCAAACAATCCAGAAGATGGGTTTAGAAGTCCTCTACAATTTGCCTTTTGGGAAGATCTGCAGGAAAAATCTTTTCATGAGTCTAAACCGCGCAAACAGACGCGTTGCGCGAATCAATCTACAGGCAGACAGCAGGTATTCTCTAATCGGGAAATCAATCTATTAATCCCTTTAAAATTCTGTGCCAAGAACCCTAATTACTCTATAAAACAGAGGGTTTGGGATTAGGAAAAATTACCTAAATGATCCCTTGGGATCATCCCTCTTCTTCCCTCCTCTTCTCCTCCTCCTTCCCTTCTTCTTCCTTCTCTTCCCTTTCTTCTCTTCCCTTTCGTTTTCTCCTTGGCACCAATGGACAGCAGCTTGTGGGGTGATGGACGGGGGAAAGGGTGCGGCCAGGGGTGGAAAAAAGGGGTGAGGGGCAAGGGAGGGGGTGTATAAAGGGGGTGCTAGGGTTTGGGAGGGTGTACGGGCCCCCATTTGGGCTGGCTGGCCCCAAGCGGCTGGCCCACCCCTCCAGACAGCCCAAAATATCCAAATTAGTTGTTTTAATTTATTTTTTAAGTTTGGATAATTTTACAATTAATTTTCACCTCCCGCGATTTACCGAAAAATCGGGAAACTCCGCGATTATTTTAGAAACATACGCCGAATCGATGATCAGGATATTACATTCTCCCCACCTAAAAAGGATTCGTCCTCGAATTTATCTCCTCAACCCACGAGACAAAAGAACAATCAAGGAAAGAACAACCAAAGGATAAAGCATCCCAAGGATAGAACATCCCAAGGGAACAACAACTACGGGTTCTCACCCGCCTCGAAGAACTCGGGTCCTTCTTCTACATTTGAACTTCAAGCTCTCACTTCACCTCTCGCTCAGACTGATACGTCAAGAGGGCATCCACATAACTGGTGGCCCCCTTCCTCATGACCAACTCCGACGAGTCCACGACATGCGCCGGTCAACGCCGAGCACCCGCAACTCTTCTGCCGGCTCTAAGCGGCCAACAGATCCTGCCGATCTCGCGAACTTTCCCGCCACAACTATCAAGCCACTATCTAATACCATCCTTCTTCTTTAAACATTTTCATCTATATATTATAATCGGGATAATACATTGTACCCCTTTTAAAGAATTCAACCACAGATTCCACTCATAACATTTTACTCGAAGCACAAACAATAACTTTTACAAATGGAACCCAACCAAAAGAAGAATAAAGAATTCTCAAGCAACACACTAGCAACCAGCTTTCCTTCAAGGGACCATGATCCAAATCAAAGGATTCACAACAAAACCTTTTACACTCTCCAAATAGACATTTGGAGAATCCACACTACAAGCCAAGAGTGAAAATCACTCGACAAACCAAAACAATCATTTTCTTTTCCTAAATGGAAAATAATATGCCTCAACATAAAACAACTCAATTTGCAGATGACCTCTGCCATAAACACACAGTTTAAACAATAATCAAGAGAGCATATTACTGCTCGAGATATTATTAATTTCCCAATCCATTCCCTTTGAAAATTTAACTTCCTTGAACTAAGGATTTCCAAATCATCGCCCAACACACCAACTCATTTATCTTAAGTTGGCAACTTTGACAATGCGCTCAAACTGAGTACATCATCCACACCCTTGCAGAGAGACTCTACTGTCTCCACAAAATATATTCTAGCCAAGCCCTCGACCAATGGAATTACTTTGACAGATAATTCCTAAAGCACCTCAATCCTTTTAAGGATAACAACTCGAAATTCATATCACACCCACACATACTCATTTACTACACCCCAAGGATGCTATCCCGATCCTCACACTATTTGGATTCCACTCTGATCCACTATTCCCGCACAGAGACGCTGAGCCTCTAAGGTTCTAGCATAGAACACCAAACCAAAAATTTTCATCTCCAGGGCTCTTATGGATGTCAAACAACTTTACACCCACAATCTCACCAAAGTCAATCGCATGACCACACCAACTACTTGCCATACACCTCTTAAAGGACTTTGTAACTCAAATTGATTACCCCTTTCTTAGAAGAGGCAAAAAAGAAGTAAATTTCAGCACAAAGAAAGATGTTACCATCTGCAATAGACACAAGACCAAGAGAAATAGCAATGATCTTGGACAACAAAGATAAGATCACAGTTGAAGGCACATGCCCCTCAAGAAGAAAATATCAAATCTCAACCAATGAGAATACAGTATTGCCATTTAAGCTCGGAAACTCTTATGCAGCAAAAATAAGAAGTCAAGCACACCTCAAAAAGAAACTGCACAACATGACTTCAACCTCCAATACTTTTACCACACTCCTTCTTTTAACAAAGAGAACAACTTTCTTTGATTACGGTATTACCTTGACAATTCCAACAAAAAGATTTGAAGACCACAACACATTAATCCCTAAAGAACTAATAAAAGCTCTCAACGCGTCACTTTGCTCAAAACAATTTCAGCTGCCACATAAGTCTTGAGATCCAAAAGATCGCGTACGCAAATCTCAAAACTTTTGATTTAAATAGTATCATGGAAGTTATCAAATTCTTTTATTTATAGAACATTCAACATTATCATCACAACCACATACTTGCAATCATACTAACAGCAGAATAATACATTCTTAACAAGAATCATCATATCCTCAAATCCCTTCATGAACTTTTCCAAAAGAAACACCAGAAATCACTTCATCATGTTTCTATTATAAGATTGCAACTACTTAATCTAGGGAAAGCCTAGTGCACAAGCCACCATAATAGAACAAAGCTCTTAAACAAGATGATACTAGAACATGACAATCTCACAAAACATGCTAGTATAAATCTCTTATTAGATTTCATATATTCAATTCTTATTAATGCTCAACTCTAATTTAGCACAAATTGATTGTACTCTAGTCATTACTGGCAATAATTGATTATTATTTTATCATAACAACATTCATGATCCTAACTCCGTTTTACAATCATAAAACAATCATGAGCATAGATTCAGTATCCCACCTTACGTTCAGAAATTAGAATGAAATAACTTTAAACTTCAATAATACCAGCTTTGTAAGACAAGATTCTACAAGTCAATACATCAACCTTCATCTATTCCTTTATACCTATTTCAACAATTTAACATGGTGAAAGATAGATGAAACTAGCAATTGTGCATGCTCATAAAGTATCTAATAAAGGACAGATTAAAGGTCAATATTACCAAGGCAATATTCCAACACCTCCTTACTTAATAAATTCCCAACGGTCAGATTAATTACTAAAGACAAAAATAATTCAATTTATCCAACAGGATAGAAATTTAAACAATCATATTAACCATTCCAATTCTTTTTTTGCACACTCCTCAATAACTCCATGAGTTCCAATCATGTATAGACAAATTCTTAATCATAGTTCTTCAAGAAACTATTACAAGGCGATATCAAATTACCCAACTATATTTTCGAAGATGCTAGTTGAAATTAATTATGCACTACACTAGCATCTCAACTTGATAATTCATACCTTATGAATTAGTTTATATGATTACTACCTTCCCACTTAAACATAGCAAAACACCACAAAGGGTTTTTAACACTCTCTTTCAGAAAGGAGAGGAATTAAACTTCAACACTCGAAATAATTTAAAAGAAATACGTAGATCCAAGGCTTTAACATATTAATGAGTTTGCAACACAAAACTTTCATTGATAAAAATACCAAGCGAACCAATGAGTCATGATTCACAACAAGACAAAAACTCCCACGAAGGGACTATCCATGCAAATCAACAATGTGCACAAGTAGCAAAAGTGTCTCAATAGTCCGAAAAGAAACAATACTTGCTTCAAAGAACAGGTAGAGACCAATTGCAAAACCTCGACTGCAATGAACCGCTATCTCAAGAGAAATTCATTAACCACAATAGGTCAAGAATTGGCTAACATCAACTCAAGGAAGATAACAACTGTTCTAAAGAAACTCACTCACAACATCTACAGCTAAGTTACCCGAGGTAACTACATCGCTATCCCCATACTGTGAACAGTGGTATAATCTGGCAATGCCAAGCCAGCAACTACAACCTCTACATCTTATCATTGACTATTCTCACTCATAACAGTCATAGGAGCAAATCATAATCATACAAGATTATCTCATAACGTAAATCATCAATACAACATGTCAAAAGCATAAATGCAATGCTTGACCCATCCCATCCTACTGTGCACCAGTGTATCAATTTATTAATTTAATTACCACGGACTTAACGCCCGCTCTGATACCAACTGTAACACCCCAGAACCCACATTACCCTGGGATGCCACTAAAACCACTCCACAACTAGCCAATTTACAAGATAAATTAAACTGGCAACAATTAGTAAACAAGATAGTATAAGCGGAAGCATAAACAACTAAGGAATAACAGGATAGTGATAACAATTCAATGTTTAAAACATCCTCCAATATTTTAATCTAACACATAGTTCACAAATTTATCATTATTAAGTTAATGTAAATAAAGCTATGCAAAGGTCTAGAATCCTTTCAACTTTATTACAGCATAAAAATATGATTCACGTGCATCAGTGTGGTGCCGCTCTACCCTTCCCATGCATGCTCAAAGTCCACCTGTAGGGAGGGGGAAACAAGGGTGAGATAAAATCTCAGCAAGCAAACTGTTTATCTGGTAAATTAAACTACAATAGTTTAATCATCAATATTTAATCTTCCACAAATAACAATGTTTATATCCTCAACCTCAAATCACATCAATGACGGTAAAGCATTAGCAAATAAATATTATTTGACTACTCTAAAACCTCAACCACTACCACTACCAAAGACAATAAAGCATATGTATGTTTTACTTCAATACTTTATTATTTCTCACATCCACAATTGCTATTGTTGTGGTTACAGACCAAACAGAGAGAGATGTGGTAGTGGAGAAGTTGGAGAATGATGGTCCTTCTCCCATAGCCCATGTCTTATATATACAGGTACCCATGTGGGAAGTGTTTTTTACAGTTGTACCCTTACATCAGTATATCCCTATCAGGGTATTTAAGTTGCTATACATATCCTACTCTGGGTCTTAAAACCTTCCAACAGGCCTGCTGGGCTTAGGTGGGGGCCACCCCTACAACAGGAGCCTCTCATGGTGAAGGGCTTCACAGGCCGAAGCCATGTTGTGAGTCCTTTGGCCCGCTCCGTCCCCGCGGCCTGTGAGCTTGTTCGGACCTGCGGAGCCTTACTGTGCAGCGGAGCCTGCGGCCTGATGCCGAAGTCGAAGTCATGTCGGGACTGGAGCCTGTCACTGTTGGGGTCGAAGGCGTAGACGGAGTCGACGTTGGATCAAGGTCAGGCCTCGCCTAGCCATAGACGCGAGCGCTCCGTCCCTTATCCTTCGATCGGGTGGCAGCGGAGCTGGCGCCTAGGCGAAAGTAGATGCGCGCGTGCTCCGTCCCCTACCCTTCGAACGGGTGGCAGCGGAGCTGGCGCCTAGCCGAAGTAGACGCGCGCGCTTTGTCCCCCACCCTTCGAACGGGTGGCAGCGGAGCCAGCGCCTAGTCGAAGTAGCGCGCGCGCGCTCCGTCCCCTACCCTTCGAACGGGTGGCAGCGGAGCTGGCGCCTAGTCGAAGTAGACGCGCGCGCGCTCCGTCCCCTACCTTTCGAACGGGTGGCCGCGGAGCTGGCGCCAAGTCGAAGTAGACGCGTGCGCGCTCCGTCCCCTACCCTTCGAACGGGTGGCAGCGGAGCTGGCGCCTAGTCGAAGTAGACGCGCGCGCTCCGTCCCCTACCCTTCGAACGGGTGGCAGCGGAGCTGGGCCTAGTCCAAGGCGCGCGCGCGCTCCGTCCCTACCCTTCGAACGGGTGGCAGAGCTGGCGCCTAGCGAAGTAGACGCGCGCGCGTCCGTCCCCTACCCTTCGAACGGGTGGCAGCGGAGCTGGCGCCTAGCGAAGTAGACGTGCGTGCGCTCCGTCCCCTACCCTTCGAACGGGTGGCAGCGGAGCTGGCGCCTAGCCGAAGTAGACGCGCGCGCGCCTGTCCCCTACCCTTCGAACGGGTGGCAGCGGAGCTGGCGCCTAGTCGAAGTAGACGCGCGCGCGCTCCGTCCCCTACCCTTCGAACGGGTGGCAGCGGAGCTGGCGCCTAGTCGAAGTAGACGCGCGTGCGCTCCGTCCCCTACCCTTCGAACGGGTGGCAGCGGAGCTGGCGCCTAGTCGAAGTAGACGCGCGCCGCTCCGTCCCCTACCCTTCGAACGGGTGGCAGCGGAGCTGGCGCCTAGTCGAAGTAGACGCGCGCGCGGTCCGTGTCGAAGCCGATGCCTGGGCTGAGTCTCCGTCGGGGAGTCGGTATCGGGGTCTTGAGTGAGTGTGGGAGCGAAGGCAGGCCTCGTGTCGCCGACGGCGTTGTGCGTGGAGGCGATTGTGGCCCGCGGCCCGGTAATGCGCTTTAATGGTGCCTGGAACCGCGCTGGCCCCTGACTTGTCAGGGGTCAGCCTGTTGCGCCGTGCGGTCTGCCCTGGGCACGCGGCGGCTTGTGATTGGTGCGTCGTGGGATGTGAGCGGTTGCGTGCCCGCGGCCGTTCGCCTCTTCCCCAGGGAAGTGGGACGCGTGGGGCGCGTGTTGGCACTCCATGCTGCCTGGGCACCTACCGGGCGCGCTCCTCCAGGTGCTGGCGGTTCTTTTCAAGTCGCGCGTAGCCGAACCGACGGGATCTTAATCTGGTTAGAAGGCGGGCGGGCTTTATAAGGTGCCATCGTTGTGATGGGGGCACTTGATCTTGCCTGCCGCTTAGCCCTGCTTGTTTCGTGCTGATAGTAGTGCAACCTACTCCTACCTTGATTCCTTTTGCCTTGATCTTGGAGAGGAATGGCCGGCCTTGACGATGCCCTCCCATCATCCCAGCGGCAGTCGGGACGAGTTGTCCCTCCCTTCTGGGAGTACGAGTTGGTGCTGCGGGGGCGTTCACGTGCCGACAAACAGTGGGACACCATGGAGCACTCGGGGGGGGGGGCGCTGCTCCCGTGTGCTGGGGAGGAGCCGCGTAACCGAGGAGACGCTGCAACGACTTGTCGGGAGAGGAAGATCGAGGAGCATGATGGGGCTCGCCTACCCCACCACGGACGAAACAGAGCCGAGCCCCCCGGGAGACGGAGGCAATCATTTTTGTCGGCATTCTTCGACGCCGGCCTTCGAATGCCCTCGACGATGTTTGTGGGCAAAGTCCTGCGGACTTACGGGTTGGAGTTAGCACAGCTGAGGCCAAACACAATAGTTCGTCTGGTCGTTTTCACGTGGGCGGCACGGACAGAGGGTCGGCGTCCCAGCGCGAGCCTATTCGCTACCCTGCACGACACGTGTTGTCGACCCAGGAAAGTTGGGGAGGGGGCTGTGTCCAATTTTGGCAGTGTGGACTTCGTGTTGCGAAAGTCGTGTACGACTCTGTTCCCTGCGCTGGCCGCCCCGTGGAAGTGGGAGTCCGGCTGGACGCGTCAGTGGTTTTACTACCACGTGACCAGCACGAGTGGCCTGCTATGCCGAGGTGGGCCAAATCTCGTTCAACAGTTCGCCAAGTGTGAGGCCGGAGGCTGACGACGCACGGAGGCTGTGGAGGCTTGTCGGCGTCGCCCCGCCGGCTAAGTATGCATGATCTGGTCAAAAGAGTTCACGAAGTACGGAGTGGCGCCACTCTCTGCCCAGTGGAAGTATGAGCGGCGGGGCGACGCCCGTGAGGACGGGGTTAGCCCGCCCGTGTCTTGCTGCTCCCGCCCTCCGCTCCTTGTAAGCCATTCAGCGTATGGTACGCATCCCCTTATGTGTCTGCGTAGTCCTCGTCTGATCGACGTACCATCTTTTGCAGTGGCTCGGCTAGAGGACGCGGAGCGCCCGGGTGTGGCGCTCCTCGGCCCGTACAAGCTCAAGGAGCACAAGCTACGCGAGGCCGCGACCACGATGGCGCAGCAGGGGCGGGTAAACCGCGCATGCGAGGTCCTGGGCATTGCTGTGCCCGAGCGCGCGCAAGCCGGTGGAGACTCCTACAGGGACTCTAAGCCATCGTAGTGATGGCGACCAAAACGGGGGTGTTGTCTTCCGCGGCGTCGGGCCTGCTCCGAGGCTGCCGTATCCGGCCCGCCAGCCACCTCGACAGTTGGCACCGCTGGGGTGGGATGTTCAACTGGCGGTGGATCTGGCCGGGCTGGTTCCGAGGGGCGCGCCATCTCGAATCCATTGGCGGCCACCATTCGTCGGCACCGTCGAGCCTGGGAGCCCGGGCTTCGTTGCGCTGGAAACCGCCAACCCAAGGGGGAACGTTATTCCGAGCGAGAGGGCAGCGGCAGGCAGAGCTCTGCCACCCACCACGGCCGCCAAGGACGTGCCCGGAGCGGCAGAGACTGCATGCGCGACAGGAGCTGCGGCTGCTAACGCCACGGAAGAGTCGCTCGCGCTGCCGCGGGCAAAACGTCCTCGGGCTCGGTCCCCTCTGCCTTCGAGGGGCCGATACGGTGTTGCAGGCCCCGTCCTTGGGATTGTGGCGCCCGACGTGGCCGACCCAGCCTAAGGGGCCGCCCAACCGACCACTGAGACACTCACTGCCCGATTGGCGGTCGAACAGGCACCCCGTCCTGCCCCGGTGAAGGGTGCAGAAGGTAGGCTCGGTTCCTTCTCCTCACACGACTTCGCGAAATTCTCTCCGATTTGCTCGCTCATTCCGTCGACATCAGCCGAGACGAGGTCTCCCGAACGTGGTGAAGGATCGAGCAACGGGGGTGTGCGCGAGGTCTCAAGCCCCGTGTAGGGTGTAATGCAGGCATCTGCCACCGCCGAAGTGGCCGAAGCCTCCGCAGCCCCTGACGCGGCGAGGCCGGAGCTCGTCCTCTCCGACTTGCTCCCGCGCCCGGAGATACTTCGCGCTCTTAATGACGCCACGGAGTGCGCCAGTGGCAGCCTTGCCCGACAAGTGTTATCGTCGTGCGGGGGAGACCTCCTGGCGCTCGCGCTGCGGGCTTGGAGATGAAGGTAAGTATTATGCGCTCGCGGTTCTAGAGTAACACTAGGCACCTGCTAACTCTTATTGCTGCTTCCAGACACTTGTCATCAGCCAAGCGCTGGACGAGGCCCGGATCCGAGAGCGGAGAGCTCTAGAAGCCGGTCTTCGCACCGCGGATGATGCCCATGCCATGAAGGACGAACAGCTTCGTGCGCTGGATGGCGCCATGGCGGCTGCGCAGTGCGAGACCGAGGATGCCCGGCGTGCCGCGGCAGAAGAACGCGCCTCTTTCTTGCAGCAGATCACCGCTTTGGAAGAGGAGAAGACCCGGCTGCCAAGTCTCTTGCAGAGAGGGACCGCGCCCTGGACGATGCATCCAGGTCGGCGTGGAGGGCGATGGAGTCTCTGAACCGAGCCCTCTGGGATCTGGGCGTCGACGTGCCGGACGCCACCCACGGCCAGAAGACCTGGCGGAGAACGCTCGGGGCGTCGCCTTCTGCAGCGCCAAAAGCTTCGGCGAGCATTGCGGCTTCCTTGGCGCGTGTCTCGCCCTCGACCTGCTTCGCACTCATGGGTGTAGACATGTTCACGAGCTGGCGAACCCTCACCTACACCTTCCTGTCCGACCGGGGGCGATGTCGGACGCCATTCGCTTCATCGAGCCTGGCCTCCAGATTTTCCACCGACGGATCTGGGGTCACGTCGGGGAGGGATGCGGCCAGAGTTGCGGTGCAGCAAACGCTGCACGGGGAAGGGGACCTCCTCCGCTGGCTCGAAGGGGTTCCTCGCGCCATGACGGCGGTGCGGGTCCGTCGGCGCCGCGCGAAGGCTAATCACTTGGTTAGGTGATGGGAGGGCAGTGTACTCATGTTTTGCGGCCATGTAATGCCCGCATGTTTTGCAATGAATTGAAGTAGCACTTGTTGTGAGTGTTGTATGCTGTGTTATGGGCCAGCGTTTTATGCGAGGCCCATATCTTCACCTTCGAAGTGCGCCATCGCGGAGTAGTCGTGTGAACGGTCCAAACCGAGGTAGACAGGTGCGAGAGCTCCGTCCCCTACCCTTCGAACGGGTGATAGTGGAGCTGGCGCCTAGCCAAAGTAGACGCCGCGAGCGCTCCTGCGTCTGCGTGTGCGCGCGGTTCGCGTCCATTCTATACATCGTAAGGTGCACAGGGAGGAACACCCGTCTTATTTATACTCTGGAGAGTGCGCGGGATCGACGTCCACGTCTTATTTATACTCCGGGGAGTACGCACAGGAATGGTGCCTGTGCGTGCGCGGGATTCGCGTCTTGCTTATACTCCGTAGAGTGCGCAGGGAAAACATCCGCGTCTTATTTATACTCCGGAGAGTGCACGCGAGGGCGTCCCCCCGCCGCGTCTTATTTAGAGTCCGTAGACTGGCGCGTGCGGAGGCGGACCTCGACGCTACGACTTAATTTAGAGTCCGTAGACTGGTGCGTGCGGAGGCGGACCTCGACGCTACGACTTAATTTAGAGTCCGGAGACTGGTGCGTGCGGAGGCGGACCTCGACGCTACGACTTAATTTAGAGTCCGCAGACTGGTGCGTGCGGAGGCGGACCTCGACGCTACGACTTAATTTAGAGTCCGTAGACTGGTGTGTGCGGAGGCGGACCTCGACGCTACGACTTAATTTAGAGTCCGCAGACTGGTGCGTGGGGAGGCGGACCTCGACGCTACGACTTAATTTAGAGTCCGTAGACTGGTGCGTGCGGAGGCGGACCTGGACGCTATGACTTAATTTAGAGTCCGGAGACTGGTGCGTACGGAGGCGGACCTTGACGCTACGACTTAATTTAGAGTCCGCAGACTGGTGCGTGCAGAGGCGGACCTCGTCGCTTCGACTTAATTTAGAGTCCGGAGACTGGTGCGTGCGGCGGCGGACCTCGACGCTACGACTTAATTTAGAGTCCGTAGACTGGTGCGTGCGGAGGCGGACCTCGACGCTACGACTTTAATTTAGAGTCCGCAGACTGGTGCGTGCGGAGGCGGACCTCGACGCTACGACTTAATTTAGAGTCCGTAGACTGGTGCGTGCGGAGGCGGACCTCGACGCTACGACTTAATTTAGAGTCTACAGACTGGTGCGTGCGGAGGCGGACCTCGACGCTACGACTTAATTTAGAGTCCGTAGACTGGTGCGCGTGGGAGATTCTGTGCACATTGTGGCCAGAACAAATGATGTTTTTTGCGAATAATGAGTTTTATTGAACTCCCGTTTGCGCGGGCGAGCATCTTACAATGAAGGGCTGATGTCGCCATGGTTTTCGTCCTGCTTCTAGGCGTAATATCGCCGCAATTTGTCCACGTTCCTTGTGTGGCGGAGAGTCTGTCCCTCGAGCGTGGCGAGTCGGTAGGCTCCCTTCTGCAAGGCTTTCGCCACGATGTATGGACCTTCCCACTTAGACTCCAGCTTGCCAACGGTCTCCTCATGGAGCGTCGTTCTGAGGACGAGATCCCCAGGCTTGAACCCGTGGGTATATGGAACGGTCTCGAGTGCGCACCATCTGCCGTGCGTACTTCTAGATGTGTTGGGCTGCACTCGCCCGCGCCCCATAGAGGAGGTCCAAGGACACGCGGCGCTCCTCGTCGGGTGCTTGGACGAGGGACCCTCCGCGAGCCCGCCTTGATTTCCTCAGGCGTCACTGCCTCGTCGCCAAAAAGGAGCTTGAAAGGCGTAAACCCTGTCGGGCGCATTACCGTTGTGCGAAGGGACCAGAAAACGCTGTGAAGCTCACTCGGCCACTTGCCCTTCGGCAACCCAACTAGGCGCTTCTTGACGGCGACGGATATGGCGCCGTTTGCTCGCTCAACCGCTCCGTTGGACTGGGGGTGCCCCACCGAGGCGAATCGAAGTATGATGCCCATGCTGTCACAGAACTCTTTGAAGGGTGCAGCGTCGAACTGCAGGCCATTATCAACGGTGAGCTCCCTGGGCACGCCAAAACGACATATGATGTTCTGCCAGAGGAAGCGCAGCATGGCTGCCGAGGTTATTTTGGCCTGGGCTACCGCCTCCAGCCATCTGGAAAAATACTCCAGCGCGACTACCACAAATCGCAGGTCCCCTGGGTCTCGGGGAAGTAGTCCTACTATGTCGACGCCCCAGCGCGCCAACGGCCACACCGGGGGAATGGGGTTGAGGCTCATCGGGGGCCTGCGGATGATACGCCCCATCCACTGGCACCCCTGACACCCACGCACAAGGTCCTGGGCGTCAGTGATGGCGGTCGGCCAGTAAAAGCCTTGTCTGAATGCCTTGCCGACCAACGACCTCGGTGCCAGGTGAGACCCACACGCCCCCACATGGATCTCCGCAAGGAGGTTCTTCCCCTCCTCGTCGAGAGGCAGCGCAGGAGCGGCGCGCAGACCCCCTTTTTGTAGAGTATCCCTTCAAGCACCTGGAAGGATCTGGCGCGGTGTTGCAGGCGCCGGAGCTTAGCGGGGTCGTTCGGCTCGGCGATGCCCTGCAGGAAATTGAGGATGCGCTCTCGCCAATCGCCCTGCTGGACGATTTGATGAATGAGGGTCGTGTCCCGGTTGTCCCACGCGATGGCCGCTTGTGGTAACACTTCGTAAAATTCCCCGTCAGGAGGTGGCAGCTGCTGGCTAGCCGCCTTCGCGACGGCATCAGCCTGCTCATTTTCCGTGCGAGGGATGGCCTTGACCGTGATGCCCAAGAAATGCCTTTCCCTCGCTCTTACGACCGCGAGGTACTTGGCCAGCTCGGCATCCATGGCCTGATATGACTTGTCTACCTGGCCTGTTACTAGACACGAGTCCGTGCGGACGAGCACTCGCCGCGCACCGATTGCCTTGAGCTTTGTCAGGCCGAAGAGCAGCGCCTCATACTCAGCTGTGTTGTTGGTGGCTGGAAAGGTGAGGCGTGCTGAGTATAGCAGGCGCTGTCCCTCAGGCGTGACGATCACTACGCCTACGCCCGCGCCTGCGACACTGTAGGCTCCGTCGACAGTAAGCATCCAGACCGGGTCATCGTGCTTCTGGGTGGGCTGAGCCGTCCACGAGGCGTATGTCAGGGAGAACGGGGCGAGCTCAGCAGCCCACTTGCCGATACGCCCTGTGGATTCCTTATTGTGAAACATCTCCGCCAAGGGGAACGAGGAAGGGCACCGTGATCGGGTGGGCCAAAAAATAATGTCGGAGCTTTCTGGAGGCCATGATGAGCGCGTAAGCGAGCTTTTCAAGCTCTGTATACCTCATCTTGGCGCCTTGGAGGGCTTCGGAGACAAAGTACACGGGTCGCTGTACAGTGCCTTCTTCTAAGACGAGAACGGCACTGACCGCTGTAGCTGACGCGGACAGGTAGAGCAAGAGGGGAGCCTCTTGCGCTGGGGCGACCAGAGTGGGGAGGCTCGCTAGGTGTTTCTTGAGCTTGTTGAAGGCCTCCACACAATCGCTGTTCCAACGGAATCTGTTGTAGCTACAGGCTAAACAGGAATGAAGGGGACTAGTAGAAGAGGAAGAGGAGAGCCAGATCTGTGGAGAGGTGGTGAGAATGAGAGGATGTCCCCCTTTGCCCCTCCTGGGGGTTTATATATATGAGTGGGGTAGAATGGGAAATCCCCATTCTTCCCCTTAGTATTTACAAAGGATGAAGGTACAATGGTATATTTACACTGGTATATTCCTCTACACTATTGGGCCTATTACATGTTGGACTAGTTGCACGGCCCAGTCACGGGGGGTTGGGCCACCCCTACAACAGTACTCCCTCGACAGCAAGCGCTGAGGTCCCGATGGGCGAGCTGACGCGATCAACCACCCCAGCCCCCCGTTCCCTGACAGCAAGCGCGAGGGTGCCGATGCAACTGGTAGCTCGCAGACCCTAGAGGCAATGCCTATGAAGGAATGACTGAAGCGCCGAAGACGTCGTCGAGCGCCGAAGCCGTGCCGTCGAGCACCGAAGATGTGCCGTCCCACCGAGGCGATGCCTACGAGGCGGACGGCGGAGTCGAGCGCCGAAGACGTGGCGTCGAGCGCCGAAGACGTGCCGTCCCGCCGAGGTGATGCCTACAAGGCGGACGGCGGAGTCGAGTGCCGAAGATGTGCCGTCGAGCGCCGAACACGTGCCGTCCCGCCGAGGCGATGACTACGAGGCGGACGGCGCAGTCGAGTGCTGAAGACGTGCCGTCGAGCGCCGAAGACGTGCCGTACCGCCGAGGCGATGCCTACGAGGCGGACGGCGGAGTCGAGCGCCGAAGATGTGTCGTCCCGTCGAGGCGATGCCTACGAGGCGGACGACAGAGTCGAGCGCCGAAGACGTGCTGTCCCGCCGAGGCGATGCCTACAAGGCGGACGGCGGAGTCGAGCGTCGAAGACGTGTCGTCGAGCGCCGAAGATGTGCCGTCCTGCCGAGGCGATGGCTACGAGGCGGACGGCGGAGTCGAGTGCCGAAGACGTGTCGTCGAGCGCCGAAGACGTGCCGTCCCGCCGAGGCGATGCCTACGAGGCGGACGGAGGAGTCAAGCGCCAAAGACGTGCCGTCCCGCCGAGGCGATGCCTACGAGGCGGACGGCGGTGTCGAGCGCCGAAGACGTGTCGACACTGTCGTTCTCCTACCTTCGAAAAGAGTGCCCGCGAAGAGCGGGCGTATGCGGCGTAGGCCAAGGGCACTACGCACGCGGAGGCAAGGAGGTGAGACCACCGTTCCCCTACCTTAAAAAAGAGTGCCCACGAAGAGCGGGCTCTTGCGGCGTAGCCCGAGGGCACTACGCACGCGGAGGCAAGGAGGCGAGACCGCCGTTCCCCTACCTTCAAAAAGAGTGCCCGCGAAGAGCGGGCGCTTGCGGCGTAGGCCGAGGGCACTACGCACGCGGAGGCAAGGAGGCGAGACCGCCGTTCCCCTACCTTCAAAAAGAGTGCGGACGAAGAGCGGGCGCTTGCGGCGTAGGCCGAGGGCACTACGCACGCGGAGGCAAGGAGGCTTGACCGCCATTCCCCTACCTTCAAAAAGAGTGCCCGCGAAGAGCGGGCGCTTGCGGTGTAGCCCGAGGGCACTACGCACGCGGAGGCAAGGAGGCGAGACCGCCGTTCCCCTACCTTCAAAAAGAGTGCCCCCGAAGAGCGGGCGCTTGCGGCGTAGGCGGAGGGCACTACGCACGGGGAGGCAAGGAGGCGAGACCGTCGTTCCCCTACCTTCAAAAAGAGTGCCCGCGAAGAGCGGGCGCTTGCGGCGTAGGCTGAGGGCACTACGCACGCGGAGGCAAGGAGGCGAGACCGCCGTTCCCCTACCTTCAAAAAGAGTGCCCGCGAAGAGCGGGCGCTTGCGGCGTAGGCCGAGGGCACTACGCACGCGGTGCAAGGAGGCGAGACCGCCCTTCCCCTACCTTCAAAAAGAGTGCCCCGGAAGAGCGGGCGCTTGCGGCGTAGGCCGAGGGCACTACGCACGCGGAGGCAAGGAGGCGAGACCGCCGTTGCCCTACCTTCAAAAAGAGTGCCCGCAAAGAGCGGGCGCTTGCGGCGTAGGCTGAGGGCACTACGCACGCGGAGGCAAGGAGGCGAGACCGCCGTTCCCCTACCTTCAAAAAGAGTGCCCGCGAAGAGCGGGCGCTTGCGGCGTAGGCCGAGGGCACTACGCACGCGGAGGAAAGGAGGCGAGACCGCCATTCCCCTACCTTCAAAAAGAGTGCCCGCGAAGAGCGGGCGCTTGCGGCGTAGGCCGAGGGCACTACGCACGCGTAGGCAAGGAGGCGAGACCGCCGTTCCCCTACCTTCAAAAAGAGTGCCCGCGAAGAGCGGGCGCTTGCGGCGTAGGCCGAGGGCACTACGCACGCGGAGGCAAGGAGGCGAGACCGCCGTTCCCCTACCTTCAAGAAGAGTGCCGGCGAAGAGCGGGCGCTTGCGGCGTAGGCCGAGGGCACTACGCACGCGGAGGCAAGGAGGCTTGACCGCCGTTCCAGTACCTTCAAAAAGAGTGCCCGCAAAGAGCGGGCGCTTGCGGCGTAGGCCGAGGGCACTACGCACGCGGAGGCAAGGAGGCGAGACCGCCGTTCCCCTACCTTCAAAAAGAGTGCCCGCGAAGAGCGGGCGCTTGCGGCGTAGGCCGAGGGCACTACGCACGCGGAGGCAAGGAGGCGAGACTGCCGTTCCCCTACCTTCAAAAAGTCGCGGTGAACTCCATAGTGCAACGCGCGCGAGGGCGCGATATCCGAGTGGTGCGCCGCTGAAAGCGAGGCACTCCCTGGTGTCTCGGCCATGCAGTAATTGTTTATACTCCGTAGAGTGCACGGGAACTTCAACCACGTCTATTCATACTCCGGAGAGTACGTGCGGGGGCGGACCTCGACGCTACGTCTTATTTAGAGTCCGTAGACTGGCGCGTGCGGAGGCGGACCTCGACGCTACGTCTTATTTATAGTCTGTAGACTGTCGCGTGCGGAGGCGGACCTCGACGCTACGTCCTAATTTATAGTCCGTAGACTCGCGCGTGCGCAGGCGGACCTCGACGCTACGTCTTATTTCAAGTCCGTAGACTGGTGCGTGCGGAGCCGTACCTCGACGGTACGTCTTAATTTATAGTCTGTAGACTCGCGTGTGCGGAGGTGGACCTCGACGCTACGTCTTATTTAAAGTCCGTAGACTGGTGCGTGCAGAGGCTTTCCTCGACGCTACGACTTAATTTATAGTCCGTAGACTTGCGCGTGCCGAGGCGGACCTCGACGCTACGTCTTAATTTATAGTCCGTATACTCGCGCGTGCAGAGACGGACTTGGACGCTACGTCTTATTTATAGTCCGTAGACTGTCGCGTGCGGAGGTGGACCTCGACGCTATGTCTTAATTTATAGTCCGTAGACTCGCGCGTGCGGAGGCGGACCTCGACGCTACGTCTTATTTAAAGTCCGTAGACTGGTGCGTGCGGAGGCGTACCTCGACGCTACGTCTTTATTTATAGTCCGTAGACTCGCGCGTGCGGATGCGGACCTCGACGCTACGTCTTATTTAAAGTCCGTAGACAGGTGTGTGCGGAGGCGTACCTCGACGCTACGTCTTAATTTATAGTCCGTAGACTCGCGCGTGCGGAGGCGGACCTCGACGCTACGTCTTATTTAAAGTCCGTAGACTGGTGCGTGCGGAGGCGTACCTCAACGCTACGTCTTAATTTATAGTCCGTAGACTGGGGTGTGCGGAGGCGGACCTCAACGCTACGTCTTAATTTATAGTCCGTAGACTCGCGCGTGCAGAGGCGGACCTCGACGCTACGTCTTATTTAAAGTCCGTAGACTGGTGCGTGCGGAGGCGTACCTCGACGCTACGTCTTAATTTATAGTCCGTAGACTGGTGCGTGCAGAGGCAGACCTCGACGCTACGTCTTAATTTATAGTCCGTTGACTCACGCGTGCGGAGGCGGACCTCGACGCTACGTCTTATTTAAAGTCCGTAGACTGGTGCGTGCGGAGGCGTACCTCGACGCTACGTCTTAATTTATAGTCCGTAGACTGGTGCGTGCGGAGGCGGACCTCGACGCTACGTCTTAATTTATAGTCCGTAGACTCGCGCGTGCGGAGGCGGACCTCGATGCTACGTCTTATTTAAAGTCCGTAGACTGGTGCGTGCGGAGGCGTACCTCGACGCTACGTCTTAATTTATACTCCATAGAGTATGCCGAGGCGCAAGGCCGTCGTGCGATTTAAATAAAAAACAAGGACCAAAACAGAGGCATCAAAGAAATGGCCGAAGATTTGCGACAACAAAACACTCCAGAATGCAGTACTGGAAAAGCCTACGGTAGCCCAAAACAGGCCAAAATCGAAGAAGCAAATACGGCCAAATCAAATGCTCTCCGAATGGAACTGTAGCCGCAATAAATGGTATGACGAAAAAACCATTGCCACGGATGTAATTCAGTGTGAGTCCAGGCCGCATGAGTGCATGCTTGGAGCAAATACACTATACGCATGCGTGAGTACATGGGTGTAAACGTCACGTACCTAAACGCATGCATGCCATGCAACATGACTCTGAGGTCTTCGACGGAGCGGAGCCTGCAGCCGGAGTGGCTTTTGCCTGTGCGGAGTCCACGCCGGGGGGAATGGGTTAATGACGCGGGGGCCGCCACCTAGGCGGACTTCACCGGCGCGGACTTCGTTTGGCCAGGGTCCGCGAAGCAGAAGCTCGACGAAGGCTCAACGCGAAGGCTGCGAAGCTAGTGGCACGACGGAGACTCGACGCGGAGACTGCGGAGCGGGGACCCGACACGGAGAGTGCGGAGCGGAGGCTCGGGTTGCTCGGGGTCCGCGAAGCAGGAGCTTAGCACAGGGACGACGGAGCTAGCGACTCGGCGCGGGGGCCGTCACGGAGGCGAGCGAAGCTCGGATGGAGCCAGCAAGGGCATCGTGGAGCAGCATGAGGGCGTGGCGGCGTGATGAAATCCGGCTGCGCGGAGCTGCTGAGGCTTCGTGAAGCTCGTCGACGCGGAGACCGCCGCGGAGGCCGGCGCAGAGCCCGGATGGAAGCGAGGGCGTCGCGGAGTTTCGACCTCGCGCGGAGGCTCGCGGAGGCTCGACGCGGATTTCCGACCTCGCGCGGAGGCTCGGCGCATAGGCTCGATGGCATGGCGCGGAGTCGGCTTGCGGAGGAGCGGTTCTGCGCGGAGACGACACGAAGCCGGAGGCTCGGCGAAGTCCCAGCGGGGGTACCACAGGAAGTCGCTCATGCCGTCTCTATCCTCGTTGTAGACGTTGATTACGCGCTGCCTGCTTCAGCGAGGATGCAATGAAGACGCGCCGAGGACCTCGATGAAGACACCGAGGAAGACAGCCCACGACCCCGCTGAGTGCGCCGCGCCGGAGCTGTCGACGTGGAGGCCGCCGCGAAGAGCGCCGCGGTCGTCGCGAAGGCGAGTGAAGGCCGGCGAAGTCCCTGACGCATCAAGGCGAAGGTCGGCGAGGTCGTCGCAGAGGCGAGCGAAGGCCGGCGAAGTCCCTGACGCATCAAGGTGAAGGTCGGCGAGGTCATCGCGGAGGCGAGCGAAGGCCGGCGATGTCCCCTCGGAGTCGAGCGAAGGCCGGCGAAGTCCCTTCGGAGTCGAGGTGAAGGCCGACGAAGCCGTCGCGGAGGCTGTGGAGCAGAAGCTCGGAGGGGACTTCGCGCCGGTTGGAGGACCGTGATGCGGGGGCCGGCGCTGTGCCTGCAGGGCTCGGCGGCGCTCGAGGCTCCTTCACAAGGAGCGCGTCGCCAGTGCCGGTCACGCACACCGCGCGCTGCATGGACCCCAGCACGCGTGCGGCCGTGGAGTTGATGCACGGCGCAAAGTTAGCCTTGTAGAGCTCTCCCGTCGGTGACATGTTCGGCACTGTCGTGAGGAGCGCCGGCGGAGACCACCCTGATGCCCCCGTGGATCGAGGACTCACGCCGCTTGGGCAGAGCGCCTATTTCTTCCTGCGCGAATGCGAACGGTGGACACAGCGCAGGAAGTCATAGACGCCATTGCCTCTGGGCATGGTCGATGACGAGCTCGCACGGAGGCGGAGGACGGGTCGCGAAGCGCCATGCGGAGGCCGACGTCGCCCCTGCGAGGTCCGTCGCGCGGAGGTGGAGGCCGAGTCACGGAGCGCCATGCGGAGGCCGAGGTCGCCCCTGCGAGGTCCGTCGCACGGGGGCGGAGGCCGGGTCGCGGAGGGTCGCGGAGCGCCATGCGGAAGCCGACGTCGCCCCTGCGAGGTCCGTCGCGCGGAGCAGAGTGTCGCTGCTGCCCACGCTAGCCGTCCCACATGGCACCTGCTGCAGAGCTAGACGCACGGAGAGATGGTGTGCTCACCTGGGCCAGACGAGGTCACCGCTCACGAGGACGCACGGCCATGGAGACAGAGAAGCCTCGGTGGTGACGGGGCCTCGTATGGTGTGCTCAACGTCAAGCACGGGAGGCACGTAGCGGCGGAGCACCTGGGCGGACGGACTCCGACGCAGACGTTGCCGGCGACGCTGCGCCATTGCGCCCGGCCTTCTCGTGGTGCAAGCTCTGGCGTGGAGACAGAGAGAAACGAAGCACCCGCCGAAACAGGACGCTTTGCTCTCCAGGACCTCGCGGATGAATACTCCGCGTCCAGATAGAGCTCGCGTATACAGGATAGTGCACGCACCGGCGCCCGTGGGTTTCCAGTCACGAGGCTTCACGTACGCATGCGCCTTGGAGTTTCCATCCACGCATGCATGGATGGATAGATGTACGTAAGGGAGTATAAAGGGCAACATGCATGCATGGATTATATAAATCAATGTGCATGCATGGAGCATGTAGATACTTCACGCGGTTGTCAAGGATAGCACGGAGCTCTTGATCATACGGAGACGAGCGAGGCCTCAAGCCAACGCGGAGGCCACGGGGGGAAGGCTCCTAGGCAGTCGAAGGCTTCGACGACGCGGAGTCCATAGTTGCGCTTGGCGAGGTGTACCTTGTGCAGGGTCCAGCGCGGACAAGTCGAAGGCGCGCGGGCTCCCAGGAGGATCGTGCCCTCCAGCATCCAGGCATCATTTCCCACTTATCTGTCGCTGCTGGAGAGCCGCATGGTACCAACACCATGAATGAAGCAGCACGACCAAAAAGATCCACACAGCCACTGCTCTTGTTGAATGCCGGAGAAATCTCTTCCATATGTAACTTCTAGTTGTCCCCACGGACGGCGCCATCTGTTGTAGCTACAGGCTAAACAGGAATGAAGGGGACTAGTAGAAGAGGAAGAGGAGAGCCAGATCTGTGGAGAGGTGGTGAGAATGAGAGGATGTCCCCCTTTGCCCCTCCTGGGGGTTTATATATATGAGTGGGGTAGAATGGGAAATCCCCATTCTACCCCTTAGTATTTACAAAGGATGAGGGTAAATTGATACATTTACACTGCTATATTCCTCTACACTATTGGGCCTATTACATGTTGGACTAGTTGCACGGCCTAGTCACGGGGGGTTGGGCCACCCCTACAACAGAATCCATCGCACCCGCGGAGTGTCTTAAAGAATGGCAGGCCCCGCTCCGCCACCCGAGATAGGAAACGGTTGAGGGCTGCCATGCGGCCCTCCAGCCTCTGGACCTCCCGTGTCGTCTTCGGTGGCTCCATATCCAAGATGGCCTCGACCTTATCCGGATTCGCTTGGATGCCTCGTCCGGATACGAGGAAGCCTAGGAGTTTGCCCGCCTGCACACCGAAGACACATTTGTTGGGGTTGAGCTTGATGCCTGCCTTCCTGAAGTTGTCGAAGGTCTCCTGGAGGTCCCGGTCGTGCAAGGCGAGCTATCGGGTTTTGACTACCACGTCGTTGACGTAGGCTTCCACGTTCCTCCCAAGCTGGGTAGCCAGGGCAAGCGTGACGAGGTGAGTAAAGGTAGCACCTGCATTCTTCAAACCGAAGGGCATCCTGACGAAGCAGAAAGTCCCAATCGGTGTAATGAAGCTAGTCTTGTCCTCGTCATCTTCGGCCACATATACCTGATGGTATCCATAGTAGGCATCCAAGAAGCTCATTAGCTCGCACCCGACGGTAGCGTCAACCAGGTGATCGATGCGTGGCAAAGGGTAATTGTCTTTTGGGCACGCCTTGTTAAGTGCCGTAAAGTCGATGCACATACACCAGGCCCCGCTGGCTTTTTTGACTAACACTGGGTTGGCGAGCCACTCTGGGTGGTGGACCTCGCGAATGAGCCCGGCCCGGGGGAGCTTCGTCACCTCTACCTTGGCCGCCTGTTGCCGATCCATGGACATACGGTGGAGCTTTTGTTTGACCGGCTTGGCGTCGGGGCGGATCGCCCGGCGATGCTCGATTATTGCGCGGTCTACACCCTTGATATCCTCCGGCGACCACGCAAAAATGTCGGCATTGTTCTGAAGCACTCGAAGTAAGTCTCGTTCGACCTCCGGAGGGAGCCCCTCGCCAATGGACACAAACTGCCGCTCCACCTGGAGCGGCACCTTTTTGACCCCGCCTTCAGGCTGCGGCTTAGGTGTCCATCCCGGGGCGGAGGGCGAGTCGCCGGCCGTGTCCGCGAGGGCGTGCACCAGGCGAGGCGGATCCTAGCTGCTGACTTCGGTGCGTCTGGCAAGGTCCTGGTCGTCGAAGACAGTGATAACACCCTCCAGGCCTAGGAGCTTCATACATAAGAAGGCGTGGTGTGGGACCGCCCCGAAGGAGTTGATGGCGGGCCGTCCCAATATGATGTTGTAGGGGTGTGGGATGTCTACGACGTCGAAGATGATATGCTTACTTCGGATGTTCCCCTCCTGGCGGAATGTAACTGGGAGGGACATACTCCCCAGGGCCTCCAGCGGTTGAACTCTGAAGCCTTGAAGTAGAGCTCCTGGATGCTCTAGACGATTTCGGGGAATCCCCATATGATCGAGGGCCCCTGTGAACAGAATGTTCACGGAGCTTCCCCCATCAACGAGAATGCACCCGACGTCGCAGCCTACGATGTGGAATCATAAGTGACTGCCATCGCCTGGGTGAGCTGCACGTGATGTGACAATCGAGGATCATCAGCTGGAATGTCAAAGGGATCTGGATACCTCTGTCCTGCTCGAGGGTTGATGAAGAAGCAAAGGGGGACTGATGTACAGCATCCTTGTGCAGGTGGCACAACTCGTCAATGGCGAGGCGTGCTGCATCCTGGACAGCGTTGAAACAGCGGGACCGAGGGTGCTTGATGGGGTATGTGTGGGAGTTGAATTCCTCTTCCCGTGCATACAGGAATACCTCCATCGTCCATGAGTCTCGATCCAGGATCCGCGTCTTCCGCCCCTTGAAAATGGGCGGCTGACGATACTCCAAGCACTGCATCAGCTGCCGGAGAAGGCTAGCGAATGCTCCAGCATCCTCTCCATGTGAGTAGTAGTCCCACGGGGCAGCGGAGGATGAACCAGCCATCTACAAAGTTGAGTAAAAGAAAAGATTAGTAAAAGTTTTTAACAAATGGAGTTGGTGACAAGAACGAGATTCTAAGTAGGAAGAGAGTAGAAGCAAAGAAGCTTATACATTTTTAATATATTCTTTTTATAAATATAAGTCCTTATGGTTTGCCATTCTTAATCCAGGTCACGTCCTACAGTCAAATTGGCTCTGATACCATCTCTGTCGGGACCCCGGATTTCCAAACCCGGACCCTCTGTGCATTACAGCACTAGTCCCATATCAAAGCTAGTGCACACAGTTAAACAGAATGGAAAACATCACCATCAACGATTTATTACAATAATTAAGTGTACTGACCACAAGGTCTCATTATTACAATGGAGGTTCAAGACCTCGCACACAAGAAATAAAGCGGAAGCAAAGATAACTCGAGGACGACCCATCAATTCGCCACAGGCAATTGACTGGGGAAGCGCGACCTAGTCCTTCGGGAAGAATCCGTCACAGCCACAAGCGAAGCAGTAGTCGTAGACACCTTCTTGAGCTTCAACTTCCTCTGAGATTTATTTTTGAGTGTAGCATGTGAGTACATAAAGTACTCCGCAAGTCTTGGGAAAAATGCATAGATGCAAGGCTTGACAAAGGAAGGCTATATGGCTCTTTTGCACAAAGCAATATTTTAATTTCAATTACTAATTATTTTCGAAGGCATCAATTTAACAAAGTAAATGATTTTAACAGAACTAACAATTATTCTCTAGTGAAGGTTCTATCCACCAACACTAGCTTAATCATTTCCAACTAAACAAGTTAATATTGCGGGTTACATCCACCCTCTCTGGCTCCAACCGCCAGGATACCCTTCCGAGAGTTCCCTCCACTCTCGGAATACAAAACTTTTGATTTTAAAACCAAAACCAGAAATCTACCATGTGCATGCATTCCTTGCCCGCCCTTGACCGTGGGCACGGCTATTCGAATAGTTTTACACTCTGCAGAGGTTGTACAACTTTTCCCACAAGAGATAAATTATCCTAAAAGTCAACACGCTTCCTTTGGCATGAGACCCAGATAAAATATCACAAAGCTTTTACCTTACTCTAATCTAGCTAGATACCACCCGCTGAGGTTTCACCGCAGGTAGGCTAACTGCCCGAACCGAAGCCCCCTCTTGCGCCATATGAGTACAGTAAATCCCTGTCCCTCACTGTGGATAACCAGTCCATCCCTGGCACCCACTTTCCACTGGTGGCACCTAAACTAGACTATCATAAGTTAGTCAGCTAGGTCGTACCCATATAGACTTGTGGTTGTACGGTTAATGCTCAGTCTGGACAAACACAAGCGTCGGTCCTTAATTGACTAGGGTGGAACATACACATTACAAGATCTCGTGCTTCCTGCACCAATCCAAACCAACCATCCACCCTAATCTAAACCAACTTTCACATTTTATTTTATTTTAAAAATCACAGTGACAACTCCAATTGCCACTTCCTTAACAAACACAAGGGTTCAACAATAAATCATAATTTTCCCATTTTCAAGATTTTCCAAAGTTACTAGATAGCATGACTAAGCATTATCCTACCATTCTAATATTCACAAAGATTAATATTAATCTCATTATTGAGACAAAGGGAGTTCTAGGGTGACAAGGTACATGGCAATCAATGTCAAATGAGGGCATAACAAGGTTGGATATAACTAATGCCTTAAGATTTGATTTATCATTTTATGTAAATATCAATGCACATAATTTAAAATAATTAAAACATTTCAAAATCATAGGTTCAAGATGATCAAAGGAGACTTGCCTTCTTGCAGGGTTTCTGGGTCTTCTTGCTGCTGTGAAGAAGGGTCGTCGACAACGTTGGAATCTACGCGAGAGAAGACGAAGCAAACAAAAGCAAATAAATACAAATAAAATCCAAATAAAATCCAAAAAATTCAAAAAAGGCCATAGTTGGATAGATTATGATTTTAGATGAATTTAGAAATTTGAATGGCTGGATTTGGAGTTAAAATGAGAAAGTTATGTTCATTTGAAAATCTCAGATTTGAATAAATCTAGAAATTCCCAAATTTCTGACAGGTGGGGCCCACTGGAATATTAGATTTTAATTTCTATTTTCATTCCGAGAGACTGACAGATGGGGCCCACTGTACAGTAACTACTGGCGGTCACTGACATGTGGGACCCACTGGACAGTGAGCCCACTGACTCAACCTCTGACACGTGGGACCCACTGGACTCCGGGCCCACTTGTCAGAGACCAGCACAGAGGGGTGGGACCCAGGCGGCAGTGGCCAGCGTAGACCGGCGGCTGCTGACGTGTGGGGCCCACTTGTCAGCGCAAGATTTTAAAAGAATGGCTCGACCTCAGCGTGCGGAGACGGGGGCTCGAACGCGCGCCGAGGGAGCCGGGGAAGGGGAGATTGCGCTGGTAACCAGTCGGGTGGGGAGGCGTTGCCTACCCAATATGGGTAGGTAACCCTCTTGAGGGATACCTGCGGGAGGTCCGGGCAGAGGTGGTCGGAGACGACGGCGCCGGCGGCGAGGAAGGACCGGAGAGGTTCAGGCGGTGCGTGGAATGTAATCCTGGTGCAGAGGGGGTCCGGTTTGAGGGGTCGGCGAGGCTCGGGGACGAACGGAGGTGGTCGGCGGCGGGGAAGACGGTGGCGCAGCTCGGGTCCTCCGGGGCGACGGTGCTCCGGCGGCGGAAAGGGACGGCCGAGGCGTCGATGAGTATCGCACGGGCACGGGGGTGCTCGGGGTGGCGGTGGCTGGCTCTGGAGATGACCGATGCGTCGGCAAAAGCTCGCCGGAGTGCGGCGAAGCTCGGGGAGAGAGAGCGCCCGGTGCTGGGGTGCTACAGGGCTCGGGAGAGGAGGTGGGGAGCGCTGGGAGGTGGTGCGGGAGGAGGCGAAGCCGAGGGGGGCTTTTATAGGGCGGAGGAGGGGACACGGGCGCGGGATTGCTCGCCGGAGATGGCGGCCGAGAAAAGGAAGGGAGCGGGGCCGAAAGGAAATAGGGGGCAGAGAGGGAAAGAAGGACGCGGGGAAGAGGGGATTTGGTCGCGGCGGCGTCCGGGACTTCCAAAACCGGAGGGACGGGGAAGGAAAGGTGGGATTCGGCGCGGTCTCGGTCGGCCGGCGAAAAAGGAAAGAGGGGAGGAAGAAAGGAAAGGGGGCGCTCCGCGGGGACGACGGATCCGACAGGCGGGCCCCGCGTGCAGTGAGAGCGAGGGCGTGTGCGGCTGACGGGCGGGGCCCGCAGGTCAGCGAGGTGAGGGAGGAGGGGAAGACTTGCGGCTGGATGGCCCGCGCGGAGACTCGGCTCATCCGAGCCGTCCACGCGTCGGGCGAGGAGGAGGGGAAGGCGGGGCCGCCGGCTGACGGGCCGGGCCCGCTAGACAGCGAGGGAGAGGGGAGGTGCGGCCTGGATTGGCCGAGCGGCGACGTGGGCGGATCTGGGCTGTCCACGCGTCGGACGGAGGGGCAGGGAGGAATTTTTATTTTCCAAATTCGATTTAGATTTTTAGAAAAGGCTAGAAAATTATTTAGGCCTCAGAAAAATATGAAAATACCTCCAAAAATTCCAGAAAAATTCACAGAAGCTTCTGGACATATTTTGGACTAAACAAAATTATTTCCATCCACTGTTGGTATTTTATTTTCATACTTTAAATTACCTTTTAAATTTTAAAAATAGGTTTTAAACTCCAAAAAATTCAGAAAAGCCAAATAAAATCCAATTAGCTTAAAATAATAAATTTGAATTTAAATTTTTCAAAAAGCCAAATTTTGGGATGTTACAGGTCCTTGGAGGACGTTCTCGACGCCAGGGACGTGGCGGGCTTTTTGTGGCCTGCGCTGGTGACGCCGGGGCCTGCGCCTGTTCCTTGAAAAGCCTTCCTGTTCCCTAGTGACGTTACCTCCAGGAACGTCTTCCCGGGGCTCCTGGCTGTGGCCCTGCTTCGGGGGATCGTCACTAACCCCCCCTCGCACGGCGAACACTTCGCTTGAACAGGGCCGAGGGTGGCAGCGTCGCGTCTCCGCGCATCTTCCTCTGCCCGTGCGTACTCCTCCATTTTGTCGAAGAGCTTGGCGACTATCTTGATAGGCTTCCGCGCATTGTATTCGGCCATGGGGCCCGGCCGAAGGCCCTGTATGGCCGCGTTAATGACGGTTGTCTCGTTAACGTCCTTGACCTGGCAGCGCACCTTCGCGAAGCGTTTGGAATAGTCCCGGAGCTTCTTCGAAGGTTCCTGCTTTACTGCGAAGAGCTGGGTTGCATCGACCCACTCGACGTAATTCCCTTGAAAGTTGTTGTAAAGGCGATCGCGGATCTGCTCCCACGCACAGATGGAGTTTTGCTTTATGGTGAAAAACCAAGAAAGCGCCACTCCTTGAAGCGCGAGGGGGAGTCCCTTCGCCTTTGTGATATCGTCTCCTCCAGCGGCTTCGATCGCGGTTTCGTACACTCGCACGAACTCCCGGGGGTCCGTGTCGCCGTTGTATGGTTCGATGACGTTGGGAAACTTGAAGCCTTCGGGTCATGCCGCCTGCTGCAGACCCGCTGAGAGTGGGGACCCTGGATCGACACGTCGTAGAGGCACGCGGCTGGATGTGGGGGCATCGCGGCTGTCTGCCCTTTCCGGCGTGGGCCCTGGCGCGACCACTGGCTCGGGCTACTGGCTCCGAGCCTCTTGCAGATCTCGGACAACCCCGCGAAGATCCCCTAGCTCCTGCTGGAAAGCGTTGACGGCCGCCAGCAAGGCACTTTCCACTGCGGGTGCGGTCGGAGCCGCTGGTGCGCCTAGCGAACGAGTCGGCGCGGCGACGACCACCCCACGAGCTCCCGGGCTACCGGCTGCCCCCTCGTGGCTAGCTCCGGCCGCACGGTCCGCACTGCCAGCGATCGTTGCGGCGAGTGTGGCGGGGTCGGTCGTCGTCGTGGCGGTGGCGGGGTCGGTCGTCGTCGTGGCGGTGGCGGGGTCGGTCGTCGTCGCAGCGGTGGCGGGGTCGGTCATTGTAGCGCGAGCGCTAACGTCCCCGACCGCCGCGCCCGCGTCGTCACCCGCGACCGCGACAGCCGACGCCGAAGCCCTAGTACCGACGCGGCACCCCGCCCCGACCGTCTTCTTCGCCTTCACTGCCGCCGACGAGGCCTTTTTTGGTGCCATCCTTCTTCGGATTCAAGCTTGCTCCTGTCCTCCCCACGGACGGCGCCAACTGTTGTGGTTACAGACCAAACAGAGAGAGATGTGGTAGTGGAGAGTTGGAGAATGATGGTCCCTCTCCCATAGCCCATGTCTTATATATACAGGTACCCATGTGAGAAGTGTTTTTACAGTTGTACCCTTACATCAGTATATCCCTATCAGGGGTATTTAAGTCGCTATACATATCCTACTCTGGGTCTTACAACCTTCCAACAGGCCTGCTGGGCTTAGGTGGGGGCCACCCCTACAACAGCTATCAACAATTACTACAAGAGAAAAGAATCTCATGCCACAATCACAACCCTTACCATACACAAGGGACGAACCTCATTCCACGACCACATCCACAATCCTCATACCACAAATAGCTCACATGAGCCAATTCCACATCACAACTATGAAGTTGTATATTCCACATTACAACTATGAAGTTGAATATTCCACAAAGTAACTTCACCACAATATATTGCATATGTATGCAAATGATCTTTCCACAATGCAATGCATATGAATGCTTTCATGCTATGCTCCACATCCCTCTTTCCCAGCGGGATAAGAGGTGTATCGTATTACGGCAATATATGATGTTGTACAGGTACGGTCGCGGCTAGGTGCGGCGACATCCACATATGCAAATGTCATGATATGATATGAATGATATGATAATCATAAACTACATTAATTCTAACCCCAAAGGAGCATCAACATGCTCACCACATATCCACCACATATTTGTTTTCATATTCCGCAATAGCACACTAAACAAATTTCCACATGATTACGAGCAAATTATCCAAACATATCAATTGATCAATAATTGCTACCATCACAAACACAAGTATTCACTAAGAATACTACCACTTAGACCACAATATACTCGTAAAGGTTTCTACCCCACAACTATATAGATTCACCAAAAACAACCCCGCATATCCACAATTAATCCATCAAGATCATATGCAATTGAATTCATAAAAATACTACCATCTGGACCACGTTAAGGAAACAGGTAACAAAGACATAGCATCACCAATTAATAGAATAATTAATGTGAAGGTAGAATAATTAACGAGTTAAACAGTAGCACATCTGCTACGTTTACATGCCTCAACCGTTGAAGCGAAGCAGTCACGTGCGCTCAGGAGCAAAACCACCTGTCCACAAGGTATCTCTCAGCACCATGCTACAGCCAACAAAGCTCGACTTAAAGATTAAAGACGTCACTAGAACCCCGAACCCGCACATACTCCTCTCCGCTCAACGATTCAACAATCTACCCACTGCAGCAGCGCTGCTTAATATTTTTGTATCTTTAAAAAAAATATTAATCCAATTATAGCAAACGATATATCTCTGGTTTCATCACTTGAATGCCTACATTTTTCATGTAGATCACACATTTTTATTTTGATCATAGCTAGGTGTAATTTAATGCACTAAACAGAGGAAATTCTCTGTTCTGTCAGACTGGACAGCAAGATTCAAATGCGTCGCAACAACAGTAAAGGGGTCCAAAAAAATATAATTTTTATACAGCAGCTAGAATTCTGAATTCCCTACAACTTTCTCAATTGCGGCCATGATCATAAAATTAGTTACTACCTCTAAATCACACTTGAACAGCAGTCTGTCCCAATCTGCTCCTCTGACAGACAGCGGTATTCCCTGCTCTGCTACGCCCAGATCCCGCAGCCAAAAATTCTGAAAAAATCCAGAAGATGGGTTTCGAAGTCCTCTACAATTTTCCTTTTGGGAAGATCTGCAGGAAAAATCATTTCATGGGTCTAAACCGCGCAAACAGACGTGTTGCGCAAATCAATCTACAAGCAGACAGTAGGTAATCTCTAATCGGGAAATCAATCTATTAATCCCCTTCAAATTCCGTGCCAAGAACCCTAATTACTCTATAAAACAGAGGGTTTGAGATTAGGAAAAATTACCTAAATGATCCCTTGGGATCATCCCTCTTCTTCCCTCCTCTTCTCCTCCTCCTTCCCTTCTTCTTCCTTCTCTTCCCTTTCTTCTCTTCCCTTTCTTTTTCTCCTTGGCACCAATGGACAGCAGCTTGTGGGGTGATGGAGGGGGGAAAGGGTGCGGCCAGGGGTGGAAAAAAGGGGTGAGGGGCAAGGGAGGGGGTTTATAAAGGGGGTGCTAGGGTTTGGGAGGCGGTACGGGCCCCCATTTGGGCTGGCTGGCCCAAAGCGGCTGGCCCACCCCTCCGGACAGGCCAAAATATCCAGATTAGTTGTTTTAATTTAGTTTTTAAGTTTGGACAATTATGCAATTTAATTTTCACCTCCCGCGATTTAGCGAAAAATCGGGAAACTCCGCGATTATTTTAGAAACCTACGCCGAATCAACGATCAGGATATTACAGGAGGGACATACCTCATCGGAGTCGCTGTAGAGCTCCCTGTCACTAACGTCGGTCTCGTTGGCATGAAGCACATGCCGATGAAGTCGTCGCCGTCCTTGGGATCTTGATCGTCCTTGCCGTCGTCGTCACTCCACCCTTCCATGTCACTGAAGTTGATGTCGTTGAAAGCAGTGAGGACGCGGTGGAAGAGCTTCTTGGCTTTGCCAAGGTTGCGGTACTTCTTCTCTTTGCCTTGGGCGTGAGCTGGGGGCTTTTTGTTGTAGTTCTTGTTGATGTAGTCATTCTTGCTCACACCACCGTAGTCACTCTTGCCCTTCTCTAGCTTGGGGCAATTTGCCCGAATGTGGTTGGGGCCACCACACTCAAAACAAATCACCGGCCCTCCTCTCTTTCTGTCCCTCACTCTCTTGCTTGCATGGGAGAATTTTCTGGCTAGAAGGGCTAATTGGTCCTCTGGTAGCTGCTCTAATTGATCATCGGTTACTTCATAGAGAGTAGCTAGGGAAAAACCAGTAGCATTATCAGAGAAAACAGCAGAAGCAGGACTGGGATCGGTGACCAATGCCATCGACTGTGATTTCGACTTGCGAGAGACAATGTCAATCTCGTGAGTCTTGAGGCGTGAATACAGTGTGTCAAGAGTCAGAGTCAAAAGATCGGTCGTATCTTTGATGGTGGTCACTATAATTTCCTAAACTCGCAAATCCAAAGCAAAGAGCATCTGTCGAGCATTTTTCGAGTCAGGGTATGTGAGACCGACTGCTCGGAGGTTGCTCAAGATCTTGTGAAACTTCGCAAAACACTCATCAAGGGACTCTCCAGCAAGCATTTTAAACTCGTTGTAATCTCGCTTGTACTGGTCCTATCGTACCATCTTCATCTTGGTGGTGCCCTCATGGTATGCATCGAGGGTCACCCAGATGTCGTAGGCCGACGAGAGATGAGAAATGCGATCGAACTCGCTTCTGCTAAGACCGTGAATTATGATGTTCCTCGCCTTACCATTCGCCTCAACATCGTGCATGTTTGCCACATTGATGTTCTCATCGGCAGGAACAGCATAGCGCATTTTCACCTTTCTCCAGATGGCATAGCCCAGAGCCTGTATGTAGGTCTCCATCCTACTCTTCCAGAAGGGATAGTCGATCCCATCGAAGATAGGGGGCTTCGTGGAATACTTGTCTGTCACCATGGCTCACAGACCGGTTAAGATCTATAGAAAAGAGCTAACCGGCTCTGATACCAATTGTAGGACCGAAATGGCAACAAAGGGGGGTGAATGGTGCCTTCATGCCTCGTGCAGATGGTCCAGAATATCAGCCTTCTGCTGCAATTGAGACGACCAAGGCAGAGTAAGAGCAAAAACTCGAGATCAAATCGCACAAACGCTCCACTAGAAATCAGACAACCAAACCGACAACTGAAAATGCACAGAAACAAATGAAAACCGCAAGAGCGCGTAGGACTGACAAGACTCACAACGAATAATTTGCAGGTCTCGAAACAAATATCCAGAATACTTTATCCAATCCAGCAGAATGACTTCAAGATGAGAAATCACAGTTCGATTGAAGTCTTTCTGCTACAACCGAGAAGAATGGCGTAGTTGAACTCAACACAGGAGATATGCGAGCCATTCAACCTTCAGACTCAATTTCTGAATTACTTCAGATTCTCAGGTCTTTCGATCGTGGGGCTTCAATCACTGCATTAACCCACCTTCAGAATGAGAAATCACAAAGAAGGAAACTTCTCAACCGAAACCACAAGAAATCACAAATCCTTAGCTTACCGAAACAGTGAACCCTAGACAAACCGAAAACAGAGGAAGAGGCTCAGATCCGAACAGCTTGTGGTTCTCAGGACTTTTGATCATGAGTCTTTTGATTTTCAATAGGGATTGACTTTACAACGAGAAAACACAAACCCAGAGCAATCTTTTCACTGAGACAACGAGTGAACACAAATCCTCTGCCAACAAAAATAGTGAAACCCTAGAAACAGAGCATGACTGCAGCAAACAATTCTTGGGAGAAATACTACTATTTTTGCCCTTTGCTCTCGGGAATGAACTGGTCAAATGATCTTGAGGCTGATTCCCCGTATGGAGAAGAACAAGAATAGAGGCTACCCAAACAAAACTCAATTCATAACCGAGAAAAACAGACAATAGCAGAGGAAGGACTGGAGCAAACAAAAGAAAGCAAGTCAAAGAAGGATAAGTAATCAGAACATCTCAACCACCAACCTTCTTAAATTGATTCAGAGAGAAGAATGATTACATAGGGTTTTTCTACAACCAATTCATGCCATCTCTTACATCGTGAGCACACACCCAAAAAGAAGATTAAGAACACAACACCAACTCCTGACTCTCACACAGACAAGGACCAAAGCAGACCTGCTCTGCCCAACAACTCTTCAAACAGAAAATGAAAAAAGCAAAACTCACCGCTCCACCAGTGAATCACCCTCCTATATATTGTCTTCCACTATCAGGTTTACAATTTTCTTTACCCAATAGCTCCAACAACTCTGCACTTTACCCATTTACTCGAACCAAATCTGCCTCCATTTCCCAGTCTTGTGCATTTTACCAAAATGCCACTCCTGCGCTTTCCTAGAAGCTTCCTCTTTTCTTGCTGTCCAAGCCACACAACCACATTTAATCCTCGCCGTCTTCGGCATCTCCCGACCGCTTTGACCTCAGCACCACCTGTGCCTAGTCCGGCCATCCCATGCTGATGTGCATCATATTTGAAGTATATTTTCATATCATATTCATGCTGTTATTAGCTCAATTTGGCCATAAATCCATAAATTTTATGAATATCACCCTCTTTTTTTGGACTGTTTACATGGTTGCTGACTTTTCTTGTAGGTCGGCGCGAACAAGGCGCACAATTTACAGAATATCACTAATGGGAAGGAGCTAGGGGTGCAAATATAAAATCAACACTAAAATGTAGCTAGGGTTGCAAATCTGCCAAAGGGGAAGGGCCAAAATGAAAATACACATGGAAACCCTAGCCCAGCAGCAAGGGGGGCGCCGCAATCCACTGGAACAAAACCATCCATCTGCCATTCCACCTGGGGGGATAAGCTCTAACAACCAGCCGCCGCCTCCATAACACATCTCCACCACAACCAGCAGCAAAAAAAAGAAACCCACGCTCATTCCACACCCGAGAACCCTAGCCGCCCCACTCCTTTCTCTCCATCGCCTCCATCCCAGCCAGCCACCACCGATCATCCTCGCGACCACACTCCCGAAATCCTTCATCTCCACCGAGCTTCCATCTCAAAGAACCGGCCGCCATACTCCATCTCACGACCGATCCCCCACCAAGCTCCAACACCACAACACCCAGCCGCACCTCTACCACCAGACGCCTCCACCAGAACCCAAGACACGGCCGCTCCACTCTTTCCCCTCCATAGCCGACACCAGCAAGATCTTCCCCATCTCCACCTCTCCACTGGCCCAAAAACACTCCAACATCCAGCCGCTCTAACTCCCATCCAGATCGCCATTTTTCTGATTTTCCCCTCTCCAAAAAACGCCTCCACCGAGAACACACCTCCAAGAACCCTAGCCCCTCTGCTGAATCCCCTTGCTGCCGGCCAGATCTGCTCTACACGTCACTTCGCTGGACCTACTACTTCCTCGGTCAGATCTGCAACACCTGCTACGTCTACGCACGGATCTACTTCCCCAGCGTGGATTTGCTTCCCTACTGCCTGCATCCCCTTCGGCTTCTGCACCAAATCTACTTCCTGCTGCCTGCTACCTCTTCAGATCGTCTTCAACAACAGATCTGCACTTTCTGGGTTGTTTCTTCTCCAAACATTTGATCTAGTACTGTAATGGCTTGCTTGGGATGCTTGTATGTTGGATCTGTGATATGCATGTAATGTCTGTGTGGATATGGGTACTATAAATGCTTTTACATGTTCTTTCTTTTCTGAAATGTTCATATGGATGTTATTCTCTAGTGTAGATTTAAGCTTTTACTTGATGCCCTGTTAGATTTACTTTAGTTCATTATTCTACTAGTAGTTTGAATATCTTGCTATGATGCTTGTGTTATTTACTGTCGTTCTAGATCCAATGTTTCTGTTAGGGTTTATTTAAATAGTGCTAGTTGATCTGTTAAGTTTTGTTAGCAGAAAAGAGATAAAAAAATAGTAATAGTCTAGATCTGTTATTTCTGCTTTTAGTTTCAGTTTTAGATAAATTTGCTTGTTCTCTGTAGTAGCTTGGTTTGTTTAATAGATGCATGCTTAGGTTTACTGTTTTTTTCTGTGAATGCTCTGTTGTTTGCTGTGAAGTAGCACTATAGCAGTAGCATTTTTCCCTCCTTCTCCTTTGCTCTTCCCAGTCTGCATTCTACCACCGATCTCTCTTCTTGACAGTCTCCTTGCGCCTCCTTCATTTCTCCTATTTCTCTCTCTCTCTCTCTCTCTCTCTCTCTTAGCCCCTTTCTTCTGTCCAGTTAGCATCCCTCTAGATCTTTGTTCTTCTCAGTAGCTGTCTTTTCCCCTTTTAGTTATCCCTTCTTTCTCAAACCCCCTTTCCTCCTCCTGTCTGTAGAGTTGAATTAGTCTTGTCTCTTCTCTTTTCTATTCTAATCTAGTCTCGGCTTTCTTATGCTCCTATCTTTTCTCAATGCTCTTCCCTTCTCTTCCTTCTCCAGTCTTCTATCTTTTCCTCTAAGGTTCTTTCCTCTAGCTTTCTTCTCTAGCCCCCTTCTGTAGTGCCTGCTTTCTCTCCCCTCAGCTCTTCTCTTCTATTACTTCTACTCTTTTGCAGTTTGCTTTCCAGCCTATAGGTTGTATAGGTTCTGCAGTTAGTTTTAAATTCCCTGTTCGTGCGACTTAGCTTTGGTTAAGGGTTGTGTCTCCAGTAATCTAGTCCCTGTGGAGAACACGACATTCGCTGCTATCTTAGCGGCAGCCCGTTCACTTGCGGGTGTGCAGTTTTGCACGATCACATGCCTCACCACGACTTAGCCTCAAGGTCCTGCAACCATCACAGACAAGAAAAATATCACATAGCACCGCTCAAAATACTGTAACCATACATTTGCATTAGTAGAAGCATGAAATACCCAAATCAAACTCAAACTTTCCAGAACACGTGTCAATTTCTCATCACCATAATGTGACGATGGTCCGATCTTCCGAAAGGTATTGATAAGTTGATTGTGGAGAACTCGACGTTGATGATCCAAAGGCTCCGACCAAAACAGATCGAACCCCTCGCAATCACTACAGCACTCCTCTGTTGGTTATCAACCGTGCCGAACACGGTTGACCTCGCCAAGAAGGCTATCTCCTGCAAGCAAATCGAGAACAAAAACAAGAAAGTTCAAGATGCAATCTGAAATTGTATTGCGAATAAAGATTAAGTTCACAAGTTGGGGTTCCTCAACCGAACATGCGGTGAAACTGCTAAGCAGAATAATCTCTTAAGAAAAACCCGAGGAAAACTAAAGGGGTGCGACCTGCTTAAATAGGGAAGGAGGAAGCCGCACTTATCTAACGAAAAGGGGTGTGGTACTATTCATGGTTACTATTCACATGAAGTACGTGTGAATAGTACTGACCCAAATAGCCTAAGTGGTGATACAAGGCCCTCAGCCCACTTTGACTCAGACTGGAAAAGTGACTTGAATTATTTGGAGATGAGACTAGATCCATCTAAAAGTAGACTCCAAGAGTTTTCCAACGAGTACTCCCAGGCCTCAAGAAGCCTTTTGGATCAAAAGTTATGGCTGTTTGAAGTAGATACTTTTACAAAGGCCGAATCTGAGTCGAACTCGCGAACAGCACTTGGATTGCACTTGACGGTTCCACTTCTACACTTGGGCTCGCGTGGTTCTTCCCCATGGTTCCTAAGGAAAATTAAATCATCACAAGAATTAAGTAGTATGCCATTCTTTGAAACATTTGTATGCAAACTTAGGAACGCATTCCCCTGATGGTTAAGTTGACGTGCTCGCGCTCGAGTCATTGGTCCTTGTATCATAGTTTCAGTTTGTTGAGTTTGTTGTGGAGTTAGCACAGTTGTATCTATGGAAAGGATCTCCTCATCATCCTCCCCTTCTTGAATTGGAGTCGTCCTCGACTCAAGCTCATCTTCCGCGCCCAAGCAAGGTCGCAAATCTGCAATGTTAAAGGTGGGGCTAACCCCAAAATCTGCAGGCAAGTCTAACTTGTATGCATTATCATTAATACGTTCAACACTCTAAAAGGACCAACTGCACGAGGCATGAGTTTAGACTTTCTCAATTCAAGGAATCGTTCTTTACGTAAGTGTAACCACACAAGATCACCAGGTTCAAAAGTAACATGCTAGCGTCCTTGACTACTAGCAACTTTATATTTAGCATTCATAATCTCAATGTTCTTTTTAGTTGCCTCATGCATCCTACGTATCAAATCAGCACGTTGTTGCGCATCAAAATTTACCTTCTCAGAAGCTGGAAGAGGCAACAAGTCGATAGGTGCACGAGGTATGAAACTATAAACAATCTCAAAAGGGCATTTCTTTATGGTAGAATGCAGCGAACGATTATAAGCAAATTCCACATGAGGCAAACATTCCTCCCACATTTTTAAGTTCTTTTTAAGCACAGCTCTAAGCATAGTAAACAATGTTCTATTGACTACCTCAGTTTGTCCATCGGTTTGGGGATGACAAGTAGTGGAAAATAACAACTTAGTTCCCAACTTACCCCACGAGGTTCTCCAAAAATGACTAAGAAATTTAGTATCACGATCTGAAACTATCGTATTCGGAATACCATGCAAGCGAACAATTTCCATAAAGAACAAATCAGCAACATTTGTAGCATCATCACTTTTATGACATGGTATAAAATGAGCCATCTTAGAGAATCTATCAATGACAACAAAAATACTATCCCTCCCCTTCTTTGTTCTAGGAAGCCCTAAAACAAAGTCCATAGAAATATCTTTCCAAGGTATACTTGGAACAGGAAGTGGCATGTATAAACCATGAGGATTAAGTCGTGACTTAGCTTTTTGGCACGTGGTGTAGCGGGCAATAAAGCGTTCGACGTTACGCCTCATCTTTGGCCAATAAAAGTGGTGGAACAGAATGTCCTCGGTCTTCTTCACGCCGAAGTGGCCCATCAATCCTCCTCCATACGCCTCCTGTAACAACAAAAGACGAACAGAACCAGCAGGAATGCATAGCTTGCTAGCACGGTATACGAACCCATCATGCACAACGAATTTATTCCAACCCTTTCCCTCTTGACAATTTAGCAACACATCTTTAAAATCAGCATCATGCACATATTGCTCCTTTATTGTCTCTAACCCAAAGATTTTGAAGTCAAGTTGTGAAAGTATGGTATATCTCCTAGACAATGCATCAGCTATCACATTTTCTTTGCCCTTTTTATATTTAGTGACATAGGGAAAAGATTCAATAAATTCAATCCACTTAGCATGTCTACGGTTCAGGTTATTTTGACTTCGAATATGTTTCAAGGATTCATGATCAGAATGTATTACAAACTCTTTGGGCCATAAATAATATTGCCATGTTTCCAAAGTTCGAACTAGAGCATATAATTCTTTATCATAGGTAGAATAGTTCAAACTAGGACCACTTAATTTTTCACTAAAGTAAGCAATATGTTTTCCTTTTTGAATTGACACACCCCCAAGACCTATGCCACTAGTATCACATTCTAATTCAAAAGTCTTGCTAAAATCAGGAAGTTGAAGCAAAGAGGCGTGTGTTAGCTTATCTTTGAGAGTGTCGAAAGCTTGTTGTTGTTTGGTGGCCCAAGTAAAAGGAACACCCTTCTTTGTAAGCTCATTCAATGGTGCAGCGAGGGTGCTGAAATCCCGAACAAAACGCCGATAGAAACCAGCGAGCCCGAGAAAACTCCGCACTTGTGTGACTGTTTTAGGAGGCGGCCAACTCTTGATAGCGATGATCTTGTCTTGATCAACTTCAATGCCCTGTGGAGTAACAACATAGCCAAGAAAAGCGACTCGATCCGTACAAAAGGTGCACTTTTCAAGATTACCAAACAAACGTGCATCTCTTAAAGCATTAAAAACAGCACGTACAAGATCCAGATGTTCTTCATATGACTTGCTATAGATTAGAATATCATCAAAATAAACCACCACAAATTTTCCAATGAAAGCACGCAAAACTTCGTTCATCAAACGCTTGAAAGTGCTAGGTGCATTAGTTAAACCAAAAGGCATCACTAACCACTCATATAGCCCGAACTTAGTTTTAAATGTCGTTTTCCATTCATCTCCCAATTTCATTCTAATCTGGTGGTACCCACTACGCAAGTCTATCTTTGTGAAAACAATAGAACCACTCAACTCATCCAGCATGTCGTCTAACCTAGGAATAGGATGACGATACCGTATTGTGATATTATTAATGGCTCTACAATCAACAAACATACGCCAACTACCATCTTTCTTAGGAACCAAAAGAACAGGCACAACACAAGGACTAAGGCTTTCCCGTACGTACCCTTGGTCCAAAAGATCTTGGATTTGTCGCTGAATTTCCTTAGTCTCCTCCGGATTGGTCCTATACGCCGCACGGTTTGGCAAAGTCGCTCCTGGAATTAAGTCAATTTGGTGTTCAATCCCTCTAATAGGTGGCAGCCCTGGGGGTATCTCAGCTGGAAACACATCCTTATATTCTGCAAAAGGTTAGTGACAGCAGACGGCAAAGAGCTAGATAAGCATCTTTGCATATCAAAGCATAGCATGGCATATCATCATGAAAAATTTCAACAAGATCAGATTTGGTTGCAAACATGACACAACCCTTTAATTTAATTCCCTCCATCCTAGAACTAGGTGCCAACCTCTGTTTCTTAGGTGGGAAAACATTCTTCACTACTTGCTGATTTTCAGATTCATGTTCAAGTTCTTTCTTCTTATTTTCAGTTAGCTCTTTATCATAATTAGCAATTTTAGTAGGTGTCAAATGTAGCAAAGTTATTTTCTTTCCTTTGTGCAAAAGAGAGTACTTATTACTTGTACCATGATGAGTTGCACCGGTATCAAATTCCCATGGAGGACCTAATAAAAGTGAGCAAGCTTGCATAGGTACTACATCGAAATCAGTAACATCATGATAGGAACCAATGGAAAAATGCACTCTTGCAGATTGTGTTACCTTCACCTTATCACTATTGTTGAACCACTAAATGTGGTATGGATGAGGATGCGCACGTGTGGTCAAGCCAAGCTTCTTGACCAATCCTGAATCCACCAAGTTATTGCAGCTCCCACCATCAATTATAACATGAACACGGCAATCCTTAACGATGAGGAACATCTGAAACAAATTATGACATTGTAGCTTCTCCTCTAGCTCCCTTTGAGTGCTCAGTACTCGCTGCACAATTATGGTTCTATGATTCGCTGTAGCAGCGGCACCTAAAATTTCCTCACCATCGCTATCTGTCTCATGATCATCACCATTGCCTACAAGGTTAGCTGCAAGAGCATATTCATCCTCAACATCACTAGCACTTACATAACCGCCGTCTTCTGTCGCAATATACGCCCACTGACTTGGGCAATCTCTCATGACGTGGCCCATCCCTTTACAACGGTGGCACACAATGCCTGTTGTACGGCCCGTGGAAGCAACCGATGAAGAGCTTTGTGTTGGTGCTTGCACACCAGTAGATTTGCTCATCTCGGGTGTGCGTGATGGTGGTGGCGGTGCTGCTGAATGCGCCCTACTCACAGAGGGGGCAACAGCTTGAAAAACAGGAGGTGGGGCTGTCTTGGATTGCCCCAGCGTCGATCTCGATGTAGACGTACCTCCAAGTTGCTCCTATTCCTTTGTTGCTTACCTTGCAATTCCTTTTCTGCCAAACAAGCAAGCTGGAATAATCTATTGATATCGTTATACACTTTGTAATCAATTATGTCCTAAATTTCACGCCTTAAGCCCCCATAAAAACGAGCCATCTTATCCTCCTCATCCTCTACAACATTACAACGTAGCATGCCTATTTGTAGCTCTTGATAATATTCCTCGACAGATTTATTACCTTGGTCTAAGCGCTGCAATTTCTTATGCATATCACGTTTAAAAGCAGGAGGAACAAATCTAGCATGCATAGCTACCTTCAATCTATCCCATGTATCAGGTGCTAAACCAAAATTAACTACTTGAGTCCACCAAATGATAGCAAAATATTTAAATTCACTAGTAGCTTGTCTGACTCTATGCACTTCAGGAACTAGATGGACATTAAATTTTTGTTCAACTATCACCTCCCAATCTAGATAGGTTTCAGCATCATAAACACTCGCAAAAGATGGTATGGTAAATTTGACTTTAGCAAATGGGTCATCATTAGCACTAGCATTGTGGTGCTGAAAATTATTACCTACCATACCGTGACAGTTTTGATGTGGTCGATGTCGTGGGCGTGCATCTTGGGCAACAAATGCAGCGCCGGCGTCACGGTTTTGTCTCTCATTATCATCTCCCTCCTCATGATCTTGGCCTACATTGTGATCATACTCGCGTCCATTGTTTGGCGGCCGATTCACCATTCTTTTAAGGCGTGCAGTGAGTGCTGCAATACTCTCATTGATGGAACGCTGCAATGTGTCCGTTGTAGCTTGAAGCTTCCTATCGATGTCCTCATTAATGGTAGCGTGTTGTTCATCCAAGAACGTCATGAGCTCTCCCTTTAAAACACACTCTTGTGCATCAGATGGCTCACCTGCCATGGTTAGTAGAAAAAAAAAGACAACACAAATGTATTATCCCTATCAACTACTAAGGTGATGGAAAGTGGAATCACACACTCTCAAGCGTCTTACCACACTCTTACAAGTGTTCATACCAATGCAGCAGGTGGTACAACCGGTGGCTGGTTCGTGACACCGTGTCGAGCGTGGGTACGATTGCAAGAGGAGACTTGTTCTGATCAAGAGTAGGTGGAGCTTGGAAGGCACAATGTGGTAGCAAAAGGATCAGCAATAATCAATTTAGTAAATGTAAGTTGAAAGTTTGTTGAAAATACTCGTGAAAGGTTGCTGATCCTAGCCTAATCACAGCTAGCCAATCAAGCCCTATGCAAGGAAGTGTATGTACGCATACGCAACGATCAATGTGACTTGATGTAAGCAAAGGAGAACCTCACAACAAGTACTAGGAGAGACACTAGCCCACTACGCAAACTTCTTTCTAAGGGCACAAGATTTGTTCACGTGATGTAGAGCACAAAACAGCAATATCGGTAAAACGCGAACAACCCTCTATATTGAGCAGATACAACAGCTAGTCTCAAATGATGAAAAGGCAAAGTTTTATATGCTTTATATATACTCGTTTGAAAGGTTTCGACGAGATCTACAACTTTCTCAACTGGATGAAACCCAAATTCCAAAGGGAAGACTGAATAAATCAGCAAAGACGGAAAACCGAAATCTTGTGACGCGATTTCAGGGCTAAAGATGGCCAATTTTGGGGTCTTGGAGGGCGACAAGTGCAAGCGGGTCATTTTTTTTAATTGGGCTCGTCGTTACATTTCCAACGAGTATAAGAACGTCGAAAACAGACACCGTACGCAAAAGTTATGCCCGTTTTCCTGAAGGTGTGTCGGAAACGGACTCGAATTCGTTTCGGCCTCAATTGAAACTGCTATAACTTTTGATTCTGTGGCCAAAATTACTCAAATTGTTTCTGCAGGCTTTTGGATGTATGAAGAATAGCTCCACCAATTTTCACTATTTGTGGCAAAGGTTTGATGCACTTTCCAGATTTCGGCAAAGATAGACTCTTTCCTCTTTTTTTCCTCTTTTTTTTCATTTTTTCTAAACAACCAAAATCAACTCTCTCTCTCTCTCTCTCTCTTTTGCTCTGAGTCTGAAACCCTAAATTTTTTTCTTGCAAAAGGACGAGACAGGCGAGAGGCGCGGCTGGGGATGGCAGGGTCGCGGCAAGGGTTGGCATCGGATGGGGTGGCAGTGGATGAGAGGCCGCGGCAAGGATGGTGGCGCGGCAAGGAACAAGAACACACAACGACGAAGCTACGCAAAGGAACAGAGATGCAATTAGGCAATGACGAACTGGACTCTGACTAAACTAGCAATCAGCAACTTGAACACAACAATGTAACCAAAAATTCAACGAGCAATACTAAAAAGAAAAATTGCAATGGCACAAGGGGTGTTGGGACAGCGGAAGAACACTACAAACAATTATATTTTTTTGGCTAATTTTCTAGAGTTTGGGACGATATGACGAACATAAACTAATCTAAAAGGGACGAATTACCTTACGGGCAACCGTTGCTCTGATACCACCTAATGTGACATGGCCCGATCTTCCAAAAGGTACTGATAAGTCAATTGTGGAGAACTCGACGTTGATGATCCAAAGGCTCCGACCAAAACAAATCGAACCCCTCGCAATCACTACACCACTGCTCCGTTGGTTATCAACCGTGCCGAGCACGGTTGACCTCGCCAAAGTGGCTATCTCCTGCAAGCGAATCGAGAACACAAGCAAGAGAGTTCAAGATGCAATCTGAAATTGTATCGCGAATAAAAATTAAGTTCACAAGTTGGGGTTCCTCAACCGAACATACAGTAAAACTGCTAAGCAGAATAATCTCTTAAGAAAAACCCGAGGAAAATTGTAGGGGTGCGACCTCCTTAAATAGGGAAGGGGGAAGCCGCACTTATCTAATGAAAAGGGGTGTGGTACTATTCATAGTTACTGTTCACATAAACAGTATGGCATGAACAGTACCGGCCCAAGTAGCCTAAGTGGTGATACAAGGCCCTCGGCCCACTTTGACTCAGATTAGAAAAGTGACATAACTTGTTTCATAGTTTTTGGTCTGCTCGAATAGAGTTTAGAGGTGAGACTAGATCCATCTGAAGGTAAACTTCAAGAGCTTTCCAACGAGTACTCACGGGCCCCGAGAAGCCTTCTGGATTAAAAGTTATGGCCGTTTGAAGTAGACGCTATTACAAAGGCCAAATCTGAGTCGAACTCGCGAACAGGACTTGGATTGCGCTTGACGGTTCCACTTCTACACTTGAGCTCACGTGGTTCTTCCCCATAGTTCCTAAGGATAATTAAATCATCACAAGAATTAAGTAGTATACCATTCTTTGAAACATTTCTATGGAAACTTAGGAACACATTCACCTAATAGTTAAGTTGACGTGCTCGCGCTCGAGTCATTGGTCCTTGTATCATAGTTTCAGTTTGTTGAGTTTGTTGTGGAGTTGGCACAGTTGTATCCATGGAAAGGATGTCCTCATCACACCACACATGGGGTCACCTCCACATGGTCTCTCACTAACATTAACACATCTAGGTTAGCTTAACCTAAATTTTGTGTTTGTTAACAACCCTTGTTAATGTAAATTATTGTTTTTCTAGATTAGGTGGGTTAGTTATGTTAGCACTGGAAAAATTGTTGGGATATGGGTAGGCTACACTAGTATAGATTAAAATTTTATACTACATAAACAAACTAGGAAGCCATGCGAGTAAGAGATCATAGATCTTTACCACTAGATACGCAATGTAGCAGAAGTAGAGTTAAAGCAGCTGGTCTAATGAAGAGCACGTTGGTGTAGTGAAAATAGTTGATCATCCTCTGTCTAATTGTCTTCTCCTCGTGATCATCCCAATTAGTGTCGTAGTCACAACAGTGCCTCTACCAAGGTCCACACATCTAGGGATGGAACACCATACGTCAGTGTGCTAGCACCAATATGCACGGCAATGGTTATGAGAGGTAGTGACTAGGGTTTTGATGGGTGTGTCTCAGGATACCTCCCTTTGCCCCTTCACCTCTCTTTATATAGCCTCCAATCAGATCCTTATCTGATACAATTAGATATCGTATGCAACTCAGAAAGCCTCAGGCTGGATCTTTATCTAATATGAGTAGAGATCGTATCCCAATCAAACTCTATCATCCAAACACTACTACAAAACAAGGTATACTGGACGCCTCACCACAGACGGTTCATGTGGAGCAATCTATGTTTTTATTATTACAGATGGTTCATAGCTAAAACTACCTCTGAAACTATCACAGACGGTTAGGTTTAAAAGCCGTCTGTGATATACGCATTATCACATACGGTTTTTAATTAGAACTATCTATGAAACTATCACAGATGGTTTTTATTTACAACCGCATATGTTTTGTCCTTTGTCGTATGAACAACAAAAGCTACTGAGTCGAGAGACAAATTCAAGGCAAATTTATTAAGGGATTCCTAGATCTTAGTCTTCTGGGCTTCATATGCTTCTTCTTTGACTTTTGGAGTTGGAGGATCAGTCACTAAGTTCTCGAATACCATGAAGATTATGCTTGCCCTCTCCACTTCCTCCTCTAGCCTAGGCAAATCATTAGCATGGCCCATAAGCTGAGTTCAAGGAAGGAGAGTAGGGCGTGAGCAGAGGAGCTGCTCCAGACGTATATTGTTGGCCGCCTGTGTAAGGTTGCGGCCGAACAACTCATGATGGATAGATCAGAGGAAGGATATCAAAAGAATATTAGATACCATTATTGAGAAATCTAGTGAAGAAGATGAGGAAGAGGATAGTTTAGAAGAGCTAAATTAGGGTGTGCATATTTAAGTGTTATCACAGACGGTTCGTATACCAAACCATCTCTGATATTAATATTATAGACGGTTCATATAACAAATCATCTCTGATATGTGCCTTATCATAGACGGTTCGTATAACAAACCGTCTCTGATATGTGCATTATTACAGACGGTTCATTTAACAAACCGCCTTGATAATGATACATCATCGATCCGTGGTGTATCCCCAGGATTTCGATCTCACCCGTCCATTCTCTCCACATTGAATGGCAGACACCAGTTCTTCCCACCTACCTTTCCACCGGCAGTCACGCGTGAGTTCATCCACTTTATAGCTTCTTGCATCCTCCCCTCGACGACGCTGACTACCACCGTGAGCTAGCGCCTCCATTGAGACACCACGGTAGACTGTACAACACACTCTTGTCGTAAGTGTCGTAAGAGTGTCTTATACAGTCTCATCGTCATACCATAAAGGTGGTGCTACCGCCACCTCTCCATTGCCTGTGATATCCGACCACCATCCGATGCCCTCCCCACTCTTCCTTAATGGCAGGCATCAAGGACATCATGTGCTGCTTCCAGCTTATTCCTCGACGATGTCGACTACCACTGTGAACTAGCGGATCATATCGGACGAGCCTATATAGTGCATACGTACCAATCCCTTTGCCTCATGATACCAGAATGAACTCAAGACCAGAAGTGTGCCATCCTATGATAGCTCGATCCTTCACTTGAACATATAAGTGGATTACTCAGTTGTGATTGACTCCTCAAGTTTCTATAGCACATTTTCGTCTATGGGGAGTTATTGTTTGTCTATGGGTATTATGAGTTAGTTGCTTACGGTTTTGATGATGATTTCTCATTGGCTATTTTGTTCCATAAAGGAATTATAGTTTCTCTCCAATTGTTGAACTATTCTTGTTGCTTATAAAAGTTGTCAATTTGTCAGGTCATCTTTTTGTGGTGGTTTTACCATTTTATTGAGGACTACAACATATTTTTTGGCTCAATAGTTTCTTGTTTGGATAGGGAGAATATCTTTCACAAGCTTTATTTATGTGGAAGTTTTAAACCCATGTGTTTTTCGAGTAGCTTGTGTGTTGAGTTAATGCCTAGTTTTGTCAAGGAAAAATACCAAAGCTCTTGTTGTGATAACTTCTTCAGTTTAAATGAGAGGAGTAAAAAGAAAAAAAATGTTGGTAAGGCACGAAATGTCAAGTTGGGGAATGGAAATAGTGTATAAATGATTTTAAGTAGCAACTTTATGAGTGAAACTAATTAAATATGATGTGTCCTATGCAGTAGTTTCATGATAAATAGTGAGTAGAAGTTTGTCTATTATAATTTAAATTGTTATGGTTATAGGGAAGCATGGGGAATGGTTGAAATGGTTACATAACTAGAATGTTAAGAATTCTCAAACTATATTGGATGAATTGAGTTATTTGGGCTTAATAGGTCATTCTAATTGTTTGTGAAGGTCATGATAAAGATATGAGAGATTTTTGTCTTTGGTAAATATTAATCCTGAATTAAACTTTTCTAAGAATACTTGGTGAACATATATAGATGCTTGATTTACATGTTTCTTGCAATGCTAAATTGGTCTAATGTGTTTTAATGTCTAGATGAATATTATTGCATCATTGTGTGAAGCCTTGTTTAGTATAGGTTAAATTATTGAAACTTTAATGGTATTTTGCTTCAAATTCTACACATGAGATATAACTTTTGATAATATGTTTGTAAATATTTATGTGATTGCATATGGAAGTAGGATAATAAATAGATTTCCACAATCAAGATAATCATGGATCATTAATGAGAATCACTAGAGTATAATTAATGAGTACTAAAATTGGTGTCGAGTATCACTTGGCTAAGCCTCCGGGATCGGTAGTAGGGATCTTGTAGGCGAAGCTTGTCCCTTCTCAGGGTATTCATGATTGGTACACCCTTCTTTGCCATAGCTGCAATTGGTGGCAATGATGTCCCTGGCTTGACCTTTTGGACTCCTTTGAGGTACAAGTGGATGGGAATGAGAGATATCAACTTATTTGAAACTTGGTTACGAGTATGTGAATGTCATTTCTCATGGCTATAGAGAGCCATCTGTGGGTATGATTATGTTACCTACTTATTACTTTGTATCAAATATCAAATGCTTTTATAACTTCTGATTGCAATCTACTACTCAATATTACAAATGAAAGCTTGCCTTATGCAAAATGGAAAACTTTGTAGGATAGCCATCTTTCTTGACATAGCCTTGCTATAAAGTCTTATAGAGTACATTTTTTACTCACAATTGCTTGTTGAACACTATGAGGGCAAGAGGAAGTAGATCTCTACATTGGTTACTTTCACACCATGGGTATGGTGAAGACAATGCCATTTTCTAAGGTTTAACTCCAGTCAGTTACTAATTTGGGCCATAGCATGTTTGCTAGAAATTTTGTCACATTTATCTCTATTCCCCTGCTATTTACTTGTTATGTAGAAAATTTGGCCAGTCGGCCCTTTTGTCAAAAGGTTAGTTGTATAAGTCTATGTTCACATGTTTATTATCACATGCTACTCTAGTTATTCATGTGTGTATGGTTGTGATGCGAAGGATGTTGAATGTGTATACTAGCCATTAATCATGGGACTACTACAGTAAACACATCTACCAATTTCTCAAGTATCTCTCATTTTGAACATTTCAATCAATTTCCAACCTAGCATAGTACCATTATGAGAATGGCTAAGCATTAATTGCTTCTCTTATTCTAAAAATTCCACATTTTACCCTAGTGGATATTAATACTAAGGTGACAATAGCAAGGGTAATAATTTATCATTATGGGATCAATGCAACAATTTGGCATAACTATCAACCTTACCAATACAACAAATTTTACCGAAAGTACACACATGTATAATAATTTTGAACACAACATACATAGTAGTAACATATGAGATCACTATGGTCAAAGGGGGTTCTTGCCTTACTCACTAAACTCTTGATCTTTGTCAGACCCAGGTGCAACACCTCTGGATCCTCTGTGTCAATAGCATTAGTCCAGGAAAAGCTAGTGCACACAGTGATAATAGAGATACATATCCTGCATAATGATAACCTTTATTATATAAAAGAGTACGGGTCTTATGTCCAAGTTTACATCATCATGGCCCATTGGCTAAATATAGAGTAAATAACATGGAAGATAGCAAATATAGTGAAGAAGCCCGAACAACTCGCCCATAGTCAAACGATAGTAAGACGCGGCCTACTTGTCCTTATCGTCACAGTAGTCAAAGTTGTCCTCCTCTGAGCAACATATATAAGCAAAGGTGAGCATATAAAATATACTCCATAAGTTATATGGGAAAATGCATTGTTAATGTGATGGCAACAAGTGAAAGCATATAGGGTTATTTGAGCGTCAACTAGAATTTAAAAGCATACAATAAATAGATAGGAAATTACTAAATTTAATACAATAAGCAAAGACAGCAATTTAATTAAATTAGTACCATTAGCGTAAGTACCGACGTGACACTAACCTAACCACGGGTATCCCACCTGACCATCTTTCTCCAAAAAGATTCCAATATTTCCATCTCAAATCAGTTTTTGAAAATAAAGTCTAATCCATGAAAACTTTACTCAGTATGCCCATAACAGTGGGCACAACCATCCAGGATAGTTTATACACTGCAGAGGTGGTACAACTTTACTCATAAGATATAATTAATTGTTGGCCACTACACGCTTCTATAGGCATGCGATAGAGTAACTATAATAAGGTCTTTGCAATGCAAAGCCATCAACCTAGTCATGCCTCCGCTAAGATTTCACCCCAATAAAGAATACACTAGATCTGAGCCCCCTCTTACGCCATGTAAGACTTCTCACTGCCTATGCCACGCTCACATTCAACCTATAATGAGACTTAGGTTGGGACCTTCAAATTAGTTAGCCAGAACTATCCCATACCAGTCTTGTGGTAGTACGATAGGGCTTTGTAGGAGTAGCTCATAGACTAGCCCTTAATTGACTAAGTGTCGGATCTCGGAGCAACAACTCTGAAACCTTCTATGTAAATCGTACTAGTCTAGGATCAGATAGTGCACATAGTGATAACAAAGACAAATATCATGCACAATGACAAACTTTATTTAACTGAATAGGGCCTGATGGCCAAAGTTTATATCCACGGCACATAAGCCAAAATTAAATATATGCAGCGGAAGGAAAAACCGAAGCGGAAGAAGCCCACTAAGCCTGCCCACAAGCAAACGATAGTAAGACGCGGTCTATATGTTCTGATCCTCACCGAAGCCAAAGAAATCCTCTGAAAAATGATGAATTGAGCAACATGAGCACATAAAGTACTCCACAGGTTACACCAGGAGGTTTAACACAGTTAATGCATGCATAAGGATTGACAAAGGAATGCATAGTAAGGTTAATTGAGCGAAAAGCATAATTGAAGTAAATATTGTAAATAGATTCAAAAGCTAAATTTGATACAATAAATAGAAACATGATTTTAACAAAATAATATCGTTAGTGTAGGCTCTAACCAAACACCAACCTATCTACAGGCATCCCACCCGGACCGTCTTTTCTCAAAAAGATCTCATATGGATTCCATCGATCCATAAGGTTTTCATAAACTATTTTGAAAGACAAAGTCTAATATGTGAAAAACTTTACTTAGCTTACCCATGATTGTGGGCACGGCTATCCAGGATAGATTATACACTCTGTAGAGGTTGTACAGCTTTACCACAAGACATGATCATCTCATATTGCCACCGGATAAACACACTTCCTTTGGTGTGCGGCGAGGAGATTATGACAAGGCCTTTACAATGCAAAGCCTTCAACCTGGGCAAGCCAACACTGAGGTTTCACCACAACTTGAATCCACAAGTTGGAGCCCTCTCTTGAGCCGAGTGAGACTTCTCATGACCTTCGCCACGCTTACTTTCAACCTACAGCGAGACTCAGGTTGGGACCTGCAATTTAATTAGTCAGGACTGTCCCATACCAGCCTTATGGTAGTACGATAGGGCTTTCCAACAGTAGCTTACAAACTGGTCCTTAATTTGACTTAGGCACCAACACATACCCCTCTTGCCTGGAAATCAACATTGCGTCACCAAACAATAATACATGCCAGCAAGCACCCACCACCTAACCATTTGCCTAAGTCTAAACCAAGTTTTTATATTTTATTTTTGAAATAACTCATATTCTTTCTTGACTCACCGAAGTCAAGAATACATTTCAAAAGCTTATCATTTTATGTGAAAAAGTTATCCTAAAACAAAATTATGTCTAAGCAGGTCTAAGCATTTGACACAAAATTCTCTAGTCCATACTAGTGTATTAACTAGAGTTTTATCTAAGGTGACAAAGAATGGTGATGTTCAATATCAAATTTGGCCATATACAAAGGAATTTGGTGTAACTAAAGTTTAAATCAGATTTGAACTAATTTGAATAAAATTACAAATGCATAATTTAAAAACAACATAAATTATTTACATTACTTGAAGCAACATGATCAAAGGTGTAACTTGCCTTGCTCGAGGACTTAATGATGCGAATCATTAAAATTGTACTCTCCAGAATAGTCGTAATCTACACGTGCAAATAACCAAATAAAAACAAACAAATCCAAATAGAACCTAAAAAATATATAATATATATATTGGGAGATATATTATGAATTTATATGAATTTAGGAAAAAAAATCAATGGATTGGAGTTTGGACGACGAGGAACGAGTCATCGGAAGATCGGTTTGAAAGAAAATTGTTGGAAAATAATGCCAACCAAGGGAATACTTCTTGAGACCTTCTTTTTAGCTGGATTTCTGGTATGCTAGAGTGCAACACAAGTGGGGAATGAGGAGAGGAGGTGGTACAATTTATAGGCTAAGAGGAGGAAGGGAATGGCTAGAATTGATTGCCGAAGTAATAGTTGGAATAAATGAAATGTCGGTTTCAACTTTGCATGCAAGAAATTTAATAATTGATGAGTCTAATGGCCAAGAAACTGAGAAGAGATTGATTGGAGATGTTTTTACTGCAGGCCATTTAATTTTGGTCGGATGGCTCGGGCTAAAATTCATCAGAGGCGGCGAATCGACGACAAGTGAAAATAGAAGATTTTGGGAAAAAACTTGATTCCCACCAAATGGCTGCATCAAAATCACATTAAATTGATGGGTAGGTTGCTAGAATGATGGAACATGATGTGACACGAACAAAAGTCGAAAAAGATCACCGAAGAAAAGGTGGCATGGTGGAGGGAGGAGAGAGCATGAGCGGTTACGACTTCTCTAGTGTTTTGCGTAAAGGTAGAGGAGGTGGTGGGGGTTAGCATGGGAATGGAACACAATATGGTGCTTCTATTTATATGGCAAGAACAAGAGGAATGAGTTAATTTGGCTGAGTTATGTGAAATGTCGGTTTTCAATGCTTGAATGCAAGAAATTGAAAAACTAAAATTTTAATGATTAAAACTGAAATGTAATTGATATTTGGCAATGAATGGAGGTATTTTTGCTGCATGCCAATTAATTTCGTAAGAGGGAATTGATTTTGCTTGCATGCATGCATGGTTCACAGTGGCTTTAGCTAAAGTACAGAGTGTTTGTTGGTCTGATGCGTGGAGATGAACAACAAAGGAAGAAAGAGGGAATATTAGGCTAAAAGAGAATAGTACAAATGCTTGAAAAGAATCTACGGCACTGGATGTGGTGAGAATTTTGGAGTTAAGCATGTTTGAACAAAAGAAGACTTTGACCTAGGAGAGAAATCTCATTATTTTTAGAGAAAAAGTGCCAAGAAAAATATTTAGACCTAGAAAAATAGAATGGATTTTATGGAGATTTTGCAAGATATGAATTTGAATTTTGGAAATGCACAGAAAATTTTGAATGGAACTGAGGCTTTGAAAATGAAATGGGCGTTGGAATACCAAATAAACTTCAAATATTTAAAATGATAATAGAAATGGATAGATTGGAATTTTTGAAGAATTTAGAAATTTGAACGAGCTCAATAGGAGTTAGGATGAAGGAGAACAGGCTTCTGGAAGTTTCAAAAGAGAAAATGAATAAATTAGATTTTCTGGAACTATTTTTGTACTGAAAAAGGAAGATTATGACGTCAGCAAGGAATAGATTTTTGGTAGAATTATTTTTCTACGGAAAAGGGGTTTATGACGTCAGGGTGTCGTCAGTACTAGATTTTCATTTTTTGCGGAATTATTTTTCAACAGAAAAAAGGGTTTTATTCACAACAGGTGGGACTGGCTTTTGTGGGCTGGGTCCATGGACCAGGGATATAGCTGAGGTGGTACGCGGCTGGCGTGGTGCTTGCGTGGCTCACGGCCGCTGAGGTGGCGCACACGCGGCTGCCATCCGGCTGCCACACAGCTGCCACGCAAGCACAGGCGCTGACGTGGCAGCACCAACCGGAGGCGGCGCTCAGGCCCGAGGGCTCACCGGCGCTCCGGCGCCAGGCGGTGGCGGCCGAGGTGCGCAACAGCAAGAGGAGAGGGCAGGGAGGTGAGCTCACCTTGGCGCGGTCCAAGGGGCTTGAAGATGGGTCGGCGATGAGACAACGCGACGGCGGCGTTCGGCCAGTGGCGACGATAGGGTTCCAGTGGCGGCTTCACTCAGCGGAGGAGTGGAGGACGGTCGCCGAGGCATGGGGAAGAAAAATTTGGCGTCGGCATGGCACAAGGAGGAGCGGGCTCACGGAATTGCTCACCGGAGTTCTCGGGAGGCCGAAGAGAGGGAAAACACGACGCAGGTGTGCTCGGGTGCAAGAGAGAGGGAATTGGAGGTGGGGCGTGGGGCAGTGTGCCGAGAGGATCTCAGGAAAGGGTTTTTATAGGGGCGGCGAGGGGTAACGGCCGAGGTTCACTCGTTGGAATGAAGGCCAATGCAAAGGCAAGTAAAGAGGGGTTTAACAGGTGTAAAAGAGGGGGAAAACCGGTGGTGTGAATGCGGGATGGCCGGGGAAGTGATTGCGCATTTGCTCACGAAGTAAACGAGTAGAAACGGAAGCTTTTAAAGCTCGGTTGATGGGATTAATGGCGGCTGGCACAACGGAGAAGGAGAGGTAGGAGAAGGGCCTGTCATGCGAGTCCCACATGTCGGTGAGAGGGGGAGGAGAACTGAGGGAGACGGTGGCCAGATGGATGCCACATGTCAAACAAATATATCAGGGCCGTCGGATCAAGAGGGAGGGGGTTAAGTGAAGATGGAGGGCCGAGATTAAATCAACGGCAGTTGATTAAATCTAGACCATTGGCCAAGGAATGAAGGGGTAAGTGACTATAAACAGACAAGATTAAATAAGGGAAGATGGATTTGATCTAGGCCATGGCTAAAGGATGAAGGGGTAAGTCGCTATGGATCGTTGAGATTAGATCAGACAAGGGGCGGATTGAACCAGGGAGCGACACATGCTAGCCTAGGGAGAGTTTGGATTAAAATTTTGTTTTCGATTTTCAAAAATGCTAGGAAGCATTGAAAATACTTAGAAAATAGAAAATAAAGTCTAAAAATTCTAGAAAAATTAACAAAAATTTCTGGGGATGTTTTATACTTAGAAAAAATATTTCAACTTAAAGTTGGTCTTTTAATTTTTACAAAAATCTAGAAAACACGAAAAAAATCCAGATAACAGCCAAATGCTTTTAAAATAATAAATTTTAAATAGGGTTTTTATATAAATCCAAAATATCTTTTACTTAATAATATTTTTAAGTTTTTGGTTAAATTACTTTTGAGAGAAGCCTTTTTAAAAGCTAAAAACAAGCAAATAAAATCTGCAAAATTCAAGCAACCAAGAAACACTTGATTTTATTTTAGTTTAAATTTTTTTACTAAATTTTTTGAAATAAATAGCTGGGATATTACACTTAGGCTGACTTTTCACATACCCCTTGTACCCAGCACCCATGTTGTGCCACTGAGCAATAATGTATGCCAACAAGCACCCACCACTTAACCATTCACCTAAGTAATTAACCAATGCAATAAGTTATGCATGCAAAATAAATTAAAATAATATAATTTTATTTATAAACTGGGATCAATATAGTTAAGGTGTATAACTTGCCTTGCACCATTGTTGGTGGTGAGAATTGTCGATGAAGTCGCATTCTTCGAAGAAGACGCGATCTACATGCCAAAAGCCAAAAGAAACTAAATTCAAATAAAATACAAAAATTATGAAATAAGTACTAGGAGGTATATTATGAATTTATATGAATTTAGAAAATTGAATTGCTTGATTCCAACTTTGGACAGCGGAGAACGAGCGATCAAAAAATCAGTTGGAAAGGAAAATCCTGAAATTGGAAAAAATGAGGGAATATTTTTTTGGCATCTCTTTTTGCTGGAATTTTTGGAATTTTAGAGAGTATGGCAGATGCGGCATGGGCGGTGCTCGAGGCGGTGGCCGGCGATGATTCCTTGAAGAAATAAAAAAAAACTCGCTTGAATGGAAATGTGGGAAATGAGGATCATGTGGGTAGAAGGATTTTTGAAGGAACCTAACACATGAAGAGATCAGGCTCAATGGAATTCTCGTTGAAGTTGAGGAAGGAAGTATGGCTGGTGGTGCTCCGGTAGGTGTCGACCAAAATTGCTTAATGGCATTGTAAATAACACTGTGGGGAATCTCCAGGAAAAATTTGAGGACTAACGGAGTACGGGAGAGGGCAAGAGACCTCATCGAAGGCGTCGCCAGAGTTGGGGAAGAAAGGCCAATTGAGGGAGCTCCAGAGGGTTTCGGGCAAAACCGAGAGAATACATTGTGGGGAATGATGTGAGGTACCTGTGGCTCAATTTATAGGCGAAGTGTAGCTACGAAACGGCCAAAATTGATTATCGAAGTTATGGTTGGAAATAACGGCGGCAGTTTTCACTAGAAAAATAGGAAACGAGCGGCGGTTTTGGGTCTAAGTAGCTGACTTGTGATGCCAGTTGAAAACAGGTTGGGTTCGGGTGTTTAAAAGATTTGTGTTTGTTTTTTGAATTAATTAATTAATTCTAAAATAAATTGGTAGAAATAACAAACAAACTCTGGAAAAAGCAAAAAAATAAAACAATCTCTGTAATACAAGAAACCCAAATAAACTAGTTTTGATTCAATTGATGTTTTATTTTAATTATTTTAAATCATTTTTATTTTGGAAAATCTCAATTAAGCTTTAATTAATTCGAGAAAATCCCAAATTGTTATATTTTTTATTTTGAAAACTACACCTAAGAGAGTTGGTTATTTTTCAAAGCATGGAATTGATTTTGGTGGGAAGAATTGATTTTGGGCACGCATGACTTTGGCTTTTGTTGTGCTTGGCTAAAGAACAGAGAGGAGGCTGCTGGTTCGGTCCGAATAGTACCATATGAACAGTACCGAGAGGAGAGAGACAAGCAGGAAAGGGGTAGCTGGCTGCAAAGGAGAAAGGAGAAAGGGAAGAGAAGGGAAGGGAAAAGAAAACAAAGGGAAGGAAAAGTGAAAAAAGGGAGATGGGACAAGAAAAATGAGATCGATTCAGAAAAATGGAACGGACATTTTTCTAAAGATTCAGATTTTTGGAGACTTTTATTTGAATTTTTGGAATTTAAATCCAAACTCAGAATTTCGGGTTGGAATTGCATTTTAATATTTCCTCCTAGGTTTACATATAAAATCCAAATAAACTCCAAATTTAAAATTAATTTGTATAGAAAGCCAAATTAATATTTTTATTACTATATTTTTTATGCATAAATTATTATTGGAACTTTGGGAATAGAAAATCCTTTTTCAACATAGAAAATGAGGGCAAATAAATTTGAGCTCATGAAAACCAAATAACACTTATTTTTATTTTTATTTTTAAATTAAATTTTATTTTATTTTTAATTTTATTTTAGTGATATTTTTTTAAATGAAAACTTGGGCTATGAAAATCTACCTCTGGCTCGTTGACGAAACTTTTTGGAACATTGGTATCTAGTCGACAAATACCAAATATCGCAAATAAGAGTCAAATAAATTGATTAGAGATAAATTTCAAATATTTTTGTAGAATGTGAAAGAGCATGATTTTAGAATATTTAGAGACAAAAATCATTCAATTTGAAGTTCATATGCAAAAATTATAAGCTTTTGAATTTCGTTTAGTTTGAAAGTACTAAAACAAAGAAGAAGAAATCACTATGCATGGATTTTCATTTTTCTTTCTAAAGGAAAACCTAGGCTTATTGTGTCATTAGGCTGACAAGTGGGGGCTACTTGTTAGGATTTTATTCTTTTTTCAAAATGACTAACAGGTGGGGTCCATGTGTCAATGTCTCATTACTTAAACTAGTTTAAATCGTAAAATTAACTTGATTAATCTACTCAGGCCCACATGTCATAGATTCATTATTTTAACTGAGATAAATTAAGTTAATCTAATCACCCAACGGGCCCACTTATCGATTACGCAGGACAGTGGTGCGGCGACGCTCTTAGCTGAGCTCATCGGTGAACTTGTCGGTGGAGAAGGGAGGGTTGGAGAGGCTATGGCAAGGTCAAGGATAGGTAGAGGGGCTCATGATGATGCGAAGTTGTCAGACCCAGATTTTTCAATCCGAATCTTACTGTGTTTTACTGCACTAATCCCTGGATCAGTAGTTAGTGCACACAGGTACATTGCTGAATCATTTCATACATCGCATAATCAACCATTATATTACATAAACGGAAATACACCACGTCGGGTGATAGTTTACAAAAGGGGCCGACTAGGCCAAATGTCATGATTACAAATACGCACAGCGGAAATACAGCAAGAGCAAACCCAAATCCACAGGCAAGCGGCCAGTAGGGTAATGTGTACAATATATACCACCAGGGTCCCGGTAACATAAATGTACACAACGCCTAGAGTCTACTTGTCTAAGCCTAACCACCGAGGCCTACGCCTTACTTATCGCTTTTGCTTCCGTCGACGTTGGCGGGAGCCTCCTCATAGGCGTAGTGTTCTTGAACTCCTGTTTCTGAATTGTATCGCAAGAGCGAGAATGAGCACTCCGACCCCGTGCTCAGCAAGTTAACACACGGAATGCAATATTTAACATGCATGGCTAATCAAAGGATGGCTTGGGCTCATTTTATTTTGCGGAGAGTGCTTTTGAATACAATTATAGTAAAATCCTGAAACCTAGCAATTTTAAACTCAAAACTTTTGTTTATAAAGTAAGTTGTTCTTATAGTTGACACAGATTCCATCCACCATTACATGGCCTCTGCGCCATTTAACATCTTTCAGCGTTATAGCCGCTTAACTTACCACTGGGACGACACCCAGGACAATTCCAAACCAGGGCAGTCCTTCGCCCTTCAAGTTTCCATCCCCAGTTTCCAATGTTTTTAAAACAGAACTATATCCAGTTAAGTTCCCATGTCTGCCCATGACCGTGGGCACGGCTATTCGAATAGTTTTGACTCTGCAGAGTTTGTACACTTTCACCACAAGAGACAATCAACTCGTTGCCCCACACAATTCCTTAGAAGTGTGGTTAAGTATATCATCACAGTGACTTTTCAAAATATCTAGTCCTTTCTCCCATCTCACATTATGGGTGACCGCCCATTTGCGATGGGTCCCATCTGTGCGCGGGATGTTTTCCCCAGACTCTAACGCAGCTCGGGCTCCTACTTCCCGCAACGTTAGGAAAGCGGGAAAACTTCACCCTCCACTGGTGTCCCTTCAGGCCCCCTTGCCATAGCATAACCCCATCAATCCACTACCAGTGAGATGAGTCCGGGATTTCGATAAGTCTACTTAGCCAAGTTGTATTTTACAGACTTGTGGTTGTACTGTTTTACACGGGCTGACATGACAAGATTCAGTCCTTAAGGTTACCCGGATGGTTCTACCACATTTCATATTCTGTGCATCCACTGCACCACATACCAGCCCCCAAACCATCCATCTAGGTGTTTAAGCAATTTTAGGATTTTCCAGAGGTAAAATATTGTGTCCACTTACTACAGTCATTCTATCCATGACTGACCCCAAATCATATCATTCTTTGCAAGTGTTGCTTTTGGGGCAGCTATGTACCCCCGTTTCATCTAGCAATACTAAGCATCGCAATATTTATTTGGACTTACTGATAAAAAGCTATGATAGTATAAGTTTTGCTAAGGCGACAAGGTTCACGTGTCCAAATATTTCAACGGATCATTATAGCAAGCATTACAGTAGGCGTATAGCTATCATTTCTGGAAATGAACATATTTTACCACATGAAATAACAGCATGCATGTTGATATTTAAAAGAAATTACTTTGCAAAAACGTAGGTTCAAAATGATCAAGGTGTTAACTCGCCTTGGTTACAGGAATCGGGTTCTTGATGATCTTGAGCTTCTAAGGTTGCTGCCTCAGATTCTTCCTCCTGAGCCTCGTATGCTATATAATCGTGCGAAAAACCCAAATAAAAGAAAAGCAATCAATCACTCAAATATCACTAGAAAATCAAATAAACTTAAAAAATTATGGTTCTGGTTCCATTAGATAGATCTTGAATTTAAATGAATTTAAAAATTTGTTTCATTCAATTTGGAGCTAAAATGAAGAAGTTATATGCAGTCAAAGTTCTCGGTTCCAGTCAATTCCAGAAATAATCAAATTCTGACATGTGGGGCCCACTGTCAGCCCCTGATTCATTTTAATTTCCATTTTTATTTACTTTTCGGTTCTCTGTGCTACTGACATGTGGGTCCGGTTACTGTTCATGGGGTCCACATGTCAGTCCGGTCCTTGCCTAGATGTATCACTGACCGGTGGGGTCCAGCGGTCAGCGGTGACTCGGGAATGCAGTGGCTGACAGGTGGGGCCCACCTATCAGACCGAAATAAAATGGAGAAAACTCATCCCGGCGCTGCGGAGCCGGAGGCTCGAACGCGCGCGGCCGGGGAGCTGGGAGGGAGAAGAGAGCGCTGATAGCCAAGTGAGCGGGGAGGCTTTGCCTACCTTATATGGATGAGAAATTCTTTTGAGGAATGCCGACGAGGGGGCCGGGTAGAGGAGTCGAGGGCGACGGTGGCCGGCGGCGAGGGGCTGTCGGGGAGGTTCGGGGAAGCGGCGAAATGCGTTCCTCGTGGTGCGGTGAAGGCGATGGTGCAGTCGCCCTGGGCCGAGGTGGTCCGGAGAGGGGTCGGCGGCGTGCGGTGGCGGCGATTCAGAGCGGCTCTCGGCGACGGCGAGGTACGGGCGGTGGGAAGCTCAGGCGAGGCCGGGGATGACTTCGCGGTGCTTCGGAGATGGTGTGGGCGAAAGGAATGGAGTTTTGGTGGCTCAGGTCGAGAGATTGCGCGGGTGGCCGGAATTGAGGACGATGGGGGCTCGCCGGCGTTTGAGTGGATGTGGGCTCGATTACCTACTGCAGGACGAAGATAGCGATGTGTGGAACTCAACGGGGGTCCACGGTCTTTTATACACGCGCGGAGGGAAGCTGGCAACAGGCGGCGTCCGTGCGGTCGCGTCGGAGCTGGTGGCGGAGGCAGGTAGGGATGCAGGCGGCGATTAATGCCTGTCAATCGGTGAAGCTACGTCGCACAGCTACGCCCAGGGTGGTTGTCTCAGCGCTGCTGCCTCCTCTCCCCCTTTTGCCAGCGTGAAGCAGCAGCGGACCGAGCGGGGCGAAGTGACGGAGCGGGGAAAAGCTGCGCGCGGTGGCGCCAAGTCAAGGGCGACGGGGGCGCAGGCTTTCCACCTAGGCGACGGGACGGCGCGGGCAGGGGCGAGGCCGTGCATGCGCGCCACAGGGAGCAAAAGCTCTGCCCGTGGTGCCAGCGCGTCCGCGCGGGGGAGAAAAGGAGCGGGGAGGAAGAAGCTGACAGGGCGGGCCCATCGGTCAGCGGGAGAGGGAAGAGGGAAGCGCGATGGCGCGGATGAAGCCGCATGGCGGGGAGGGTTGATCGGGCGGCCGACGTGGTTAAGTGATGGGAACGGAGGAGATCGGCCGAGGCGCAGGGAAGGGGGAAATCGCGGCCGTCCACGCGGCGAGCGGGGGCAAGGGGAAGGCGGGATCCGCCCGGGCGACGTGGTTCGATCCCGCCCGTCCAGGTGTCGGCCGGAGGGCGGTTGATTTTCTGATTTTTTCGGATTTTAAGTTTTGCTTTTAGAAATTACCAGAAAATCCCAATAAGTCCGGAAAAATATGAAAATGCTTCCAAAAATTCCAGGAAAATTCTCAGAGGTCCCTGATAATACTCTGGACTTAATAAAAATATTTCCAACTAATGTTGGTATTTACTTTACTTGCTTCCATTGTTTTTCATACCATTGTTTTCAAAAATAATATTTTATGCCCTAAATCAAATTTCTTTCTTTACTTTTATGGATCATCTTTTCAGATTCGTGTTTACAAATTTTTGTCTTCCTTCCATTACTTGCATATTTCTTTTTAGGGTATTATCAATACCTGTCTTTCTCTTTTATTAATTCTTCGATTTTTGGAACCTCTACCAAATTCAGGAAAACATCGAAAAATCCAAATTCAAATGGAATATATTGCAAAAGTAATTCAAAAGCTTCTCATTTCTAATTTCAAATTTTTTGGGCTGTTACAAACCTACCCCCCTTAAAAGAATCTCGACCCCGAGATTCAGCTTAACTAGGGAACAAGTCGGGGTAATTTCTTCGTAGCTGGTCTTCACGCTCCCAGGTAGCTTCTTTCTTGGAGTGATGGCTCCATTGTACTCGGCACATGCGAATGATTTGAGTTCGCGTCTTCTTTTCCACGGTATCCAGGATCTTGATCGGGCGCTCCTTGTAGGTTAGGTCTTCCTCAATCTCGATTGCCTCCAATGGAGCTTGATCCTCAGGTACTCGTAGACACTTCTTCAGTTGGGACACATGGAAGACGTCGTGTATGTCTGATAGATTCGGAGGGAGGGCAAGCTGGTAGGCAACTTCCCCCTTTTTAGACACAATTGGGAATGGTCCAACATATCGTGGGGTAAGCTTGCCTTTGACCTTGAATCGTCTAACTCCTCGCAAGGGTGACATCTTCAGGTAAACATGATCCCCCACTTCAAAACTTAATGGCCTTCTTCTCTTGTCTGCATAACTTTTCTGCCTGGACTGGGCTGCTTGCAGTCGATCTCTAATTAGGCGAACCTTTTCTTCAGCCTGCCTTAAAGTATCTGGCCCGAAAATGTAGTTCTCCCCTACTTCTGACCAATGTAGAGGGGTTCGACATTGTCGACCATACAGGGCTTCGAAGGGTGACATCTGAAGACTGGCCTGATAGCTGTTGTTATAAGCAAACTCAGCATAGGGTAGGCATCGATCCCAATCCTTAGAAAAATCTAGAGCACAAGCCCGAAGCATATCTTCCAATATCTGATTCACTCTCTCCATCTGACCATCTGTCTGGGGGTGGTATGCGGTACTAAAATCCAAGTAAGTACCGAGAGCTTCATGCAGGCTAGCCCAAAAATGCGAGGTGAACTGGGAACCTCGATCCGAGACTATCCATTTTGGTACGCCGTGTAAACATACTATGCGTGACATATATAGCTCGGCTAACTTATCTCCCTTGTACGTGGTTTTGACGGGGATGAAATGTGCAACCTTAGTCAACCTATCAACCACGACCCATACGGAGTCATATCCAGATTTGGTTTGTGGAAGTCCCGTGATAAAGTCCATCCCGACTTCTTCCCACTTCCACTGGGGTATTTTCAATGGTTGTAGTAGTCCTGCTGGTCTTTGATGTTCTGCTTTCACTCTTTGACACACATCACAACAGGCCACATGTTCAGCTATGTCTCTCTTCATACGGGGCCACCAGCAGAATTGCTTCATACCCTGATACATCTTGGTGCTTCCGGGGTGCAGGGAGTACGGAGAGCTATGAGCTTCCCTCAATATCAGATCCTTGAGATTCTTCTGATGAGGTACCATTATACGCTTCCCGTACCATAGAGTACCGTCCTGATCAATCTTCATGTTAGGAGCCTTCCCTGCTTCTACCAGTCCTTTCCATTTTATTATAGCTGGATCTTTCTGCTGAGCAACCATAATCTGCTCCTCTAAACTTGGTTGAATTACCATGGTAGCTAGAGTGCCTTTCTCTACTATCTCCAAGTTCAAGGCTTGCAGTTCCTTACATAGCTCGGGTTGGTGTTCCTGGACCATGAGATTATTGCAATAGGCCTTCCGGCTTAGAGCATCCGCTACAACATTAGCCTTCCCTGGGTGGTAATGGACGCTCAGGTCATAGTCCTTAATCAACTCCAACCATCTCCTCTGCCTCAAGTTGAGGTGTGACTGGGTGAAGAAATATTTAAGGCTCTGGTGGTCCGTGTATATGTCACAGTGATTACCTATCAGATAATGCCTCCAAATCTTCAATGCATGCACTACTGAGGCCAATTCCAGGTCATGAGTAGGGTAGTTGGCTTCATGAGGGCGAAGCTGTCTGGATGCGTATGCCACTACCTTGCCTTCCTGCATTAGTACACATCCAAGCCCTTGATGTGAAGCATCACAGTATATCTCAAAATCCTTGCGTACATCAGGCAGGGTTAGCACAGGCGTCGTAGTCAATCGCTTCTTCAATTCTTGGAAACTTCCCTCACATGCTTTGGACCATTCGAACTTCTTCTCCTTCTTGAGTAGTTGAGTCATTGGCCTGGCAATCCGAGAAAATCCTTCTATGAATCTCCGGTAGTACCCAGCCAAGCCGAGAAAGCTTCTCACTTCAGTGACGGAAGCCGGCTGCTGCCACTCTATGACTGCTGCTATTTTGGCGGGATCAACAGATATTCCTCCAGCTGACACTATGTGTCCCAAGAAACTAATATCATGAAGCCAGAATTCACACTTGCTAAATTTTGCATATAATTGATGCTCCTTTAGCCTTTCCAACACCAGGCGCAGATGCTCCGCATGCTCTTCAGCATCTTTGGAGTATATAAGGATGTCGTCAATAAAGACCACGACAAACTTGTCCAAATACTCCATGAATATCTTGTTCATCAGGTTCATGAAGTAGGCTGGGGCATTGGTTAACCCAAAAGACATGACTGTGAATTCATACAGCCCATATCTAGTGGTGAAAGCCGTCTTGGTTATATCTTCAGCCCTAATCTTTAATTGGTGATAGCCCGACCTCAAGTCTATTTTAGAGAATACCGTGGCTCCACCAAGCTGATCGAATAAATCATCGATCCTGGGGAGTGGGTATTTGTTCTTGATGGTTACCTCATTTAGGGCCCTATAATCCACACACATCCGAGTGGTGCCATCTTTCTTCTTCACAAATAATACTGGAGGCCCCCAAGGTGATGAACTAGGTCGGATAAATCCCTTTTCCTGCAACTCGTGAAGTTGCTTCTTCAATTCTTCTAACTCCTCCACTGTCATTCTATAAGGCCTTTTGGAGATTGGAGCGGCTCCCGGCTTCAGGTTGATGACAAATTCCAGGTCTCTATCTGGGGGCATGCCAGGGAGTTCATCGGGGAACACTTCGAGATAATCTTGCACCACGATCATCCCTTCCACAGGTATGTCTTCACTATAGTAGATTGCACGGCCCCATCGATAGGGTCGATCTACTTTTACTTCTATTGTTACTCCTTGATGTCTAGCTAACCAATCCATTCCCAGTATGATGTCCAGGGTTTGGGAACTTAACACTATCAGGTCTGCTAAAAAGTTATACTTTTCCATAGTGACTTCTACCCCAGGGCATACTAGGGTGGCAATAATTGGTCCAGCTGGTGAATTAAGAACTACTGGCTTCTTTAGAGTATATACTGGTAATCCCAACTTGTTGGCATACCCCTTAGATATAAATGAATGGGAAGCTCCTGAATCAAACAATACTTGTGCTGGTATGGTTTTAACAGAGAACGTACCCATAAGGACTCCAACGGCCTCCTTAGCTTCTTCGGCAGTGATGTGGTTGACTCGACCACGGTTTGGCGCTGATGCACTTTTGCTGCCTTGTGAGCTTTGATGCCCATTGTTGAGTGCTGAAGCTTGACTGCGGGCTGGAGCATTCTGCTTGTTAGGGCATCTATTGGCATAGTGTCCTTTTTCCCCGCAGGTATAACAGTTACTATTAGCTGCTGGGTTAATACCGAGGTACGATCCTCCTGTGCGCGGAGCTTGATATGAATTTCCCCCCGGTCGAGGAGATGATGCTGACGCACTGGATTGAGTGGTCCTTGGGGTTGAGGAATTACCCAAGAGCTTCTGAATGAACCTTCCTTGGGGGTGCTGAGCCGATAGCTTTCGCTTGCGGCTGGCCTCCAAGTTCTTCCTCTCATTTTCCAGAATCAGTGCCTTATTCACCAGTTGATGAAAGCTGGTGAAATCTTGAGTGATCAGCTGAACTCGTAGCTCCTCGTTCATCCCTTCAAAGAATCTGTCAATCTTTTCTTCTTCGTCCTCCACATCCTTTGGGGCATATCGGGCCAATTGTGTGAATTTGGTAAGGTACTCATTTATTGACCTATTCCCCTGCTTGAGTGTGCGAAACTCATTCTTCTTCATTCGTATTACTCCGGTTGGAACGAAGTTAGCCTTGAAAGCGGTCTTGAATTCCTCCCAAGGAACTGCTTCTGTGCTTGTTTCTGTGGTGGCATCCTCCTGGCCCCTGGCGGCCAAGTAATTCTCCCACCAAGCCGCTGCGGCGCCTTGCAGCTGGTGTGCAGTGAACATGACTTTGTCTTCCTCTACGCATTTAATTAGGCGCAGCTTTCTCTCAATATCTCGTAGCCAGTCCTCGGCTTCCAGTGGTTCTTCTGCCGATGTAAATGTTGTTGGCCTTGTCCTCTGGAAATCTCCTAAGTCAGCTCTGTGCCCTCCTGAGCTTCCTTGTTGTCCCGCATATATGGCTTGCAAAATCTGAGTTTGTTGTGCCATCACCTGGGCCATGGTAGGGTGTTCCGGAGGGTTTGGAAGGTTGTCATTTCCCTGGTCTTGAGCTCTACCTTGGTCTTCAGGCAGAACCCCGCGATTTGAGTCTACCTCGACTGGGTTTGTATTAGTCTGGGCCCTGGTAGTTCTTCGGCTGGCCATCTGCAGTGGTAGCTTTATACTCAGTGCTATTTCTATATGTAGGAAAAACAAGGGGTGCCAACCCATACAAAAGAAAGCAGTAAAATCATGACGAGGCAATTTTCCAACATAAGGCCGGTATCCAGCCATTCATTAAACATACCCACAATTACATAGCCAGCTTTTATGCTGGGCTTACAATTACATCATAATAATTAAAGTTCATAGGTCCGCGACTACAAAATAGAAAGGACGGATACAACAACTAAGATACATGAATTTAGTACTTGCATCACATACTGCAAGTACATCACGATCCCATCTACTCCTCCGTGTACAAGACACCATAGTTGGAGGGACTATAGTGTGGCGAGCGGGAGCGGGACCGACTACCACTACCCTCCGATGGGTCGTAGTCCGATGGAGTGCTTGCGGGGCTACGGCTTGGGGAAGGCCTTGTCCGACGGAACACAGCCTGTGGCCCTGGAGGTCGCGCGCTCTTGCGCGCGGTCAGTCGGGTGCGGGGGCCTGACCCTGGCGGAGGAGGTACCGGAGCTGCTGCAGGTGCGGGGGCTGGTGGAGGCGGGGCCCTGGCGGCAGCTGCCTCTGCCTTGGCTTCCGCCAAGGCTTGCTCACATTGGGCGAGCTGCTGCTGGAGAGACGTCATGGAGACGTGCCTGGTGAGGAGCTGCTGGCGGAGAGAGGATATCTCCTCCAATGCAACGGTGTGGGCCACCCCCATGGCCCTGGTGAGCTCAACTTGATGCGTGAGCATCGGGTCGTCCTCATTCTCCGGCATGGTGACTTCATTGTATTGTGCTCCGTCTCGGCGCATGGGGTGATAGCAGTAGGGGGCATGGCGCAGGGGGGCCCGGTGTATGTCGCATAGCCGCGCGGCGGCTAGACGAGCAGCGTCTTGGATCGCAGCGGCCCGAGTACTCCTCCGGTGCTCGGATGTGAACACGTGAGAAGGATCGAGCTCATCCCTGGGGTATATGAATACCTCCATAACCCAGGATTCTTCTCCTCCGGTGGTAACCTTCAATCCCCTGTAGATGGGTTGATCCTTGAACTCTAGATAGTGTAGGAGCTTGCGCAAAATGGTAGCAAACTCCCCCTCATTGACACCGTGGGCTATGTAGTCCCAGTGTCCTTCATCTCCTGCGCCCGCCATCTGGAAATCAGGTTACTAGTGTTAGTATCTTTCAAAGTATTTTAAAAGAACAGTGGAATAGAACAGATCTCAGAAGGGTACGAAAAGAGATAGTATCCTTATATTTTTCGAAATTCCTTTTATAGGTTTTATAAACATTGTGATCCTAACCCGTCCTAAGGCTTTTACCCTACGGTGTGATGCCATAAGTATGGGAAAAATTATGGTGATATTAGACATATGGTGTGATGCCATATGTATGGAAAATCTTGTTAATATTCCTTGAACATTATGTTTTGTTCCAAAGCTGCTAGGTCTCAGGAAATTTTATGTATTGTATTTCAAGTAGTGGCATTTCTATTCTTACAAAATAAAATATGGGCGGAATAAACAGGGTCGTGAGTAAAGGAGATGGATGTTTGTAGCATGTACTTAAAGGTATTGGTGGATTCAGGTCGATCATGAATAAGAAATGATAGTGTGGGTTCTGGGAGAAATAAATTAGTGGGGTCCAGTTGAATAGATAGGTTAGATAAATGATCTAATTGAATTTTCAGGAATTTGGAAAAATAATACAAGTATTGGAGTATAATTCTTGATTAGTGATATTCTTGGTGGATATATATAATAGTGAATCGTATACTTGGTCAATGATGTTCTTGGTGGATGTATACTCAATGATTTTGGAGAATTAGGGAGTGCAAAGGTAAATTGCTGGGTTACTACACTAATGATTAATATAAATTTTTGGAAGATATTGGTGATAATGAGAATTAATAGGAGATGATCAATTACTAGAGGGATGAATTGAATTTCTGAGAAGATTGGAGGATTCATAACAATTAGTGGATTATAATCTTGGTAAATTGAATTTCGGTGGAGGTATATTTGTGGATTAGCTAGTGATAGATAATGGAAAATGAGATTGATTATTGGATTATGGTTTTGAATCAATGACGAAAAGGATTGAATACGAATGATATCGGTGGATTTGAAAGTAATTATGTTAGAGAATCATTAGAATTCAGAGGTGAGGAGCTGATGAGTAGTAATGACAGGATTGGATTATTAGTAATTCCATATGTTAGAGAATCATTAGAATTCAGAGGTGAGGAGCTGATGAGTAGTAACGACAGGATTGGATTATTAGTAATTCAAAATACAAAGTATGATCGGTGGATTAAATAAATGATGACACTTGCTGTTTGGAGTTTTAGACAGCAGTCATTAAAGAAAGTGCATTTTCCGTGGATTAGGTCAATTTTGGCCATTGTAGTGTGGAGTTAGGTAGCAACTATAACACTTTGATTGAGCAATGGTAATAATGCTACTAAAGGCGATTTTGGCAAATAAAAATAACCCGAGCTTCTCCTTTGTTAAGCCATGCATACTATTTATTTGCATTCTGTGTATTGGCTCACGGAGCACGGGGTCGGAGTGCTCACGCTCGCTTTTGCGACAAAATTCAGAATCAGGAATCAAATCACCTCGTCTCAGCAAGAAGATTGGACAAGTTAGCCGAGAAGATGAAGATGTCAAGGGCTAGGTCGCAAACCTCCAGTTGGCTGCCTATGGGCATGTCCTGAAGGTCCCACCTGTGTGCTTCATTCTTCCGCTGCTGCAATTTATTGATTTCGGCCTAATCAGCCCATGAGTAAGTTTACTATTACATTTACGCTTCCGCATGATATGTATTTTGATATTCAGAACTGTAAACTGTGAGCACTATCTACTGATCCAGGGAATAGTGCAGTAAAATCACAGAGGAATCCGGATTATCAAATCTGGGTCCCTACAGAAGTGCTGGTGAAGTCCGACAAGCAATGACAATGGCGAAAAAGTGAAATAGCCAGGCGAAGGTGCATCGAGATGGCTACCTGGGTCTAGCACAGTGCTTACGGTGGCGACATGGGGAACAATGGTTGTCGAAGGTGGCCCGGCAGCTAAGCCTTGCGATGGCAACAAAATCGACTACTTCAAGCCAAGACAAATAGCGCATAGGCACTAGTAGCTCACCAAGAGGACGATGGTGAGGATGGCAATGGCGGGGAGGCGTTGTGGTGGCTGGATAGTGATGAACTATGGCAATGGTGAGGTTGTTCATGGTGATGGAGTTCCTCGGAGGGATAGAGCTGCAATCGGGCATGCTATGAGAAAGAGGGGAGTGAGGCGAAGCTAGAAATGACCATGATGAGGCTCAAAGCTCACCAAAGAGGCAGTATTTCAATGGCAATGATGACAACCGTAGTTAAAGAAGACAGTACTGATCCGACAGTTCACTGCAAGGTGGGAGAAATCGATTGAGGGGATTTCAAATTGAAGGGATTTTGCATGAAGTGATGTGGATAGAAGGCCAAGAGCTCACCAGGAAGGGAGGATGGCATGGCGAAGCATGGTCGTGGACGTGCACCAGAAGGATCAAGGGGTTGTTCCGGGCGCACCAGTGGAAGAGAAGCTCCACAAAGGGGCAAAATGGAGACGGCGAGTAATGGTAAGCTCTGATGGGACTTAAATAGGTGGAGCACGAGGATTTTCTTGGTGATGCTCCTAGGCGGTGACACAGACATGGTGCTCATAAGCTTCTACGACCGACTGGATGGCTTGGGCATGCATATATGGCGAAAAGGGTGTGCTAGTGAGGCGTGCATGCAGCGACAAGAGCGGCGGCTTTGGTAGGGCTTGCCACGGCATGCTCATTGTGATGCTGGCATGGGAGCACTGTAGCACGATGAGAGATGGAAGATGATCTATGGCAGGTGGATCCTAGGCTCGCATGATAGAGAAAGGGAAACGACAAGAGAGAAAACAGCTTCAGTGAAAGGCGTGTTCGCACGTAGAAAGCAGAAAAGAGGTAGCGGCTCAGGCAGAGATGGCACAGGTTTGCACTGGGCCAGAACAGTGATGGACGAGGCCAACAGGAGAAATTTTGGCACACTGACGAAAATGGATTTAATTTTTTCATTGATTTAATTGCAGAAATCAAGTTTGAATTTCTAAAATTAGCAAACCAACTTTAAAATTGATGAAAACTTTTGGATAGTCACTTTAGAATATTTATAGCTCAAATAAACAATTTCTAGGACCAATTCAAGTTTTAAGAAATTTTAGAAATTCATTTTTAGCTTCTAAAAAACAGAAATCATTTTAAGAAATGCTGAAGATTTATTAAAAATTCAAAAATGCATAAATGATGATTTAAAAAATTATAATGTGGTCACATGTGAGTCTTCTATTGATATTTTCATTCTACCTCTTTCAAATAGTACTAACTTGATTGTGCACGGTAACAAGAAAGAAGGTGCATATGTGAATGGTAGTTGACTAAAGAGAATATGGACCTTATCAATGTACGGCCTTGTGGCTATTTCTAGAATGAAGGAGCATGAACATGAAGGGAGAAGAGAAAAAAAGGAAGAATACATGGAGAGCATGCGAAAGGTATGCGAACAATACCTTGAAGACTAGAGGAGAGCCTGTAGGGGGAGTAGGATGTATGCTTGTAAGGCTGACTTGATTTCCATCTGTTGTAGGGGTGGCCCCCACCTAAGCCCAGTAGGCGTGTTAAGTCCGAAATAGGACATGTGTAATGATATAAGAGCCCCCGAGGGGAATACTCATGTGTAAGGGTATAACTGTACAAGCACTCCCCATGTGAATATATATATGTGGCATAGGCCACGGGGAGAAGGCAGAAGCCATTCATTTTACTCAACTCTCCGCTACTACACTCTCTCTCTGTTTAGTCTGTAACCACAACAGTTGGCGCCATCCGTGGGGAGGACAAGAACAAGCCTCCAGATTTGAAGGAGGATGGCACCAAGGAAGGCTTCACCGTCGGCGGCGAAGAAGAAGGCGGAAGCGGCAAGGTCTCGCGTCAGCACTGGGGCTTCAGCTCTAGCAGCCGCAGGTACGAGCGGTGGCGCAGGTGCGACAGCGAACCCCGCCACTGATGCAACGCTCGACCCCACCACCGACGCGACGACCGACCCCGGAGGCGACAACGCGGCGGGCAACCTGGGCGCGCAGGCCGTGACCACCGCTGTACCGGTCGCGTCGCCAAGCGCACCGATGGCCCCAGCCATGCCTGCGGTGGAGGCCGCCCTGCTGGCGGCCCTTAGCGCGTTCCAGCGGGAGTTAGCAGACCTCCGCGGAGCTGTGCGGGACATGCAAGAGGCTCGGAGCCAACCCCTCTCCCTGGCGGTGGCGTCCGAACCCCCTACGTCTAGTCGCGTCCCATCGCGGCGAATAGATCCAGTGTCCCCGCTCTCCGCGAGCCTGCAGCAGGCGGCTTGGCCCGGGGGCTTCAAGTTCCCGAGCGTCATCGAGGCCTACAAGGGCGACTCCGACCCGCGAGGCTTCGTACGCATGTACGAGACCGCTATCGAAGCCGCTGACGGAGACGACACCACGAAGGCAAGGGGACTTCCTCTCGCGTTACAAGGCGTGGCGCTGTCCTGGTTCTTCTCCATTGCACCACAGTCCATCCACGCGTGGGCACAGATCCGCGGCCAACTCTGCAGCAACTTCCAGGGAAACTACGTCGAGCGTGTCGATGTGGACCAGCTCTTCACAGTCAAGCAAAAACCCGACGAAAGGCTCCGGGATTACTTCAAGCGCTTCGCGAAAGTGCGCTGCCAGGTCAAGGACGTCAACGAAACAACCGTCATCAACGCAGCAACACAAGGTCTCCGCCCGGGACCACTCGCTGAATATCACGCGCGGAAGCCACTCAAGTCGGAGGCAGAGCTCTTCGACAAAGTGGAAGCGTACGCCCGAGCCGAAGAGGACGTCCGGAGGCGCAGTGGCAACGGCTCCGACGCCGGGCAAGCGGAGGGCTTGTCACAAAGAAGCAGCGCAAGAAACAACTGGAGGACGGACCGCAAGCAAGTGCCCGCAGGTGACACTCGTGAGTCCGCCGACGATGGGGTGCACCAAACCTCACCAGGCGACAGACGTAAGCCCCGGCGTAACCAGCGGAGACCCCAAAAGGCCCGCCATATCTCGGCTGCGCAGGGCATTCCCCGGGGGGCCGTGTCAACCTCGCGCGTTGCAGGGGGGGCGCGAAGGAGGCGACGATACCAAGCCGCGCGCGGAGCAGGAAATCCTAGAATACGGTAGATGGTGCGAGGTACACGGCTACAAGGGCCATTTCATGTGGGCATGCACCGAAGTTGCGGCGTTACGTCAGGAGGTGGCCCATGTACGGGCTTCGAAGACATTGACCCCCGTAACAGCCCGCGTACAGCATAGGCAAGGCGGTCCCTCCCGTGCTGGGTCCCCCGGAGAGACCCAATGTCGTGGCATTAATGTCATCGATGGAGGCTCTTCGTCGAGCACTTCCTCGGCACAACTACCTCGGCGGGCGTCCCCTTGCAACATCACCTTCACATCAGCTGATGCCCAGGGTGTAGAATTCCCCCATCAAGATCCCTTGGTCATCCAGGCCGAAATCGCAGGTTGCGACGTCAGGCGCATCCTCATTGACGGAGGGAGCTCCGCCAACATTTTGTTCGCGGAGGCCCTCGATCGTATGGGAATACCTCGGAGTCAATTAAAAGCTTCGGAAGCCCCCCTTTAGGGCCTCGGAGGGCAGCCTCTTAAGGCTCTTGGTCAGGTTCGCCTCCAAGTCGCCTTGCGCCAGGCCGACAACGCCAGGACCGAAGATGTCGTCTTCGACGTCGTGGACGTCTCATATCCGTACAATGCCATACTGGGCCGGCCCGCCATCAACTCCTTCGAAGCCGTCCCACACTACGCATTCCTATGCATGAAGCTCCCAGGACGGCGGGGCGTTATCACCATCGTCGGCGACCAGGATATGGCCCGGAGCATCGAAACCCAAGCTGGACGCTTGCACCGCAAGGTGCATGTGTTAGTGATATGCCCTAGAGGCAACATGGAGATGTTATATATATCACATACTATGTTTATGATGCATTAGTTTGTTCCTTGAAATAGACATTATCATTACTGATCAACTAGTAGAGTGCCCGTGCTAACGCTACAGTAAAAAACAAAAAGACTATGTTTCTTAAAAATGAAGTAAATAGTGAGATAGATTAAGACTCATGCCAAAAGAGATTCATGATGAGTTATCATATTGTTGAGTCCATAGCAATTATGCTTAAAGAGCAACATTGCAAATAAATAACATCACAGCTATTACATCTTTTGAAGCCACCTAAATCCTCACACGCCTAATAAGTTCTTGTATATCTTCAGGAATGTTGTCTTTAGATTCGTTGTCCTTGTACTTCAACATCTCTACCAAGAATTTGGTCCTCGATGCATTCCCATCCTGTACAAATTATTACACTTGACTGTCACAAAATAACAATTAATTGTAGAATGTTTTTACCAAGTACACAAAAGATTATTTACTGACAATTGAAAACAACGGTAATCTAATACCATTCCACAAGCGCATAAAGTTGATAACAAAAAAGCCTGTCAGCTTCCTGTAGATAAGGAGCTCATCTGCTATCTCCGCCTGTAGCACCAACCAACCAGATCAAAACCACCGTTTCCCAATTCCACCCCCATGCCATGGAGACCCACCTTTATTATCCGTACGCGCGCGATGCCTGCGAACTCGCCGGCGGCGATGGCCCTCTCCGAGTCGCGCGCGATGCCTGCGAACTCGCCGGCGGCGATGGCCCTCTCCGAGTCGCGCGAGGCCCTGCTCGGCCGACGGCAATGGCGGCTTCATCTTCGTGGCGGCGCGGCGTCCCCAGGAAACGCCCGACGGCCGCGTGTTGCTCGGCCGACGGGAACGGCGGCTTCGTGGTCGTGGCGGCGCGGCGTCCCCAGGAGTCGTGCGAGGCTGGCGGCTTCGTGTTCGTGGCGGCGGCTTCGTGGTCGTGGCGGCGCGACGTCCACAGGAGTCGCGCGAGGCCGGCGGCTTCGTGTACGTGGCGGCGGCGACGCCTGGGACGGCGGCTTCGTGGTCGTGGCGGCGCGGCGTCCGCAGGAGTCGTGCGAGGCCGGCGGCTTCGTGTACGTGGCGGCGGCGGCGCCTGGGACGGTGGCGGCGCCTGGAGACGCTTGGGATGGCCGCAGCGGCGACTGGAGTCCCGTGAGGGTTCGCGGAGTCGAGGAGGCGTCGCCTCGGATGTAACATCCTAAATTTTAAATGTTCGAAAATTTGGAAGAATTTAAAAATTTTCTCTACATCTTGCTAGCATTTGAGATTTTTGCCGAAACCTTATTTGGGTTTTCCATATTTTTGCCCTGAGCAAGTAATAAGTCGAAATAAATCTCGAGCACAAAACAGCCATCATGAAAAACAAAATAATAATAAGTAAATACATACAAATAATCTAAATGGTGTTTCACCCTGACCACCTAAGATTCATTGTAATTCACTAAATCAAAGTTGTATTTAAAGATCAGAAACAGATAATAATAATAAAGACCAAGAATTCATTCTAGATATAGCTCGACCATCATACAAGAAGGGGATTTGGGACATCAAGCTCAAGCCATTAAAAATTTGGAATGCTAGCGTTGTCCTTTCCTTCTCTGTATGCCATGTGGGCCACTTCTTCTTCCCCTCCTTTATCCCCTTCCCTCATTTCTTTCACTGCCGAATGGGCCTGACCCCGTGCCGCTCCCTTCTTTCTTTTCTAGCTCCCATTCACCTCCTCTGGCTGTGTTAACTCCACGCCGCTCTCCCCTGTGCGCCGTCGCCCCCTGCGTCACCGCATGTCGCTGCCCTCGTGGAGCTCGCGTCACGCCCGGTCGCCATCACCGCACGGCGCCCACGTCTCGCGCGCGTCGCCGTCCACTAGCGCCATACCGCCGCCATCGTCATCCCGCGCCCGAAGCCCCGGTCGCCTGCCACAGTGCGGCTCAACCACCCCTCCCTCCGCCGCTATAAACAGCCGGCCTCCCACGCCACTCCTCCTCTTTCCCCAAACCCTTCTTCCACCTCCGCCCGTGAGCAAGCCGCCCACGACTTCCCGCGCCCTCCCCTCTCCTCAGCGGCGCTGTGCGCCGACCGCCGCCGGGGCTCCCCGCCGTCCCACTACTCCGGCCCCCCAATCCAGAAAATGACCAAGCCACGGCGTAGCCCCGCTCTTCCTCTACTTCCCCTCCGGCCCAATTGGAAAAGCCCGGGCCGAGCTCGCCAGAATCGCACTTCTCCCCTATACCGGCCGCCGCCGCCACCACCGGCGCCATTGCCACCTCAAGGCTCATCCGGCCGATTGCGCACTCTGGGAGCATCTCCATGATCCCAGGAGTCATCCCCAACCGCCGGACAACCTCCCCATCGCCGGAGCTTCTCCCTCCACGGCGGCCCGACTGCACCACCACCGGCCTCCGCCGCCAGCTTCACTCGGCACCTCTTCCGTTTGGCTAACCCATTGGTGAGCTCCCCGTGTACCCCCTAGTGCTCATGCCCACATCAATTTTGCCCTTCCTTCCAGCCGGCGCCGCCGTCCCCTTCCCACCCCGCCGCCGGCCGCTCTCGGTGCCGCTGCCCCTTTCTAGCGCCACCCCGAGCCGCGCCACCCCCTCCACTGGCTCCCACACCCCGCAAGCATTCCATTTTTGTGCTCGCCGGCGTCTCCCCAGCCGTCCTTCGCCGGCGCCACCACCTCCTTTTCCCTGGCCGTGCGCCTCCCTTGCGCCTCCCCTGCTTTCCCCGTTGGGTGGAACCGCAGCCGCTCTATTCACTGTCCCCTCTCTCTTTCGGTCTGCCTCCCTCCTGACTCGTGGGCCCGACTAGTAAGTGCCTCCAAGTTCTTGTATGCATGTTCTAGTGCTCCTTGGCATATGGCTAACTTAAACCCATATTGTATACATACTCAAGAGAGCAACTTTATAAAATCTGATTAGGCTGTAAGTAAGATCATTTAAAAATTTAGTGTTGGAATTAAACACCATATAAGAATAATTAATGTGATTTGGAAGAATAAGTTAAGAGACTAAATTATTAGTAGGGCATTAGTAAATGATGGTTATGCTTAAGGTCTAAGGTTAGTAAGAGTCTCCATTGAAAATATTCAAGTTAAAGTAAGGGAAATAAGTTGGATGATGTATTAAAACTATAACCACAAGGTTTAAATTAAAGAGTACCCTTAATAGTAATTAAAAATGAAAGTTCAAATATTTAAAATGCCACCAATAAATAAATCTCCACCGTAGATATAATCGCATGTTGATATTAAAGTATGACCCAGTATGGCATGTTCGGTCCTAGAGAAATAAATTCAAATAACCGTAATAATAATAACAACAGCAACAACATTATGATAGTGACTAAAATGTACATAAAATATCTGCGATGTCTAACCCAAGGGCATCTTCAACTAAATTCATGATGGCATGCCTATTAAAATCCCTAGGTGATTTGTAATTAAAATAATCTCACCCGTTGGCATAGTAATGAACAAGGTAATGTGAGAACAACCTAAAATCATACATCTCGAATAGCTAAAAGTATAAACTATAAGATTAAATTCGATAAGCCAGAAATCATATAAATATACATCGTGTATATAACTCATACCCTAACTCTTAAAAGCTAACATTAGACAAGACAATACCCTACATCCCAACTGCAGTCTTCCATCTACCCATAGGTCCCGCTTGACTTATGGAACTACCTTAATAACTATAAAGATGATAAAAGAAGTTAATAAATAAAAGATCGAACCTTGCCTTTCTCCAATCGGCTATGTTTGGCCACTTCTTTTCCAAAGCCAATAGTTCCTGTAGGTGCATCATCACTTTGGTCCCTCGTAATTCTAAAATTTTCCCTCACGGTAAAGCATTCAGACAACTCGTCCTCCCGCTTAAACCTAGCTACTGCTGTGCTTACAACACCCTAACCTGGATCATCCTTCTATGCAAATCATAATAAATGCATAATTTAAATTAAATCGGGTATTTAAAGTGATTGGATTTATTTGGGTCTTTTGAGTTATTTGCTTTTGCTTGTGTTCAGTCGTTAGCGCATTAGAAATTGGAGTTCTGAAGATTCTAAGAGCTAATCAAGAGCAAGATCAAAGTAAGGACGAAGACCGGAGACTAAAGGACCATCGCATGAGACAGCGTCGAGTCAGCTCAAGACTGCGGTAAACCGCGCAAGGCGAGTCAATACTTTGATCATGTTGATCCTACATTTTCTGCAAATTATTTTGTTTAAATTATCAAATTGCATGCTGTTACTTTATATGCAAATACATGCTTAGTTTAATATTCTAGTTATATGGCCATTGCTTACCTTGATTAATATTACATCTCCCTTTGGAATATTTGAATTGTGAACCTTGTCGCCCTAGCAAAACTTATAATAGTAACCTTTCAAAAATAAGTCCGTAATTATATGCCATGCTTAGTATTGCTTAGATACTCATGGGCGCGAAAGCGCCCAAGCATCACTTTTAATCCTGAGAAAAATTGGTTGGGCAGTCATGGTGGTAATGACTGGTGTATGTTGGATACGGTTATTTTTCCCAAAAACCTCAAATTGCTTATTTGTCTGGGCGGATGGTTCGGGGGTATGGTGCAGGTGTGCACGAGAGTGTGGTTTGTGCTAGAACCGCCCAGATAACCCTAAGGACTGAATCTTGTCATGACCTCCTATGTAAAACAGTACAACCACAAGTCTGTAAAGTACAACTTGGCTTAGTAGATTTACCGGACCCTGAAAGTCATCATCATCGGTGGAGGAGTGAAGTAGTGCAAGCGGCTGTCTGTGTGGCGGGCTTGAATGGGACACCCGCGGAGGGTGAAGTTCTGCTGTGGCGGGCTAGCAGGGGACGTAGCCAGCTGCTAGACGTTCAGAAGGAGAACATCCCGCACAACGTATGGGACCCACCGCAAGTGGGAGCGGCCCATAGGGTGAGATGATGGAAGGGGCGAGGTACTTTGAACGGTTACTGTGATGGTTGGCTCAACCGCACGTCCAAGGAATCGTGTGGGGCAACGAGTGAACTGTCTCTTGTGGGTAAAGTGTGCAAACTCTGCAGAGTCAAAACTATTCGAATAGCCGTGCCCACGGTCAAGGGCGGACATGGGAACTTAACTAGATATAGTTCTATTTCAAAAAACCTTTTTGTGGGGAAGTGGAGGGCAGCGGAAAGCCCTGATTTGAGTTGTCCTGGGTGTCGTCCCAGTGGTAAGTTAAGCGGCTATAACGCTGAAAGATGGCATATGGTGTGATGCCATATGTATGGAAAAATTATGGTGATATTAGGCATATGGTGTGATGCCATATGTATGAAAAATCATGTTAATATTCCTTGAACATTATGTTTTGTTCCAAAGCTGCTAGGTCTCAGGAAATTTTATGTATTGTATTTCAAATAGTGGCATTTCTATTCCTACAAAATAAAATATGGAAAGAATAAGCAGGGTCGTGAGTAAAGGAAATAGATGTTTGTAGTGTACACATAAAGGTATTGGTGGATTCATGTCGATCATAAATAGGAAATGATAGTGTGGGTTCTGGGAGAAATAAATTGGTGGAGTCTAGCTGAATAGACATGCTAAATAGATGATCTAATTGAATTTTAGGGAATTTGGAGGAGTAATACAAGTATTGGATTATAGTTCCTGATTAGTGATTTACTTGGTGGGAGGATACTAGTGGATCGTAGAATTAATCAATGATATTCTTGGTGGATATATAATGGTGAATCATAGAATTGATCAATGATATTCTTGGTGGACATATAATATTGAATCGTAGGCTTGATCAATGATATTCTTGGTGGATTTGAATCAATAATAAAAAGGATTGGATTATTAGAAAATCTTAATGAAAATGTTCGGTGGATTAATTAGGTGATGTCACTCGCTGTTTGGAGTTTTAGACAGAAATCAATATAAAATGTGGGTAGTCGGTGGATCATTTAAATGATGTCACTCGTTGTTTGGAGTCTTAGACAGCAACCATTACAGAAAGAATATGATCGGTGGATTGAATAGAGGATGACACATGCTGTTTGGAGTTTAGACAGCACTCAATAAAGAAAGTGTAATTTCGGTGGATTAAGTCAATTATGGCAATCGCTGTTGGGAGTCTTAGACAACTGCTAATAATGAGAGTGAGTCTTTGGTGGATCAAGTCAATGATGTCAATTGTGGTGAGGAGTCTTTAGGTCACAAAAATAACAATATGATATAATAATAGAAATGCTGCTAAACATGTTTTATGGCAAATAAAATAACCCGAGCCTCTCCTTTGTTTAGCCATGCATACTATTTATTTGCATTCTGTGTATTGGCTCGCGGAGCACGGGGTCGGAGTGCTCACGCTCGCTTTTGCGACAAAATTCAGAATCAGGAATCAAATCACCTCGCCTCAGCAACAAGATTGGACAAGCTGGCAGAGAAGATGAAGATGTCAAGGGCTAGGTCACAAACCTCCAGTTGGCTGCCTGTGGGCATGTCCTGAAGGTCCCACTTGTGTGCTTCATTCCGCTGCTGCAATTTATTGATTTCGGCCTAATCGGCCCATGAGTAAGTTTTCTATTATATTTACGCTTCCGCATGATATGTAGTTTGATATTCAGAACTGTAATCTGTGAGCACTATCTACTGATCCAGGGAATAGTGCGGTGGAATCACAGAGGGTGCCGGATGTTAATATCTGGGCTCTTACAGCGATGGTATCAGAGCATATCGACTGCAGGTCGTGACCTAGTTAGCCTGGCCGTTTGTTTCATGACTAAAATTATTTCTTAAATACCTATTTCCAAAAATATAGGTTGTATTGTTCATTCTCTTCTCTCTTAGATGATTCCCTCTTATCTATACACTGCCTTAGCCATTTTTACTTCTAAAGCTCCCTTACCCCGAATTCAAAATAAAAATACCAAAGTGAGTGCGGATATCAATCAAATTACCCCCAAAAACTTCCCTCTTCTGTTTATTGATTAAAAAGGAAAATTTTGATCCTCTTCTCGTACCCTTACTCCAAAAATTTAAGGTTAGGAACGCTGAAAATGTTCATTGAAGATAAGGTGGTCCTGTCTTAAATGGACTATGCCGACAAACCCTACACCCTCTTATGTGTGTTTCCCCGAGTAGACGTTGTGTTGTTGCAAGGTTCTATTTGGGCCCTGTGCACTGCCTTCTTGCCCTCGAGCGTCCTATTTCGCAGTCACGGGAAAAGCTTGCTTTCGAAAATTTGCATGGTTTCGTTTCCGCCCAACTCTCTGGGTGTGCTCTTTTAAAAATTTGCATGGATTAGATCACCTTATCCCCACGACTCAATCCTCACCTCATGCTATTCCCTCTCATCCTATTGCTGCAAACCCAGTCAGGTCTACTGAATCAAAGTGATAAATAGACAAAGACCAAGACTCGAGGCTCTGCCCTGCTAACATTCTCTACTTACCTACCCGGAGGACCCATCATGCCTGGAACCCGAAGAAAAACGAATAACAACTAGTGATATCCTTTTTAAGGGGAGTAGCACTATGAGACAGAACTGCCGGCGAATTACTATGAGACAATGCAGCTACTTCAATCTACGATGGCGTAAAGACAACAATGGCAACAAGCAAGTGCTTGGAAGTCTACGACCTGTTCAGGAGAATAAGGTTTCTCTCTCCCTTTTTGACTTCTCCAAGTGCTAACCCCTGTTGTGCAGATTTTCATCTATCCGTGAAGCCAAAGAACTATACGTCGAGCAATACCTAGAGACCCATTGCTAGCCAATATAACCCCACCTTACTTCTTTCTGCTCTACTGGAATCTCGGGGTCGAGATTCATTTAAGGGGGGTAGGTTTGTAACATCCTAAATTTTAAATGTTCGAAAATTTGGAAGAATTTAAAAATTTTCTCTACATCTTGCTAGCATTTGAGATTTTTGCCGAAACCTTATTTGGGTTTTCCATATTTTTGCCCTGAGCAAGTAATAAGTCGAAATAAATCTCGAGCACAAAACAGCCATCATGAAAAACAAAATAATAATAAGTAAATACATACAAATAATCTAAATGGTGTTTCACCCTGACCACCTAAGATTCATTGTAATTCACTAAATCAAAGTTGTATTTAAAGATCAGAAACAGATAATAATAATAAAGACCAAGAATTCATTCTAGATATAGCTCGACCATCATACAAGAAGGGGATTTGGGACATCAAGCTCAAGCCATTAAAAATTTGGAATGCTAGCGTTGTCCTTTCCTTCTCTCTATGCCATGTGGGCCACTTCTTCTTCCCCTCCTTTATCCCCTTCCCTCATTTCTTTCACTGCCGAATGGGCCTGACCCCGTGCCGCTCCCTTCTTTCTTTTCTAGCTCCCATTCACCTCCTCTGGCTGTGTTAACTCCACGCCGCTCTCCCCTGTGCGCCGTCGCCCCCTGCGTCACCGCATGTCGCTGCCCTCGTGGAGCTCGCGTCACGCCCGGTCGCCATCACCGCACGGCGCCCACGTCTCGCGCGCGTCGCCGTCCACTGGCGCCATACCGCCGCCATCGTCATCCCGCGCCCGAAGCCCCGGTCGCCTGCCACAGTGCGGCTCAACCACCCCTCCCTCCGCCGCTATAAACAGCCGGCCTCCCACGCCACTCCTCCTCTTTCCCCAAACCCTTCTTCCACCTCCGCCCGTGAGCAAGCCGCCCACGACTTCCCGCGCCCTCCCCTCTCCTCAGCGGCGCTGTGCGCCGACCGCCGCCGGGGCTCCCCGCCGTCCCACTACTCCGGCCCCCCAATCCAGAAAATGACCAAGCCACGGCGTAGCCCCGCTCTTCCTCTACTTCCCCTCCGGCCCAATTGGAAAAGCCCGGGCCGAGCTCGCCAGAATCGCACTTCTCCCCTATACCGGCCGCCGCCGCCACCACCGGCGCCATTGCCACCTCAAGGCTCATCCGGCCGATTGCGCACTCTGGGAGCATCTCCATGATCCCAGGAGTCATCCCCAACCGCCGGACAACCTCCCCATCGCCGGAGCTTCTCCCTCCACGGCGGCCCGACTGCACCACCACCGGCCTCCGCCGCCAGCTTCACTCGGCACCTCTTCCGTTTGGCTAACCCATTGGTGAGCTCCCCGTGTACCCCCTAGTGCTCATGCCCACATCAATTTTGCCCTTCCTTCCAGCCGGCGCCGCCGTCCCCTTCCCACCCCGCCGCCGGCCGCTCTCGGTGCCGCTGCCCCTTTCTAGCGCCACCCCGAGCCGCGCCACCCCCTCCACTGGCTCCCACACCCCGCAAGCATTCCATTTTTGTGCTCGCCGGCGTCTCCCCAGCCGTCCTTCGCCGGCGCCACCACCTCCTTTTCCCTGGCCGTACGCCTCCCTTGCGCCTCCCCTGCTTTCCCCGTTGGGTGGAACCGCAGCCGCTCTATTCACTGTCCCCTCTCTCTTTCGGTCTGCCTCCCTCCTGACTCGTGGGCCCGACTAGTAAGTGCCTCCAAGTTCTTGTATGCATGTTCTAGTGCTCCTTGGCATATGGCTAACTTAAACCCATATTGTATACATACTCAAGAGAGCAACTTTATAAAATCTGATTAGGCTGTAAGTAAGATCATTTAAAAATTTAGTGTTGGAATTAAACACCATATAAGAATAATTAATGTGATTTGGAAGAATAAGTTAAGAGACTAAATTATTAGTAGGGCATTAGTAAATGATGGTTATGCTTAAGGTCTAAGGTTAGTAAGAGTCTTCATTGAAAATATTCAAGTTAAAGTAAGGGAAATAAGTTGGATGATGTATTAAAACTATAACCACAAGGTTTAAATTAAAGAGTACCCTTAATAGTAATTAAAAATGAAAGTTCAAATATTTAAAATGCCACCAATAAATAAATCTCCACCGTAGATATAATCGCATGTTGATATTAAAGTATGACCCAGTATGGCATGTTCGGTCCTAGAGAAATAAATTCAAATAACCGTAATAATAATAACAACAGCAACAACATTATGATAGTGACTAAAATGTACATAAAATATCTGCGATGTCTAACCCAAGGGCATCTTCAACTAAATTCATGATGGCATGCCTATTAAAATCCCTAGGTGATTTGTAATTAAAATAATCTCACCCATTGGCATAGTAATGAACAAGGTAATGTGAGAACAACCTAAAATCATACATCTCGAATAGCTAAAAGTATAAACTATAAGATTAAATTCGATAAGCCAGAAATCATATAAATATACATCGTGTATATAACTCATACCCTAACTCTTAAAAGCTAACATTAGACAAGACAATACCCTACATCCCAACTGCAGTCTTCCATCTACCCATAGGTCCCGCTTGACTTATGGAACTACCTTAATAACTATAAAGATGATAAAAGAAGTTAATAAATAAAAGATCGAACCTTGCCTTTCTCCAATCGGCTATGTTTGGCCACTTCTTTTCCAAAGCCAATAGTTCCTGTAGGTGCATCATCACTTTGGTCCCTCGTAATTCTAAAATTTTCCCTCACGGTAAAGCATTCAGACAACTCGTCCTCCCGCTTAAACCTAGCTACTGCTGTGCTTACAACACCCTAACCTGGATCATCCTTCTATGCAAATCATAATAAATGCATAATTTAAATTAAATCGGGTATTTAAAGTGATTGGATTTATTTGGGTCTTTTGAGTTATTTGCTTTTGCTTGTGTTCAGTCGTTAGCGCATTAGAAATTGGAGTTCTGAAGATTCTAAGAGCTAATCAAGAGCAAGATCAAAGTAAGGACGAAGACCGGAGACTAAAGGACCATCGCATGAGACAGCGTCGAGTCAGCTCAAGACTGCGGTAAACCGCGCAAGGCGAGTCAATACTTTGATCATGTTGATCCTACATTTTCTGCAAATTATTTTGTTTAAATTATCAAATTGCATGCTGTTACTTTATATGCAAATACATGCTTAGTTTAATATTCTAGTTATATGGCCATTGCTTACCTTGATTAATATTACATCTCCCTTTGGAATATTTGAATTGTGAACCTTGTCGCCCTAGCAAAACTTATAATAGTAACCTTTCAAAAATAAGTCCGTAATTATATGCCATGCTTAGTATTGCTTAGATACTCATGGGCGCGAAAGCGCCCAAGCATCACTTTTAATCCTGAGAAAAATTGGTTGGGCAGTCATGGTGGTAATGACTGGTGTATGTTGGATACGGTTATTTTTCCCAAAAACCTCAAATTGCTTATTTGTCTGGGCGGATGGTTCGGGGGTATGGTGCAGGTGTGCACGAGAGTGTGGTTTGTGCTAGAACCGCCCAGATAACCCTAAGGACTGAATCTTGTCATGACCTCCTATGTAAAACAGTACAACCACAAGTCTGTAAAGTACAACTTGGCTTAGTAGATTTACCGGACCCTGAAAGTCATCATCATCGGTGGAGGAGTGAAGTAGTGCAAGCGGCTGTCTGTGTGGCGGGCTTGAATGGGACACCCGCGGAGGGTGAAGTTCTGCTGTGGCGGGCTAGCAGGGGACGTAGCCAGCTGCTAGACGTTCAGAAGGAGAACATCCCGCACAACGTATGGGACCCACCGCAAGTGGGAGCGGCCCATAGGGTGAGATGATGGAAGGGGCGAGGTACTTTGAACGGTTACTGTGATGGTTGGCTCAACCGCACGTCCAAGGAATCGTGTGGGGCAACGAGTGAACTGTCTCTTGTGGGTAAAGTGTGCAAACTCTGCAGAGTCAAAACTATTCGAATAGCCGTGCCCACGGTCAAGGGCGGACATGGGAACTTAACTAGATATAGTTCTATTTCAAAAAACCTTTTTGTGGGGAAGTGGAGGGCAGCGGAAAGCCCTGATTTGAGTTGTCCTGGGTGTCGTCCCAGTGGTAAGTTAAGCGGCTATAACGCTGAAAGATGGCATATGGTGTGATGCCATATGTATGGAAAAATTATGGTGATATTAGGCATATGGTGTGATGCCATATGTATGAAAAATCATGTTAATATTCCTTGAACATTATGTTTTGTTCCAAAGCTGCTAGGTCTCAGGAAATTTTATGTATTGTATTTCAAATAGTGGCATTTCTATTCCTACAAAATAAAATATGGAAAGAATAAGCAGGGTCGTGAGTAAAGGAAATAGATGTTTGTAGTGTACACATAAAGGTATTGGTGGATTCATGTCGATCATAAATAGGAAATGATAGTGTGGGTTCTGGGAGAAATAAATTGGTGGAGTCTAGCTGAATAGACATGCTAAATAGATGATCTAATTGAATTTTAGGGAATTTGGAGGAGTAATACAAGTATTGGATTATAGTTCCTGATTAGTGATTTACTTGGTGGGAGGATACTAGTGGATCGTAGAATTAATCAATGATATTCTTGGTGGATATATAATGGTGAATCATAGAATTGATCAATGATATTCTTGGTGGACATATAATATTGAATCGTAGGCTTGATCAATGATATTCTTGGTGGATTTGAATCAATAATAAAAAGGATTGGATTATTAGAAAATCTTAATGAAAATGTTCGGTGGATTAATTAGGTGATGTCACTCGCTGTTTGGAGTTTTAGACAGAAATCAATATAAAATGTGGGTAGTCGGTGGATCATTTAAATGATGTCACTCGTTGTTTGGAGTCTTAGACAGCAACCATTACAGAAAGAATATGATCGGTGGATTGAATAGAGGATGACACATGCTGTTTGGAGTTTAGACAGCACTCAATAAAGAAAGTGTAATTTCGGTGGATTAAGTCAATTATGGCAATCGCTGTTGGGAGTCTTAGACAACTGCTAATAATGAGAGTGAGTCTTTGGTGGATCAAGTCAATGATGTCAATTGTGGTGAGGAGTCTTTAGGTCACAAAAATAACAATATGATATAATAATAGAAATGCTGCTAAACATGTTTTATGGCAAATAAAATAACCCGAGCCTCTCCTTTGTTTAGCCATGCATACTATTTATTTGCATTCTGTGTATTGGCTCGCGGAGCACGGGGTCGGAGTGCTCACGCTCGCTTTTGCGACAAAATTCAGAATTTGGAATCAAATCACCTCGCCTCAGCAACAAGATTGGACAAGCTGGCAGAGAAGATGAAGATGTCAAGGGCTAGGTCACAAACCTCCAGTTGGCTGCCTGTGGGCATGTCCTGAAGGTCCCACTTGTGTGCTTCATTCCGCTGCTGCAATTTATTGATTTCGGCCTAATCGGCCCATGAGTAAGTTTTCTATTATATTTACGCTTCCGCATGATATGTAGTTTGATATTCAGAACTGTAATCTGTGAGCACTATCTACTGATCCAGGGAATAGTGCGGTGGAATCACAGAGGGTGCCGGATGTTAATATCTGGGCTCTTACATGGGACGGCGGCTGTGACCCCGATCGCGCGCGGTGGGTCCGCCTGGGATCGCGAGTCGCGCGGGGGAGGTGGGCGTCCCCGTTGAATTTGGATTGGATGAATTTGGATCGTTGGATATGAGTGGGTAAGGAGAGAGAAAGGTGGGAGTTGATCCTTGATCGTTGAATTGGTGTGGACGCAGGATGAATTGGTGTGGACGTAGGAAAACTCATGACTGCTGGGGGCACAATTTGGGGTGGTCGTAGGAAAGAAATGAACTGGTGGATTTTAGGGGTAGAGATGAGTATGTGACTTATTCATGAGACTCTTAATGCCAAAATGTTGCTATTTCTAAATGATGCCTGATTATATATCATATGAGGAACAAATATGATTCAAAGATCAGCATATGTATTGATTGATGATCATGTCTCATGGATCATGGTATGGAGATACCAAATCAATAATATGGACATGTGTTAGTGAACATATGTTGGATAGACCCGCCATGAGACACTGCAGAGATTCCATGTGTCATCAGTTGGTCTCAAGTAGTGTTTATGTGGAATCCTTAGACTTGAGATCATCATGGTTCCCAACATGCGTAGTAGCTTATTTTGGGACTACTAAACACTACTCCGTAACTGGGTAGTCATAAAAGTAGTCTTTGGGTTTGCCATGAAACATGTAGTGGGATGTGAATGATCAAGATAGAATTTGCCCCTCCTTATGGGAGAGATATCTCTGGGCCCCTCGATGTAATGGATTATGAAAGTGCATGGCCATGCCAAGGTGATTGAGGAGTCAATCACGAGTTTATAATCCATCACGGAATCGAGAGAGTGATTGAGCTATTAAGAGGATGACACAGGTCTCGCCTTGAGCTTAATCTATATCGTGAGGCAAAGGGATTCGTACATGAGAACATTACAGGTTCAGCCGATATGATCTTTACGTATACTTTGGGGTTAATATGTCTTACTAGAGGCCGCTATTAACAGGATGACTGGAAAGGCGTTTCCGGGTCGCAACCAAGTATACGTGAACCTACAGGGTCGCACACTTAACGGGTTGGAACACTAATTCGAATGTGATTCGAATGTGGGCTCAATTCGGATAGAGATCCGGATAGACTCCTATTGGGCCTCGGTCCACGAGGCCCAAGTGAGGAGGTCTATATATATGGAGGCGGGGGGCTGAGGGGTGCATGCTTCTGTTCCTCCCGAGCAAAACCCTAGCCGCCACCTCCCGAGCCAAACCCTAGCCGCTCGCGAGTGCTGGTACACTCGCGATCGGCGTTCCAGCCCCGGACGTGTGGATACCGGTGGAGGCGCTGCTCGTTGCGGCGTTGATCGGCATCAACAACCTATAGATTGGATCTGCTCGTGGTGTGGTTGATCGCGTGGAGGAGACGATCTGTTCGGGACGATCGGCTACTTCCACTACTACCTCGACGCGCGTGGTTGGATCGGCTTCTCCAACTCTTCTTCCGCTGCGCTGCGCGTCTAGTGGTAACGATCCATGATCCCTCCTTAGCATGATGTCCTGGTGTGCGCGGTAGAAATTTTTGTTTTCTGCTCTCGTAGCATACACGTATACCTTCAGTGGTATCAGAGCCATCTTGCTTAGTTTGCGATCTGGATCAGCGCATATGTTGATATGCGGTTGTAGTAGATTGGATCTATTACAGTCTAGATCAGTCGGTTCATGTGATGAATCGATGGTAGCACGGGTTGATGAGATCAATCGGTGAATAGGGGTTAGATGAGGCGCAGATTGTATCACTACTAGTGCCCTAGAGATTGTCTCGGATCGGCATAAGGTGGTTATGTCGAATACTAGTAGGATATGAATCTGATAGCCTCGGGCCAATGGAAAAACTAGTGTCCTAGAGAATGTCTCGGATCGGCATAAGGTGGTTATGTCGAATACTAGTAGGTTATGGATCTGATGGCCTCGGCCCAGTGGAAAAACTAGCGTCCTAGAGAATGTCTCGGACCGGCATAAGGTGGTTGTGCCGAATAGTTTTTCCATTGCGATTTCATAGATTGGATCTGTAAATTTTGTAGGGTAACTTGTTTTTGCAGGGAATGATGTGAATAGTATGGCCCTATAGCTTATTGGAATGTATGAGATGTATGTGATGCGTGTAACATTCGTTATGGCCTGTGTATCATGATTATTTCAGCTATTGTTAGCTGTCTATATTGTATTTAACGACCTGCGTGTCGACCTTAATGCTTGAATATATCTTTGTAATCTTCAATTTCTAGCTATTATAGGTAGTAGCCTAGTTTTGAGGTTACACGCTTTCAAGCATGGTGGCCTAAAGGAGTGATGTGGAGGATGGAGATCATCTACACCTACATGGAGATGGAGATCACCATTTTTTGGGCCATACTACTTCACAGTTAAATGTGTTTATCTGTGATGTTATCTATCTTATTCTTATGCAATGATATTTGTGATTTGTTGCTTTGGTAGGATAGAATCCCTCATAAAAAATTAGGTGTTAATGCCCTTCCATATGTTGCACCAAAAGATAATGATCACCGCATGGTAGGTCTACCAAAGTAGAGTGCCGTCGGTTATCATCATTATTTGGGGTAGATGTCGGACATCTACATGCGGAAGCATTTGGTTTACTTAACAAGGTTATCAAAACAGTTTTGGACCTTGGGGCATAGGTTGGGGCCGGGTCATATTGATGTCACCCAACAAGCAAGAGTCACATAGGGATGTGATTAGCAAGGTGTTGCTTACCCATGTCACTAGTTTTCTAGCCGTGATGCCAAAGCTCATTAGGAATTAGTGAAATGAGGATCTTGACCCACTATGTAACTTAGAGGGAGTTTTGTTGCAAAACACATAGTGGGAGTCTTTTGTTAAATAGTTTAATAAAAGATGAACATAAACATAGTGCTAAACTTTGTATATTCTTTGTTGTAGATCATGTCAGCTAATGCCGCATCCAGTTCTTTTAATTTGCGATCTATTCTTGAGAAAGAAAAACTCAATGGAACGAACTTTATGGATTGGTATCGCAACTTGAGAATTGTTCTCAAGCAAGAGCGCAAGGAGTATGTCCTTGAGTCGCCTTATCCTGATGACTTGCCTGATAATGCTACTGCGGCTGCACAGAGAGCTTATGAGAAGCAAACGAATGATTGCCTTGATGTGAGCTGTCTCATGCTTGCCACAATGTCCTCTGAGCTTCAGAAGCAATATGAGAACACAGATGCCTACAATATCATTGTGGGGTTGCGTGGTATGTTTGAGAACCAAGCAAGGGCTGAGAGGTTCAACACTTCAAAGTCCTTGTTTGCGTGCAGGCTTGCAGAAGGGAATCCCGTCAGCCCTCATGTGATTAAGATGATTGGCTACATTGAGAGTCTGGAAAAGCTTGGTTTTCCCCTTAGCCAAGAGTTGGCTACTGATGTGATTCTCCAATCGCTCCCCCCGAGCTTTGAGCCATTCATACTGAACTATCACATGAACAACATGGATAAGACCTTGGCTGAGTTGCATGGGATGCTAAAAGCTGCCGAGGAAAGCATTAAGAAAAGCAGCAAAAGCTGCCGAGGAAAGCATTAAGAAAAGCAGCAATCATGTGATGATGATGCAGAAAGGCAAGGGCAAGCCCAATGTCAAGAAAGGCGCGGTCAAAAGGAAGTTAGCTCCCGATGAGATCGCGAGCAGTTCTAAGGCCAAGCAAGTCAAGAAGGGCACTGCTCCTAATGCAGATTGTTACTACTGTAAGCAATCAGGACATTGGAAAAGGAACTGCCCAAAGTACTTGGAGGATCTTGAGAAGAAGGGAAGTACGACTTCCCCTCCAGGTATAAATGTTATAGAGATCAATCTTGCTACTTCATCCACTGATTCTTGGGTATTTGATACTGGATCAGTTGCTCACATTTGCAAATCGTTGCAGGGGCTAAGAAGAAGTAGAAGTTTGAGGAGGAGCGAAGTGGATCTTCGCGTTGGCAATGGAGCAAAAGTTGCTACGGTGGCTGTTGGCACCATGCCATTGTCTTTACCTTCAGGATTAGTTTTGGAATTGAATAATTGTTATTGTGTTCCATCTCTTTCCAAGAACATTATTTCTGCTTCATGTTTGCAAGCAGAAGGTTATGACTTTAGATCTATGAACAATGGTTGTTCTCTTTATTTCAAAGATATGTTCTATTGTCATACTCCATTGGTGAATGGGTTATATGTTCTTACTCTTGAAGAGTCGCCGGACTATAACATTAATACAAAGTGGCAACGTTTGAATGATTTGAATCCCACGTTTATTTGGCACTGTCGCTTAGGTCACATAAATGAGAAACACATGGAGAAGCTCCATAGAGATGGTATTCTGCACTCATTTGATTTTGAATCATTTGAGACATGCGAATCTTGTTTACTTGGCAAGATGACAAAGGCACCTTTCACCGGTCAAGGTGAACGGGCAAGTGACTTATTGGCACTCGTACATTCTGATGTATGTGGACCAATGAGCTCTACAGCCAGAGGTGGTTTTTCAGTACTTCATAACTTTTACTGATGACTTCAGTAGATATGGGTATATCTACCTGATGAAGCATAAGTCTGAATCCTTTGAAAAGTTCAAAGAATTCCAAAATGAAGTGCAAAATCATTTAGGCAAGACAATTAAGTTTCTACGATCTGATCGTGGAGGCGAGTATTTGAGCCATGAGTTTGGCAATCATCTGATGAATTGTGGAATTGTTCCACAATTGACTCCGCCAGGAACACCTCAATGGAATGGGGTATCTGAACGGAGAAATCGCACCTTATTAGATATGGTACGCTCCATGATGAGCCAAAGTGATCTTCCGTTGTCTTTTTGGGGGTACGCTCTTGAAACAGCCACTTTCACACTAAACAGGGTTCCATCAAAATCAGTAGAAAAGACACCATATGAGATGTGGACAAGACAACGTCCTAGCTTGTCTTTCCTTAAGATTTGGGGATGTGAGGCTTATGTAAAACATTTACAATCTGATAAGCTCACTCCTAAATCTGATAAATGCTTCTTTATCGGGTATCCTAAGGAAACAAAAGGATATTACTTCTATAATCAAAGAGAAGGCAAAGTGTTTGTCGCCCGGCATGGTGTCATCTTAGAGAAAGAGTTTCTCTCAAGAAGGGATAGTGGGAGCACGGTGCAACTAGAAGAAATTCGAGAAACACCTGAAAACGTTTCAGCTCCTACAGAACCACAACAGGATGAACAAACTGTTGAAGAACCTGTTGTGGACACACCGGCACCACGTAGGTCAGAGAGGTCACGTCGTGCACCTGAGAGGTACATGTTCTTGACTACTCAACAACGGGACATATTGTTGTTAGACAACGATGAGCCTAAGACCTATGAAGAAGCGATGGTGGGACCAGACTCTGAGAAATGGCTTGAAGCCATGAGATCCGAAATTGAATCCATGCACAGTAATCAAGTTTGGAACTTGGTTGATCCACCTAATGGTGTTAAAACCATTGAGTGCAAATGGATTTTCAAGAAAAAGATAGACATAGATGGAAATGTTCACATCTATAAAGCGCGATTGGTGGCCAAAGGTTTCAAACAAATTCAAGGTGTTGATTATGATGAAACTTTTTTGCCCGTCGCAATGCTAAAGTCTATTCGGATCATTATAGCGATTGCTGCATATTTCGACTATGAAATATGGCAAATGGATGTCAAAACAGCTTTCCTTAATGGAAATCTGACTGAGGATGTGTACATGACACAGCCCACGGGTTTTGTCGATCCGCAATCAGCTGGAAAGATATGCAAGCTGCAAAGATCCATTTATGGATTAAAGCAGGCATCTCGGAGTTGGAACATTCGTTTTGATGAAGTAATCAAAGGGTTTGGTTTCATCAAGAATGAAGAAGAGCCTTGTGTTTACAAAAAGGCTAGTGGGAGCGCACTCGTATTTCTGGTCTTATATGTTGATGACATATTACTGATCGGAAATGACATTCCTATGCTCGAATCTGTTAAGTCTTCATTGAAAAATAGTTTCTCTATGAAAGACTTAGGAAGGTGGCATATATTCTGGGCATCAAGATCTATAGGGATAGATCAAGAAGGCTAATTGGATTAAGCCAAGATACGTACATTGACAAGGTGTTGAAAAGGTTCAACATGCAGGATTCCAAGAAAGGCTTTCTACCTATGTCACATGGTATAAATCTTAGCAAGAGTCAGTGTCCTAGTACACCTGATGGGCGGGATAAAATGAATGCGATTCCATATGCTTCGGCTATTGGGTCCATTATGTATGCCATGCTTAGTACACGTCCAGATGTCTCGTATGCTTTAAGTGCTACAAGTAGATACCAGTCAGATCCAGGTGAAAGTCACTGGATTGCCGTAAAGAACATCTTGAAGTACTTGAGAAGAACTAAAGATGTGTTCCTCGTCTATGGGGGTGAGGAAGAGCTCGTTGTAAATGGTTACACCGATGCTAGCTTCCAAACTGACAAAGATGATTTCAGATCGCAATCTGGATTTGTGTTCTGCCTAAACGGCGGTGCGGTGAGCTGGAAGAGTTCCAAGTAGGAGACGGTTGCTGATTCTACAACAGAAGCCGAGTACATAGCAGCTTCTGAAGCTGCTAAAGAGGCTGTTTGGATCAAGAAATTTGTTTCAGAGCTTGGTATGATGGCTAGTGCATCCAGTCCAATGGACCTCTACTGTGACAACAGTGGAGCCATTGCGCAAGCCAAGGAGCCTAGATCGCACCAGAAGTCGAAGCACATTTTACGGCGATTTCATCTCATCCGCGAGATAGTGGAGAGAGGCGATGTGAAGATAAGCAAAGTACAAACGGATTTGAACATTGCAGATCCGTTGACAAAGCCGCTTCCCCAGCCAAAGCATGAGGCTCACACTAGGGCAATGGGTATTAGATACCTACATGGTTGACTCTAGTGCAAGTGGGAGACTGTTAGTGATATGCCCTAGAGGCAACATGGAGATGTTATATCACATACTATGTTTATGATGCATTAGTTTGTTCCTTGAAATAGACATTATCATTATTGATCAATGAGTATGTGACTTATTCATGAGACTCTTAATGCCAAAATGTTGCTATTTCTAAATGATCCCTGATTATATATCATATGAGGAACAAATATGATTCAAAGATCAGCATATGTATTGATTGATGATCATGTCTCATGGATCATGGTATGGAGATACCAAATCAATAATATGGACATGTGTTAGTGAACATATGTTGGATAGACCCGCCATGAGACACTGCAGAGATTCCATGTGTCATCAGTTGGTCTCAAGTAGTGTTTATGTGGAATCCTTAGACTTGAGATCATCATGGTTCCCAACATGCATAGTAGCTTATTTTGGGACTACTAAACACTACTCCGTAACTGGGTAGTCATAAAAGTAGTCTTTGGGTTTGCCATGAAACATGTAGTGGGATGTGAATGATCAAGATAGAATTTGCCCCTCCTTATGGGAGAGATATCTCTGGGCCCCTCGATGTAATGGATTATGAAAGTGCATGGCCATGCCAAGGTGATTGAGGAGTCAATCACGAGTTTATAATCCATCATGGAATCGAGAGAGTGATTGAGCTATTAAGAGGATGACACAGGTCTCGCCTTGAGCTTAATCTATATCGTGAGGCAAAGGGATTCGTACATGAGAACATTACAGGTTCAGCCGATATGATCTTTACGTATACTTTGGGGTTAATATGTCTTACTAGAGGCCGCTATTAACAGGGTGATCGGAAAGGCGTTTCCGGGTCGCGACCAAGTATACGTGAACCTACAGGGTCGCACACTTAACGGGTTGGAACACTAATTCGAATGTGATTCGAATGTGGGCTCAATTCGGATAGAGATCCGGATAGACTCCTATTGGGCCTCGGTCCACGAGGCCCAAGTGAGGAGGTCTATATATATGGAGGCGGGGGGCTGAGGGGTGCATGCTTCTGTTCCTCCCGAGCAAAACCCTAGCCGCCACCTCCCGAGCCAAACCCTAGCCGCTCGCGAGTGCTGGTACACTCGCAATCGGCGTTCCAGCCCCGGACGTGTGGATACCGGTGGAGGCGCTGCTCGTTGCGGCGTTGATCGGCATCAACAACCTATAGATTGGATCTGCTCGTGGTGTGGTTGATCGCGTGGAGGAGACGATCTGTTCGGGACGATCGGCTACTTCCACTACTACCTCGACGCGCGTGGTTGGATCGGCTTCTCCAACTCTTCTTCCGCTGCGCTGCGCGTCTAGTGGTAACGATCCATGATCCCTCCTTAGCATGATGTCCTGGTGTGCGCGGTACAAATTTTTGTTTTCTGCGCTCGTAGCATACGCGTATACCTTCAGCATGCCCTGATCGACAAATACTAGGCGGATACGCCATCCGCTCCTGGTTGGACCCCTAAGCCCCACCCGGAGGGCGGGGTGAAGAGGGTGCCGGTCCAAGCGAAGGTGCAGTTCGTATCCATAGGCGAACGTAGACGTCTTCGCATGGTCCCCGGAAGATATCAAAGGAGTGGACCGCGCCCTCATCGAACATAACCTCGCGATCCGCCCTGACGCCAAGCCCGTCAAGCAGAAACTTCGCCGTATGTCCATGGACCGGCAGCAGGCGGCCAAGGTGGAGGTGGCGAAGCTCCTTCGAGCAGGGGTTATCCGCGAAGTTCAACATCCGGACTGGCTCGCCAACCCGGTGTTGGTTAAAAAGCCCAGCGCCACCTGGCACATGTGCATTGACTTCACAGCCCTCAACAAGGCATGCCCGAAGGACGATTACCCTTTACCGTGCATAGATCAACTGGTCGATGCAACCGCCGGATGCGAGCTCATGAGCTTCTTGGACGCCTACTCCGGCTACCACCTGGTCTACATGGCCAAGGACGACGAGGAGAAAACCAGCTTCATCACGCCGGTGGGGACCTTCTGCTTCGTAAGGATGCCCTTCAGCTTGAAGAACGCGGGCGCAACTTTCACCCGCCTCGTCGCGCTGGCCCTGGCCGTCCAGCTAGGGCGAAATGTGGAGGCCTACGTGGACGACGTGGTAGTAAAAACCCGCCAGCTCGCCTCCCACGGCCGCGATCTTCAGGAGACTTTTGACAACCTCCGGAAGGTGGGCATCAAGCTCAACCCGGACAAATGTGTCTTCGGTGTACAGGCGGGCAAGCTACTGGGCTTCCTCGTATCTGGGCGAGGCATCCAAGCGAACCCCGACAAGGTTGACGCTATCCTAGGCATGGAACCTCCCAAGACAACGCGGGAGGTCCAGAGGCTGGCAGGCCGCATGGCGGCCTTGAGCCGTTTCCTCTCCAGAGCGGCAGAGAGGGGCTTACCATTTTTCAAGACCCTCCGCGGTTGCGACGGATTTCATTGGGACGACGACTGCGCAAAGGCCTTCGATAACCTCAAGAAACACCTCGCAACCCTTCCCACTCTGGTGGCCCCAGCACCAGAGGCTCCCCTCCTACTCTACCTCGCTGCCTCGGCAACGGCGGTCAGCGCCGTCCTCGTCCTAAAAGAGGGCGCGCTCCAGCGACCAGCGTACTTCATCTCCGAAGCCCTCCAGGGCGCCAAGACGCGATATACCGAGCTCGAGAAGCTTACGTACGCACTGGTCATGGCCTCAAGAAAACTCTGGCATTACTTCCTGGCGCACCCGATAACGGTGCCATCATCGTTCCCTCTGGCAGAGATGCTGCACAATAAGGAGTCCACGGGGTGAATTGGTAAATGGGCGGCGGAACTGGCCCCGTTCTCCCTAACATACGCCTCTCGAACGGCGATCAAGTCTCAAGTTCTGGCGGACTTCCTCGCGGAATGGACCCCCCCAGCTCAGCCCGCCCTCCAGGTCGAAGACCCGGTGTGGACACTTAACACCGACGGAGCGTACGGTGTTGCGGGCGCAGGAGTGGGCGCCGTTATCACCACCCCAGAGGGGCAGCGCCTGTTATACTCGGCGCGCCTAGCGTTCCCGGCTACGAACAACACGGCCGAATACGAGGCGTTACTCTTCGGCCTCGGGAAGCTCAAAGCGATGGGGGCAAGGCGAGTCCTCGTCCGCACTGATTCCCGGTTAGTGGCGGGCCATGTGGACAAGTCATACCAAGCCAAGGACCCGGAGCTAGCCAAGTACCTAGCAGCCATACGAGTGAAGGAGCGGCACTTTTTGGGTGTCACGGTGAAGGCCATCCCTCGAGCGGACAACGAACAAGCTGACGTCCTGGCCAAGGCTGCCAGTCAGCAGCTCCCGATTCCCGAAGGGGCATTTTATGAAACCCTGCCAGCGGCGGCCACAGCACAGGATAATCGGGATGCGACCCTCGTCCACCATATCACCCAGCAGGGTGACTGGCGGGAGCCCCTTCTCGCTTTTCTGCAAGGCATTGCGAAACCGGATGACCTCTCCGAGCTCCGGCGTTTGCAACACCGCGCTAGGTCCTTCCAGGTGCTTGACGGGGCGCTTTACAAGAAGGGGGTCTGCGCACCGCTCCTGCGGTGCCTCCCACGCGAAGACGGAAAGCGCCTCCTTGCGGAAATACATTCGGGTCTCTGCGGCTCGCACCTCCAACCAAGGTCCCTGGTGGGCAAGGCATTCAGACAGGGTTTTTATTGGCCAACAGCTGTCGCGGATGCCCAGGATCTCGTGCGCCGTTGTCAAGGTTGCCAATGGATGGGAAGGGCTATCCACAGGCCCCCGACAAGCCTCCATCCCATACCCCCGGTATGGCCGCTAGCGAGGTGGGGCATTGATGTCGTGGGACCACTTCCCAGGGCCCCAGGAGATCTGCGATTCGTCGCGGTTGCTCTGGAGTACTTCTCCAGGTGGCCAGAGGCGGTAGCTCTGGCCAAGATTACCTCGGCAGCTCTGCAGCGCTTCCTCTTGCAGAACATCATATGTCGATTCGGCGTGCCCAGGGAGATCACCGTCGACAACGGGCTACAGTTCGATGCAGCCCCATTCAAAGAATTCTGCGGCAACATGGGCATCACCCTCCGGTTCGCCTCGGTTGGACACCCACAGTCCAACGGGGCGGTGGAGTGGGCAAACGGCGCCATCTCCGCCGCAATCAAGAAGCGCCTCGTCGGGTTACCAGAGAGGAAGTGGCCGGGCGAGCTCCATAGCGTCCTCTGGTCCCTTCGCACAACGGTCACACGCCCAACGGGGTTCACGCCTTTCGAGCTCCTCTTCGGGGATGAGGCGGTCACACCTGAAGAAATAAAGGCTGGCTCGCGGCGGGTCCTCGTCAAAGCACCAGACGAGGAACGCCAATTGTCTGTGGATCTCCTTGACGGAGACCGGGCAAGCGCAACACAGCATGTCATAAAATACGCGCGACAGATGGTGCGTGGTCGTAATCGCTCGCTGTACCCGCGCGAGGTCAGATTAGGAGACCTCGTCCTTAAAATGGCACTCCACGCGGAGACGGTAGGCAAGCTCAGTCCAAATGGGAAGGCCCGTACATTGTTGCGGAGGCCCTGCAGAAGGAAGCGTATCGCTTAGCCACCTTGGAAGGGCACACGCTCCGCCACACGTGGAATGCGGACAGGCTACAACAGTATTACGCCTAAGTCAAGCACACAAGGGCAAGGGCCTTCCACGACTTCGGCAGCTATAAGCGGCTAACGGTTAGTGCCTTAACCCTTGTAACCGCTCACCCGCGCAAATGTGAATTTAATAAAGTGCATCGTTCATGCAAATTCTCCCGTTTTCATACTAAAAGCGCGCGAAGGGTCACCTTCGTGTGCACTATGCATGAGCATAAATAAAGACGCGTGGGGGGACGCCTCCGCGCGCAGTCCACGGACTCTAAATAAGACGTAGCGTCGAGGTCCGCCTCCGCACGCACTCTACGGAGTATAAATAAGACGTAGCGTCGAGGTCCGCCTCCGCACGCAATTTCACCGCCCGCAACGCGCGGAGGCTCGCCTCCGCGCGCAGTCTACGGACTCTAAATAAGACGTAGCGTCGAGGTCCGCCTCCGCACGCACTCTACGGAGTATAAATAAGACGTAGCGTCGAGGTCCGCCTCCGCGCGCAGTCTACAGACTCTAAATAAGACGTAGCGTCAAGGTCCGCCTCCGCGCGCAGTCTACGGACTCTAAATAAGACGTAGCGTCGAGGTCCGCCTCCGCACGCACTCTACAGAGTATAAAGACGACGCGGATGCTATCCCTGCGCACTCTACGGAGTATAAACAAGACGCGAACCACGCGCACGCATGGGCGTTGCCCCAGTCCGTACTCTTCAGAGTATAAACAAGACGTGGATGTCGATCCCACGCACTCCTCCGGAGTATAAAGAAGACGCGGATGCTATCCCTGCGCACTCTACGGAGTCTAAACAAGACGCGAACCCTGCGCACGCATGGGCGTTGCCCTAGTGCATACTCTTCGGAGTATAAACAAGACGCGAACCATGCGCACACATGGGCGTTGCCCCAGTGCGTACTCTTCGGAGTATAAACAAGATGTGGATGTCGATCCCACGCACTCCTCCAGAGTATAAAGAAGACGCGGATGCTATCCCTGCGCACTCTAGGGAGTATAAACAAGACGCGAACCCCGCGCATGCATGGGCGTTGCCCCAGTGCGTACTCTTCGGAGTATAAACAAGATGTGGATGTCGATCCCACGCACTCCTCCGGAGCATAAAGAAGACGCGGATGCTATCCCTGTGCACTCTACGGAGTATAAACAAGACGCGAACCCCGCGCACGCATGGGCGTTGCCCCAGTGCGTACTCTTCGGAGTATAAACAAGACGTGGATGTCGATCCCACGCACTCCTCCAGAGCATAAAGAAGACGCGGATGCTATTCCTGCGCACTCTACGGAGTATAAACAAGATGCGAACCTCGCGCACGCATGGGCGTTGCCCCAGTGCGTACTCTTCGGAGCATAAATAAGACGTGGATGTCAACCCCACACACTCCCGCGGCTTGGATACTCCCAAGCACGCGCAGGCGCGCCCCTTGCGCGCACTCCCTGGAGCATAAAAAACAAGGGGCGTGGTCGAGGTTCCCATGCATGCCTCGACTAGGCGTCAGCTCCGCTGCCACCACTTCGAAGGGTAGGGGACGGAGCGCTCGCGCGTCTACCTCGACGAGGCGCCAGCTCTGCGGCCACCGCTTCAAAGGGTAGGGGACAGAGCGCTCGCGTGTCTACCTTGACCAGGCGCCAGCCCCGCTGCCAGCGCTTCGAAGGGTGGGGGATGGAGCGCTCGCGCTCTACCTCAACCAGGCGCCAGCTCTGCTGCCACCGCTTTGAAGGGTGGGGGACGGAGCGCTCGCGCGTCTACCTCGACTAGGCGCCAGCTCCGCTTCCACTATTTCGAAGGGTAGGGGACGGAGCCCTCGCGCGTCTACCTCGACCAGGCGCCAGCTCCGCTGCCACCGCTTCGAAGGGTGGGGGATGGAGCGCGCGCGCTCTACCTTGACCAGGCGCCAGCTCCGCTGCCACCGCTTCGAAGGGTGGGGTACGGAGCGCTCGCGCGTCTACCTCGACTAGGCGCCAGCTCCGCTGCCACCGCTTCGAAGGGTGGGGGACGGAGCGCTCGCGCGTCTACCTCGACTAGGCGCCAGCTCCGCTGCCACCGCTTCGAAGGGTAGGGGACGGAGCGCGAGCCACCCTTCGAAGGGTAGGGGACAGAGCGCTCGCGCGTCTACCTCGACTAGGCGCCAGCTCCGCTGCCACCAATTCGAAGGGTAGGGGACGGAGCGCTCGGGCGTCTACCTCGACTAGGCGCCAGCTCCGCTCCCACCACTTCGAAGGGTAGGGGACGGAGCGCTCGCGCGTCTACCTCGACTAGGCGCCAGCTCCACTGCCACCGCTTCGAAGGGTAGGGGACGGAGCGCTTGCGCGTCTACCTCGACTAGCCAGGGATCCGAGGCACAAAGTGTTCGCAAGCCCGTTTGCTGATACCCGAATGAGGGGTGACACGATACCCGCGCTTTACATGACCCCCCCCAGCTCACAGCATATTGCATAACAACAAGTGCACGGGAGAATTGTCGCTTGGCCCGAGCAAGACAGTTACATTACAGAAGCAGACACACGCATGGCGCGGAACACGCCAAAACCTGGAACTATTCCTACGAGTCCGCGCCATCTTCGCCGCGACGAGTGCCCGCATCGTCTCCGCTGCGCCGAGGGACCTCTTTGAGCCAGCGAAGCACGTCCCCCTCGTTCCGCAGCGTCCGCCATAAAGCAACCGCGGCGGCGCCCTCCCCGACGTAATTCCAAATTCGGTCATGGAAGTTTTGGATCGCGGGCTCGGTGGCACAAACGGCATCAGATATCACCCCGGGCTGGGTAGGCAAGTCGAGCCGAGGGTTCGCCAACTCTTTGACATGCTCGCACCCACCGGCGTGCAGCAAGGCGAGGGCAAGCCCAGCACTCATGTAGCCGCAGTGGGTGCCGAAAGCCTTGGCGCCGGGGAGGGCGACGCTCGAGCCCTCTTCGATTCGCCCAAGCGTCTCCATCAGGTCTTGGCGGCCATGAGTGGCGTCCTCCACGTGCACGCAAAACCCCCGGAGGACCTGCTCCAAGGACTCCATCGCATTCCACGCGGAGGTGCACGCGTTGTCCCAGGATAGCGTCTTCTCCGTAACGGAGGCAGTAAGCTATTCCTTTTCCGCCTCTAGCGCGGAGATTCGCTGAAGCAGGGCGGTCTGCTCCTCCGTCGCAACACGCTGGGCCTCCTCCATCGCGCATCGTGCGGCCACTGCTGCGTTCTTCGCGTTCGTGCCCACCAGCTGCGCGTCGTCAATAGCCTCATCCCGCTCCGCCATCAGCACCCGGATGAGCTCGTCCTTGGTGGCGTTGGCGTCGTCCGCGACGCGCAGCTGGTCCTCCAGTGCCCTCCGCTCGCGCGCGCGGGTCTCTTCGAGGGCTTTGACAATGGCAAGCGTCTACACGAGTGTAACAACAAAGGTTACCTATCAGATAAGCAAGGGATATGCAGTGAGAACGAAGACCATTACCCTCATCTCTGAGGAACCCAGCGCGAGCGCCAAAAGGTCGCCCCCGCAGGAGTGCAGCGCCTGTCGATCTAGGCGGGCGCCAACATACTCTGCCACCTCGCTCCAGGCGCGGAGCGCCTCCCACCGAGGTACGAAGTCGAAGACGTCAGGCCCTAGAGCCCCTGCCCAGTGCCTTCCGCAGCAGTTGGGGCACACTCAGTCCCCGGCTCAATCAGGCCAGCGACATCGCGGGCCCCCCTTGCTCGATTCTTGCCCTTGTTTGGGAGACCCTGTCTCGCCTGGCGTCGACGGAATAAGCGAGCAAATCGGGGAGAGTTTCACGAAGTCGCGCGACGAAAATGAACTGCGCCTACCTCCAGTGCCCTCCACCGCGGCCTCTACCTGGGTCATGGGCGCCTCGCTGGCCTGAGGAGTGATAACCCTCCCGGCTCCAGGAGCATCCCCGCTAGCCGTCAGGGCCGCAGTCACTGGACCCGCCACGCTGAACCGGCCCCTAGAAGATGGCGGCGACTACACCCGAGGCCGTTTTGCCTTCGGAGTCGTAGGTGAAGCCTCCGGGGCTACCTAGGCAGCCGCGGAAGCTGTCGTCAGCGACAACGCTGCGGTTGCCGCTGGAGGTGACGAGGCGTCATCTTCAAGAATGGCGAGACGCACGCTCGTCGCCTTGCCACCATATACGGCCTCGTTGGGGGTTACACGGCCCCCCGAACTGGTCGATCCGAGCCCAGCGCCCGTCTCGCCCCCCATCCCCACGTTATCGACCGGCGGCACGGTCGGCGAACTGAGGGCGATGACCTCCGACTGGACCCCGCACCGAGAGGATGGCGCCACCACCGCCGCACCGCTCGGCGATTCCGTAGGCACTGAGCGCTCCGGAACGGGGATTTCCAAAATCTCGCACACCCGATTAATCCACCCCTGCTTCGCCAAGGAAGTCGCGGACTCGCGGGCCTTGTGCTCCTTCGCCGTATACAGACCAAGCATCGCAGCAACTGCGCGCTCCGCATCCTCTAACCGGCGTACTGCACGCACAAGCGGAGTGTCATACCCAAGGGTCCGCAACCACCCACGTGGTACTTGCATATCGCAGGGATACTTACAGGGCGCGGAGGGCCTATGAAGCGAAGATACCCCCGGGTGGATGCCGTCCTTCCGGTCGGGCCCTCGCCGCTCGGACTTCCAGTTACAAGAAAGCGGGGATATCCCGTACATGGTGAACTCCTCGGCAAGGTCACGCATGTTGAACCGGAGGGCGACCCCGGCAAGTCTCCGCGCCTGCTGCTCGTCGCCGGGCCGAGCCGTCACCTTCGGACAGCGATCGAAGGATATCGGCTCTCCACGGCTCCGGAGGCCGCTCGTGCTCGTCACGGTGTAGTAGAACCACCACGCGAGAAACAGGCGCGAGCACTCCGGCCTTAGCACGAAGTCCACGCTGCCGAAGTTCGAATAAGCCCCCCCTTCTACTCTCCTCGGTTGGCACCATGCGTCATGCAGGATGGCGAACAACTCGACGCGGGGACGGGTACCCTCTGTCCGCATCGCCTAAGTAAAGATGGCCAACCGAACGACCGCGGTCGGAGTCAGTTGCGCCAGCTCCAACCCATACGCTCGCAGGTGAACAAAGTGTGTCGCGGGGATTCGGAGCCCGGCGTCGAAGAATGCCACGAAGACGATCACCTCCTACTCTCCCGAGGTCGGCTCTGTTTCGTCAGGACCGGGTAGGCGAGCCCCGGCACGCTCCTCCAGCTTCTTCTCCTGAAGAAGGGTTCGGAGGGTCTCCTCCGTGATGCGGCTCCGCCCCAGCACACGGGAGCAGCGACCCTTGGACCTTTTCACGGCGTCCCAGCGATGGGTAGTCTGCTTCTTGTCGCGCGGAACCAGGCGATACTCCACCGGTGGTGGCGTCAGGCAGGGCCGGCCCTGGGCCTGGGCAGCAGGGGCAACCGCCTAGGGCCCATGAAAACTAGGGGCCCCTAGTTCAAGCCCATGTATATCTACCCTACTCTATAATACACCAAAATTTTCTTTACTAAATCCACCCCCTCAACCACCCCCACAGTCATGCCTAATCTAAGTCCACCCAGATTTGTATACCAAAGTAATCCAACTTCATACAAATGAATGGCCTGGATCTCTGCTTAAGCCTTTTTCTCTTACTCATTGAAGATCCTAAGGCCAAAATCATCCGGATCATGCACATCATTGAACCTTCCCCTCCCCGTTCTCACGGCGCAGGCGCGCAGCGCGCTCCGCCCCACAGTAAACCCTAGCACGAGCGATTGTGAGAGAGGCCTCACATACGGAGGCGCAGAGCTAGGGTTTGGCGCGGCGCGGCATGGAGAGCCTGGTCCTCGCCTCCTGCTCCGCCTCTCCCCGCCTCCTCCTCTCCGCCACCCGCCGCCGCCTCCTTCCCTCCCCACCCCGCATCGCCTTCTCCCTCCCTCAGCTTCCCGCTTTGTTGCCTGGGGAGATCTTGCAGCAGCTGAAGCCGTTCGGCGGCTAGCCGAGCGTCCGAGCCCCCTCCCTCAGAGCCGACCCCCACCGCCATGGCCGGCAACGACGAGGTCAACCGCAACGAGTGCAAGGTTCGTCATGCTCCTCCGTTCCGCTCCGCCCTGTCTGCTTCTTCTTTGCCTTTCCTAGGGTGGCATGTGTCCGTCCTCGTGTTCGGTTCTTGTTTTTGGCATTCTTCCTTGTGGGCGCCGTACCGGCGCTGCGCGATTCTTGATTTGTGCCGCCGCTTTACGATTCAATGAAGGATTGGGGCCGCCCTGGCCTGCGATTTCTCGGTCAATCGCTGCCTTTCTTTCCCCTTTGGGCTTAATCCCAATTTTATCCCCCTCCTGCTTGCCTCAGTTGTTTTAGGATGGTAATACCAGCACAGCTACCCAACAAGAGTTGGAGAAAGAAATCACTCATGCCGTGTGGGTGGGAAAACGCCCGCGCGAAAGCTTGCATCTTTTCTTGCAAGAGGCGGACGAAACATCGCCTCTCGCATTGCGTTTTTTGTCCAAGCGGAAAACAGCAAAGAAATAGGAGGGGAGGGAAGCTCATTGTGACTGTGAGTCTGTGAGGTCTCACTGTTGCTTCTTGTGCTGCTGATATTCCAAAGTATATGTTCCCCCAGTTGTCGATTTGGCTGTTTAAGGGCTTATCTGCTTCCCTCCCTCGGTTTCTAGATCGATCTGCCACCCCCCCCAAGTTTTACCTCCTTCCTTAAGTTTTACTAGAGGCCTAATGGGTTGAAAAAATGTATTAGTTTCTTTTTATCTGTATCGCGCTTTGTTTTAGATCCCGTTCTTCTAGAAATATAGTCAGGTCTATAATTAGGATTTGGGTGCTCCTGATGTGGTTTTTGGTTGTTAATCGTGGGTTCTGATGGTTTTGTGGATGGTTTTGTGGGTGGAATTGGTGGCGGGGGTTGCAGAAGGATTTCGTGGACCCGGCGATGGGCAGCCCGATGCTCGTGGCCGGTGGCGAGGCCGTGGTCCCCGCCGTCGCCGAGGCCGTCGCCGTCGCGAGGGGGCGCGGCATCTTCGTCGTTTGGGTTAGTTCTATCATCTTCGGCGGTACTAATTTAGTTCTTGTTAATCAGAACGATATGAGCCCCTAATTTAGTGTTTTTTTGGTTCAATGCATGTTGTGTCTCTAATTTAGTGGTTCAATGCAACGAGGCCTACTGATTTCTTTGTCCAATTCAAGACGAATCTTTTTAGCTTGTGTTACGTTCTTTGCGCAAGTGATACAGCTCCTGTTTTTGCTGGTTCCTTTCCATTAGCTCCTATATTGCAAAAAGAAAAAAGAAAAAAGGAATTAGCACGAGCCCGCAAGATCCAATAATATCTTAGTCCATCGAAATAAGAATCTTCGCTGCCCACGAGACCCACAGATTTCTTGGTTCAATGCAACATCTGTGCCCTATTAATTTCTTGGTCAAATGCAACAGTGTCCGCAGCAGGGTGAGACCTAAATAATTTCTTGGGCCAATGACCAAGGTCTCAGTTTGTTCAGAATCCTGCTCAGCGTAAGTGCATATGACACTTGAACATTTTGTAGTCGTGATACTTAACGGTGATGATCGTTATTTAGGTCTCTGACATCTGTGCAATTCAGCATCGGATGGTTGGAAAGTGAATGGTTCTTCGGATTTTTCATTGTGTGTACCCTGATTGACTAACAAACTGGAATAATTTCCTTTTTCTCTAGGGACAATTAGAACAAAGTTCTGTACAACAAACGACATTACATAATTGCTATTTTAGAATGTACATAAACCAAAAATTTACATAGGGCATTAGACATACAATATTTTCTTTGATAAAGTTACCAATTGTGGCATGTGAGGGTTGCCACGCTGCTGGATTTGGTGTTAGATTTCTTTATTTCATCCAGAAAGAGCACAAAGCTGTTGTGTGAAATTGTTGGAACAGTATGATGTTATTTTAAAATCTGCTACAAAACGAATACTCTGGCTAGCATGTATTCCCCATTTCTTGTATTTTTCCTGCAAGAACTGAAATAATATGTAGCGCACACCTTCTAATCTGAAATCATTTTTGCTTTTTTTGAGTTGGTGTATGTCCAACTTATGCATTTACCTTTTCTTTGTTGTATAGGCTACATGTAATTCTGAACTCCGATAAACACAATTTTATAATATTCATTTGATGCTTTTTTCCACTTTCAAGCAAACCTCTGTTAAGTAACCTACAGTTTCTCCCTATCTACACAAAGCAATATGCTTCAGAATGTAGGGTAGTGGTTTTAATGTTCAGGTAGTGTCATAGCTCTTGAGTGCTGCGGCATTGATTGATGATGAACTGCAATGTAGGTGGTCAGAGAGCATGACCCTTTTGGAAGAGATGTTGAACTTTTCCGCAGGCACTTGTATTCTGGTGGAAAGGGTCCGACGGTGAAAGGTTTGAAAGGTGCAGAGCTGGCAGATGGGCTTGTTATGAAAGAAGGGGAATATAAGTTGGTGAAGACAAGATTTAGTGCTTTCTTTGCAACACACCTTGATTCTGTCCTCAAAACTTCAGGAATTAAGAACTTGGTCATCGTTGGTAAGCACTAATATACATCGATTGATATGGAAGCGACAATTTTTTTGTTAGCTTGATAATTTGTTGCTGTAATGTTTGTCGTTTGTTCTTTAATAACAACATTCTGATAAACATTCTTATATGAAGGGTGAAAGGGCCCAAAAGGAAATTAATGCACAGTTCTTTTTTTCTCTTTTGCCCACAATGCAGCAATCTTCACAACAAAAACCAAAAGAAAAATTTTTTGGAACAAAGATTGATTCCTTTCTTTTGTGCTTGAGAGTTCAATACCACATTGTACATCACCATGTTACTTATGTGTATATATGTATTGATTTTCAGGGGTTCAAACACCAAATTGCATTCGGCAGACGGTCTATGATGCTGTAGCACTGGACTATGAGAAAGTTACAGTCATCATTGATGCAACAGCTGCTGCTAGGCCAGATATCCATTTGTGTGAGCACTCATGTTTCACACATACTCTTTTATATCACTCTTGACATCAAAACATCTATATCTGTGACCAAAGCTGGATCTTGGCGATTTGACATGCATATGTTTAGACTAATAGTAGACATAGTTTTTCACATTAAACAGGGAAAGCTTGAAAGGGAAAATCTTTCATATTAATAAGATGCACTTTTGAAAACAACTAGATTATTCATGACCCTTATTGTCTTCTGTGATGGCAAGTTATCGTGCTGGGATTAATACATGGTGCAGTAAAGAGCTGAACTCATTTGAAGGCATTCTGTATGATAGTGTCGCCAAATTGTTATTGCATAGTGGTCTAAATGACGAATTCACAAGTGTTGATATACATTAGTATATAAATTTATCAAATTTTCTTCAGACTTCAGAGTTGTCTCTCAAATTGCAAGCTGGATGGAAAGTTGATGTATTCAAGTTTGAACGCCTCAATGGTTGGATGACAGATCATCGAACTATTCCAAAGTTGCCCCTTTGTGAATCAATGGTTGATATGTTTTTTAAGAGAAGGTACCTCATGTACCTTGCATGCACAAATTGGTAATCCATTGGGAAAGGTACGATTTTCTCTAAAGAAGTAAATTAACTGGGGCCAAAACTCTGCCACAAATTTGTTGTGTTAGGAAAAATATACTGAGAACAAGCCTCCATGCTCCGCGACGGCGTGGCGCCCAATGTGTACACCTACAACATCCTCGTCCGCGCGCTCTGCGCCCGAGGCCGCCGGGAGGAGGCGCTCGACGTCGTGGGCGACATGCGCGGCTCGGGCTGCGCGCCCAACGCCGTCACGTAAAACACACTCGTCGCGGCGTTCTGCAGGTCCGGGGATGTGGACGGCGCGGAGAGGCTCTTCGGTGTGATGCAGGAGGGAGGCGTGAGGCCGAACCTGGTGACCTTCAACTCGGTGGTGAATGGGCTTTGTAAAGCGAGGAGGATGGAGGACGCGCGCAAGGTGTTTGATGAAATGTTGAGGGAGGGGTTCACGCCGGATGAGTTCAGTTATAACACCTTGGTGGGTGGGTACTGCAAGGCGGGGTGCTTGCATGAAGCATTGTCAGTGTTTTCCGAGATGGCACAGAAAGGGGTTGTGCCGGATGTTATGACATTTACGTCGCTGATCCATGCAATGTGCAGGGCTGGGAACTTGGAGCGAGCAGTGGCGCTGGTGGGGCAGATGAGGGAGAGGGGCCTTCGGATGAATGAGATTGCATTCACAGCACTGATAGATGGGTTCTGCAAGAAGGGGTTCTTGGATGATGCGTTGTTTGCAAGAAAACTGTGCTTACTGCTCGTTCTAAGGTGAGTGATCCGATCCATCCTGCTTTTGCATTGTAGCTGATCATTTCAGTGCCATAACCTCTGCACGCTTTTCCTTGTTAATGTCAGTTCGCCTGTGGCCTTTCTGAGAAGCCAAAGGAACTCATCGAGGACATTGACAAGCTCGACGGCGACAACCAGCTGGCTGTGGTTGACTACATTGAGGACATCTACAAGTTCTACAGGACTGCCCAGGTAACTACAACCTCGTCATCTTTAGGAAGATTGATCAATTGAGCTCAGCATGTTCTGAAAGTGTTCACCATGTTTGTTGGCCGATGCAGCACGAGAGCCGTCCTACTGACTACATGAGCAGCCAGCTCGAGATCAATCCCAACATGCGGGCGACCCTCGCCGACTGGATCGTTGAAGTTCACCACAAGTTTGAGCTCATGCCGGAGGCCCTATACCTCACGATCTACGTCATAGATCGGTACCTCTCCCTGCAACCCGTGCTGCGAAGGGAGCTACAGCTTGTCGGCGTCGCGGCCATGCTGATCGCCTGCAAGTATGAGGAGATTTGGGCGCCGGAGGTAGGCAAAACATAACCTTCGCATCATTGTTCATTTCTAGCTCTTGTTGGAACACTCTTCAGTGGTCGATTGCTTGAGTTGTGCAGGTCAGCGAGTTCATCTGCATATCTGCCAATGCCTACACGCGACAGCAAATTCTTGCCATGGAGAAGAGCATTTTGAATAAGCTGGAGTGGAACCTTACTATCCCCACACCTTATGTCTTCCTCGTGCGGTTTGTGAAAGCCGCTGTAAGCGACAAGGAGGTAGAGAACTGGACTAATCTCTCTCTGTAGTTCCATATCAGATTTTCCATGGAATTGTTTCATGCTGAAACCTTTTCTTGTCGTGTGAATGCAGCTGGAGCATATGGCGTTTTGTTTGAGCAATTGCGTTTTTTGGTTGGGGGGGCAGCTCTAAATACTGATTGTTGGTACATATCTCTTAGGAGGAACCAACATATCTCTTAGGAGGAACACAATTCTTTTTTGTTAACAAGGATGCTTTTTTGTATACATCTCTGGATGATTGCTTCAAATGTAGTTGTTGTGAAACTATGTATAGGTGGCCAAAATATGAATTACTCATATATGTAGCCTCATCCGAGAGTGTTTCTCTTTTTTTTGGCAATTTTTTGTTGTATCTGTGTTGAATACACAAAGTAGCAAAGTGGACCGCTATTTCACTTTTATTAGTTACCACACTAATATGGCAGGTTAATCTTGTCTATTAGTGATATAATAGAAACTTGTGAAAGACAATGAAAATTTAGATCATATAAAACATATCACAAATAAACTAATTTATTTTTTTGTTATACAATATATAAGACGTGAATCTTAATGAATCTGATTGTTCGTTTTATTTTTTACAAATTTTATCTTGTTTTGTATTTTACCGTAGCGTTAGCACGGGCACACTACTAGTATTATATATACATCATGTATTCGGTTATCTGGTCCTGCCGTTTAGCCGTTCACGGTTCATCTTTGAGTGCTAATTTGTGATTGGGCCAGCCGGCCGGCCCAAGCACCAATCGAGTTTTTTGTACGGATAATCCATTTTTTATTCGAAATTACATAAATATACCCGCGGGAAAATTTTTTACAAAAATAGGCTCCAGTCGCCGAATGGTTGGGCGACTGGAGCCTATCGCCCAACCAGACCGCGGCAGCTGAAAAGTCTGCGAACCGTTGGGCGATTAACTCCAGTCGCCCAACGGTTCGGCGATTGCAAAGCAGTCGCTCAACCGTTGGGCGACTGCATATCAGTCGCCCAACCGTTGGGCGACTGAGGGTGGATATAAGGCCGCGCTCGGCCGCCCCCGACGTCCACTTCTTCGGCGCGCAGAAAAGGAGAAAGAGAGGGAGAGGAGGAGAAGAGGGAGGGGAGAGAAAGAGAGGGAGAGGAGGAGAAGAGGAGAGGGCGTGCGCGATTTTCAGGTAAGTTTTTGTGTTATATTTTTTGTTAGTTTAGAAATATAGTTAGTGTAGATAATTTAGTTTAGAAACATAGTTAGTGTAGATAATTAGTTTAGAAAATTAGTTAGTGTAGATAATTAGTGTGGATAATTTAGTTTAGACATATAGTTAGTGTAGATAAATTAGTTTAGAAAGATAATTAGTGTAGATAATTAGTTTAGAAAAATAGTTAGTGTAGATAATTAGTTTAGATAATTTAGTTTAGATAATTTAGTGTAGAAAGATAGTTAGTGTAGATAATTTAGTGTAGAAAGATAGTTAGTGTACATAATTAGTGTAGATAATTAGTTTAGAAAATTAGTGTAGAAATATAGTTAGTGTAGATAATTAGTGTAGATAATTAGTTTAGAAATATAGTTAGTGTAGATAATTAGTGTCGATAATTTAGTGTAGAAAGATAGTTAGTGTAGATAATTAGTGTCGATAATTTAGTGTAGAAAGATAGTTAGTGTACATAATTAGTGTAGATAATTAGTTTAGAAAATTAGTGTAGAAATATAGTTAGTGTAGATAATTAGTTTAGAAATATAGTTAGTGTAGATAATTAGTGTCGATAATTTAGTGTAGAAAGATAATTAGTGTAGATAATTAGTGTCGATAATTTAGTGTAGAAAGATAGTTAGTGTACATAATTAGTGTAGATAATTAGTTTAGAAAATTAGTGTAGAAATATAGTTAGTGTAGATAATTAGTTTAGAAATATAGTTAGTGTAGATAATTAGTGTCGATAATTTAGTGTAGAAAGATAGTTAGTTTAGATAATTAGTGTACATAATTTAATATTGAAATTATTGTATAAATTTAGATGTAGAAAATTTAATGTAGAAATTATTGTACAAATTTTGCAGGTATGACTCGTGCTGGACGTGCCTCCGAGTGGCAGTACGAGCTGTTGGACGAGCACGTGGACCGCTCTCATCGCGCTTCCCGTCTAGTGCCGACACCGGGGAGCACGGACGAGCCGCCTCAGCTGGGAGTGATCCGGACACGCACACCTCGCGTGGCCTGGAGACTCGACCCTCGTTGGACTGCCAGGTTTGCACTACTCCAGCGTTTAGTGTGACCGTAAGTTCATTCCGTGCTGACCTTCACTTTGTTTGCAGGCTTCGGGATGCCGGGCTACTCTCTCTTGCCCGGATGGTGCAGGCCACGGACGAGGATGCAGGCGCTGGCGGGGACGAGGGCGGGGACGAGGCGGGCGGGGACGAGGCGGGCGGGGAGCGATCACGACGCTTCCCGTTCGACCGTTCTCTGCTGACGGCTTTGGTGGACCGTTGGCGGCCCAAGACGCACACTTTCCACCTCCCATTCGGGGAGATGACGCCGACCCTGGAGGACGTGTCCCTGCTCCTTGGCCTTCCGATCGCGGGAGACGCTGCCTTCCTACCGGAGGCCCCACACGACTGGCGCGCTGACCTGCTTGGCAGATTCGAGGGTGTCGTTCCACCGGGCCCTCAGCACCACGTGTTCACAGAGGCGCAGACCCATGGGCCGACGCTGAGGTGGCTCACACAGTACCGGGTACGTGGTTTTTTACATTCGATCGTGTCGTCCAACCGTTTATTTGTGGTATCACGTACTAATAACAACTTGTTTGAATTCGGCTGGAGCGCATGGTTCCACAGGCAGACGATCACCAGGTGGCGCGCCACCTGGAGGCGTACGTGCTGTGGCTGTTTGGTTGGGTGCTTTTCACCACCAGCCACGGCAACACGGTGGATGCGCGCCTTATCGCTTATGCGAGGGCGATCGCTGACGGCGAGCCCCACCAGGTCAGCTGGGGATCGGCCGTGCTTGCCGCGACGTACCGCGCCCTATGCGATGCGTGCACGAGGGTCAAGGCGAACTCGATCCTCACGGGCTGTCCGCTGCTACTGCAGTTGTGGTCGTTCGAGCGCTTAAGCCTCGGGCGACCTGTGCTGGACGACATGGGCCCGTACGGGCCCGAGATGTATCCAGCGGGAGACGTCGACCGGCCGACGATGGGTTCTATCTGGTGCCGTCGTCGAGTAAGTATTATCACAGTCAACTATTTCTGTCTTATTGACGATCGTCATTCTAAACAGCTTATATTTCTTGCAGGTACAGTTCGCGCACGTGCAGGTCACGCGGGCTTACCGGGCCTTTGTGGAGCAGCTCAACCGCATCACAGCGGACGACGTGCGCTGGGAGCCGTACGCAGATACGGCAGTTCAGGCCCGTGCTCCTGGCGGGCTATCCTCACTTTGCTGGCGTGACCGGGCTTTCTGGCTCACCCGCCGGAAGCTCGTGTACCTCATCTACGTGGAGGACTACGCACCCCAGCGGGTGATGCGGCAGTTCGGGCTACGGCAGCCGGTTCCTGCACCATTCGGACCATCGATTCCGCGCCACGTGCACGGGTGAGTGATCGTTTCTGGTAAATATTTACATACTTACTACTGCGTTCGCAAGTATCTCACATCCAGTAATGGTTCTATACGCAGGCAAAGCGCGAAGGGAGTGAAAAGAGGCACCGACTGGTCGTTGAGGATGCAGCGATGGGTCGAGCAGTGGCAGGGTGCGCTCGACGACCGCGTGGAGGAGGACAGCCCGTACGACAGCAGGGAGTACGCCGAGTACCTGCGCTGGTACCAGCCGCGGACCCGTACCAGGCTCGTATATGTGGTAGACCCGCCTGCCACACACGTCGCCGCTCCGACGGACACGTACCCCTCACACTTCGCGCGCGACGCTCACATCGCGGTACGTTTCATGTCATTTCAAAGATTCCCAAATGGTAATGTCGTTTTGATAATCAACCATTTCATGTCTTTGTGTCCAGGCTGACGTCGGTTCTGCCCTATGCCTCGACTCCGGGACACTACTGGAGAGGCTCTCCAGTGGTGCGCACCTGACCCATGAGGAGGGCATCAGCTTTGCGCGTCGGGTGCACGACGGGTGTAGACGTATCGTTAGCCTACTCTCCTGCACGAGGCTACCCGCGGTCTCCACGCCCACCGCTTCGACACCCCGACCAGCGTGGCACCACTCTGGTGCACCTACGTGGATACGTCCTCCACCACCTCACCCGGAGCAGCCAGGGGGTTCAGCCTGGGCAAGGCCTCCTACACCGGTTCACTTCACGCCTTCTACGCAGGGGGTGTACACCCCTCCTCCTGCGTGGATGGCACCAGGCACGGGTACGCAGAGGTTCTTATATCGTGTTTATCCGAAGACGATATGCAACGAACTAACGTTATTAATATTGCAGGTGCTTACCAGCAGCACGGCGTCTCCGGCATCTCCCCAGGCCAGGAGGAAGTGGACCAGTTTTTCGCGTCTACACCGGAGTGGCATGGACACTACTCCGACGTAGCACCGGAGGTTATCTCTGCGCCCGGTGCACCGGAGAGCACACAGCCAGAGGTGCAGCTTACTCCGCCCCCGCCCCCGCGGGATAGACACCCTCCTCCTCGTTTTACTTTTTCGGATCGTCCTAACCCGTTGCACCGGAGGAGGGCCAAGCGAGGCCGTATGGGAGGACGCGGGCGCGGTGACGGGGCACACCAGGGTGACTAGTGAGGCGACGCTGCAGATGTATTTATGCATGTACTGAAAAAACATGCGACATGTTACTCACAGTTATAATATGAAGTTTATTTAAATTTACATAAGTCTATTATCTCTCTCCGCACTTAACAGTTATAAACTATCTCACTTAACAGTGTATGTATCGATCGTTCTGTACTCAATCTTTCATGAAAAAAAAATTTAAAAACTTTTTGCACACCTACAATATACAATGAACATAAACTTTTATTACAATTTCACCGTATTTTTTACCCGTTCAACGTTACAAAATTCACAAAATCTAAACAAAACACGGGGGCTACATGCAGTCGCCATCCCGTATGGCGACTGCATGTTAGTCACTTAACGGAAGAGCGACTGCATGCCAGTCGCTTAACGGAAGAGCGACTGGATGTAGTCGCTCTACTGTGCAGCGAGACAAATTGTGTCGCGGTCTGGTTGGGCGATAGGCTCCAGTCGCCCAACCATTCGGCGACTGGAGCCTATTTTTGTAAAAAAATTTCCCGCGGGTATATTTATGTAATTTCGAATAAAAAATGGATTATCCGTACAAAAAATTCAGCACCAATCCATCCGGGCCGCGACTCGCTGAGAAACCAGGGACCGAGAGACCTCAGACGCATCGCTGATCGCTCCATCTAACGGCCAGAATCTCAGCGCTGAGAGGAGAGACCAGCACGAGACGCAATACGCCAAAACGCATCGATGAAAATCTCAGCGGCGTCCGCGTGCGCGGTGCTCGCGGCGGCGGCGGCGCTGCTCGTGGGGTTCAGCACGGAGACGGTGCTGCTCGTCAGGAAGAAAGCCACGATCAAGGACGTCCAGGCCCTCTGGTAAGTGGTAAGTGCACATCATCAGCATACGTACGACGGTACGCGTGTGTGCGTGCGTATGACCATGAATCGTGCGTGTCAGGGTATTGGCACCTCAGCCGCTTCGCCGAGAACCCCTGCCGGAATAGCAGGGCCATGGCCTGGACTTGCCTCCTCCTCGACAAGGTATCCTTTAACTAAATTCTTGGTGCTCGATCTCTGCACAGGAAGGAAAATTTTCGTGCTTTCTATGGGACACCTGACACCTGAGTGTTCTTCTAAGAACACATAATTAGTAGTCTTTAGATCCTTGTGTCCTTGATCACTTCAACTTTTACCTGTATACTATTTTCCCTAGAAATTACACCGAATATTTTTTTAGTCACAGGGTGCTTAATCAACACATTTTTTTTCTAATTTTTATCGATCGGCTAACTTAAACATCGAAATAACATGAGGTACTTAGCAGCTTATTAACTGCATGACAAGGACTGGGACATGTAACCACTCTCACAATAAGAAACGGTTAGTACTGAACTATCATGTTATTCTATCATAATAATACTTTGCTGCAAATGGTAATTAACATCTTTCTTAATCGTTTTACCTTTACAGCAGTAAAAGTAAATCACTATAGTCCCAGACTAGCTAGCCCTTCGGACAGACTAGTGTATGTATGTACTTAGTTGCTGCTCTGAAATGCTACCGCCGTTTCTGTAGTGAGTATGGTACAAGATATCCTGAACTGATTAGAGCAGAAGACCATGACAAAAAAAAATGAAAGAGCTTTAGTTTCAACTACATCACTGTTTCATTTATGCACATCAATATCATGATAAATAATGGTGGTGTGCCTCCATCAATCCATTAAGCTGAAAGAAGCTTTTCAAAGTTGAAATTATTGAAAAACTATTTGAGGTCATCAATGTCACATGAAAGGTTGAATGGTCTAGCCACTTTATGCATTGAGAAGGATATGTTGGATCATATCGATGTTGATACTATTGTCAATGACTTTGCATCTAGAATGTTAGAAGAAATTGCTTTATATGACTTTGTATGTCGTGATGTACTAACTACTAAGCAATTGAACCAAACACTTCTGTGATCATTGTAGCATTATCAGTCTTGTTTGTTCTGCGAATAATAGATGATGGCTCTCCTTATTGTCCTTTGAGTGATGCAATGACTTCTGTGTTTTTATGTACATTTTAGAGCACATGGCAATATGAGAACATGAATATTTGCTATGTAGTATTGAACATTAGTTTAATAGTTGATATAAAAACATGTTTGTGTTTAAGTAAAGGGCCTCAACTTTTATCTCGCCCCAGGGCCCCCGAAATGTTAGGACCGGCCCTGGCGTCAGGCAGCGCTGGCTCGACGAGGCGCTCTCGCTAAGGCGACGCGCAGGGTCGTCAAGGGCAGCACCCACGTTAGCTGGGAGGTGGTCGCGTGCAGCCATCTCTCTCACGGTGGCAGGCAAGCACGGAGGCGAGAATAGCAGCAGGAGGCACAAGAAGAACACGAGGGAACGCACAAACAATCAAGCAGCCATGGGGAACGACTGCATGCCCACAGGGGCGGTTTATAAAGCCCCCCCGTCTCCCCTGTAGGCAGCAGATCGAACGACAGAATTACAGCGGTTCGGCTACCCACGATCGGGCAGTGCAACCGCTGGCAACCGCAGCAAGCAGCGGTAGGTGGCCGCTCAGCGCCCAATGCGCTGATACGTTCTTGCCGCATGGCTACTTTTCCTGGGGAAGAGGCGAACGGCCGTGGTCGTGGGAACGCGGGCATCCCACGACGCTCCAATTACAGCCGGCCACGTGCCCACATCCAGTGCAAGGCAGGCGGAGCAGCCGTGCCAGCCCACCCCTGACAAAGGCCGGCGTGATTCCAGGCGTCATTAAAGCGCACTCCCGGACCAAGCAACCATCCCCCAGCGCTGACGCCACATCGCGCGAAGCATTTCCCGAGACTCGGCCGCCAAAGGCAGCCGACCAAGTTCGGCTTCGCCCACAAATATCTGGAGCGCGAGGTAGGGCACGCCCGGACCCCGGCCCGGTCGAAGCCTTCGACCTACCCACTGCCTTCGGCCTCGAAGCCGCGCTCGCCCCGGGTGCGGGAGACGGCCCTCGCACAAGCGCAACCTCGGCCCCGTTGAAGCCTCAGGCCTTCCCGGTGCCTTCGGCCTCGAGGCCGCGCCAGGTTCGGGACCCAAAGACAGCCCTCGCGGAAGCACGAGTGGACGTACGAACTATCCAAGTCATCAAGCATCACAGGCCGATGGGACAGATGGGGCCAAAGGACTCAGCGGCATGGCTTCGGCCCGTGAAGCCCTTCACCATGAGAGGCTTCTGTTGTAGGGGTGGCCCCCACCTAAGCCCAGTAGGCTTGTTAAGTCCGAAATAGGACATGTGTAATGACATAAGAGCCCCCGAGGGGAATACTCATGTGTAAGGGTATAACTGTACAAGCACTCCCCATGTGAATATATATATGTGGCATAGGCCACGGGGAGAAGGCAGAAGCCATTCATTTTACTCAACTCTCCACTACTACACTCTCTGTTTGGTCTGTAACCACAACACCATCCATCAACTATTTTCCTTTCCAAAAAACATGTTTGTATGGTAGTTGTAGTTCGGGCCGATAGTTTGTACATATTACCATGTGTACTATAAGAATAGCAAGGCAAACATAGAAACCTAACCGAACTCTACATGTTATGTAATTCACACCTTCATTATGGAGTGTTATTGATATGGCGCCAAGTACCACTACCGTCACATCAATGGTGGCCAAGAGGGATGAAAGCCAAGGAGAACAAACTAGAAGCCAAGCGCAAGTATGACAACTCTACGGGGCGCGAGCATGGCAAGCCTACGACCAAGGCGTGCATAAGTCAGGATTATTGGTAGGGGATATTTGGACTTCACATATCTCTTAATTTAGAATCAACAAAATTTCTACATACAAGAGTCTAGTGTTGATCGAGTTTATTTACATGCAAGAGTAGTTTTTCTAGTCGTCTATTGTTCACATGGGAGTTGTATGCATGCATGAGATGTGGCCCTTGTGTTGCATGCATGGGGTGTGTCATGTGTGTATACGTATGCATGTACATGTATATGGCCATTGTGTACGAGTTCATTTCTAGGTTTTGGCTTGAGTTGGTGTGTTAGTTGAGTCCGACTAGAAGTTATCATAGAATCTGTTTGTTAGTAGAAGGAATATGTGCGTGAGTGCGTGGCCATATAAAGGCTAGGCGCTTGGCCATGTAATTAGGGAGACATTTTTGCATTGAGTTTTAAACAGAAAATATGCCATGTTTGATAGCCATACCTTGCGTACACACCTGTGAAATCCATCTATGGTTTCATCCTTTGTGCGTGAATTCCTGCTGAGGTACAGGGGTGATTTGATGGATCGCATGATCCATGCATTCTCATTCGTGTGCCGCCGTGCACACGGATGGACGTCGTCTAAGTGTTGCTGTTCTTTCAGGTTGTTCTTGTGGCCTGATCAATATGAGAGTTATTGTTTGCTACTGCTGGTGCCCTGCTGCTGTTTGGCATGAGGACAGATCTAGGCAAACTGTTGTTGCATGCATGGGAGATTGAGGCTGTTGTTCTTGCTGCTGTTGGTCAACAGAAACTGCAATTATTGCTGCCGTTGAACATTGTTATTGCTGTTGTTTCCTGTTTGGCTGGGGATGGTGTGGCACAGAAACCTGTTGCATCTACTTCAACCGTCGCTACTGCATGAGGAGACCAGAGACCAATACAAGAGTTGCTCGGCTACCTCTGCTACTACTGTTGATCGGTGAGTCACGATTTTCTGAACCGTGAAAGATCAGGAAAACTCACACACAAATTAGGGTCTCTAATCTATGCTGTACCAGTTACATCGGGTTTCAAATCTTATCTTTGTTGCTATATGCTCGCTCAAATTGAGGTTTACGAAATATTTGTCCAATTGATCATATAATAAAAAATGTACATATTTTTGGTGCACACATACTGTTTCATCAAGATATGATTATTCAACTTCCTACGGTGCATACATTGTATCTAATTAATCTAACTAAATAATATCTCCAAACTGTAAATACCTTCTAAATAAAATGAAACAAATCACCTACTATTAACCACAAAAGGAAAATATGTACTGCGCCACTCCAACATCAAAGTGTTCAAGAAATTAAGTTAGTACCACTGTGACAGCGTTTCAAATGACAATAAAAGGTTACTTCTAAAAAAATTTATGAAACATTTATTTTATAATATTAATAAATTAATGTACTATTTAACATTTATTTTTGTTATATGAATAAAAATAATGTACTATTTAAAAAGGCTGGTGCTCTCTGTCGCTAGCTAGCCACACGATTGAGCCCAGTCATTGCACCGGTGCACGACTAGACCTTAGTCGCGTGGCCAGCAAGCGACTGGGCCTACGTCGCTTCTCCACCACGCGACTGGGTCTTGATCCGCGATTGGCCTCAGTCGGCGCAGCCATAGCACGGTTGGACTTCATTCGCTCAGCTATAAAAAAAAGTGGTTTATTTGCACAAATTGAATTAAAAATTGGTTTTTTTAAAAAAAAATTCCCTTTAAACGCTCTTATGCTCGAGCTGTTTGCTTTCAGTTCCAACTTCTACCTTGGAGCAATAACACACGGTTGACAGTTTGAAGGCAAAAACATTACCCCAATACTCAAAATGCTTATTACTCAGCTCCCTAGTCAAACAGACACAGTATACATATTTTACCTTCTCTGGTTTCTTTGAAAAATCCAGAGATCTCAATTTGAAGAAGCTGAATGGTAGGTGCAATCTACCATCTATCAATCTGAGCTCAACGTGAGCTTAGGCTGAAAGATGAGGAAAAACGCTGAGAAAAAACCCCTCTACCCTTGATAAATGCTCTGTTGTTTGCCATTCTGTTGCTTTGAAAAGAGGATGGCAAAACTGGAATTGGAAGGCTGGCAACATCTCCAGATTACAATCACTTCCAAAGGTTGCAGTTGCAAGCTATGGTTGACAAAACTGAAACCCCCCCCCCCCCCCCCCCCTAATATGCCAAGTGTGTAGCACAGCATCTCGGACTTCTGTAGTTCCATTTAAAGTGACAAATAGTTGCCGTGAAAAACACTTTCATAATATTACGATTTTATTAGGTATATATTAGAACAAAAAATTGCTGCTCCAAATTATATTTTGGTGGCTGGCAATGCTCACATTAACATTTTTTTTAAAAAAAAATTGTGACCTGAGGAAGTACCTCTTGCCGTACAATACCACTGCTAGACTGTAAATCACGAGAAAATGTACTAGATTCCATACAAATAAACAAAATGTGTTTTCCTGCGCAGACCGAGCATTGTCTTGCCACCTGTAGGCTATAATTTTTGCAGTTTCTTCACAAAATACACACTACACATGATATTTCAGATATAACACCACCAATTTAATTCATCCCAATTGTCCTTGCTTGGGGGGAATTATATGTAGATGTCGCCTTGTGCATCCTCATTGGGACATCAAAAACTATAGTGGTGGCAGCCGAATGGCTCTTGTTACAGTTTGTATATGGGCAAGAATTCTTGAACCCAACTAGTGAACTAAGTTGATCCTTGTCTTTGAATTGCAACAACGAGCTCATTACAACGTGCACATCTGTAAGAACTTGTAGCTGCACAACGTGTTCGTAGGCAATAATAACAATACCTGAAAACAACAAAGAATGTCTATAGCAAAGTTCAACGCGAAAAGATTTGAGATACAAGAGCGACATAATAGTTAAAGAAGATAGCAACTTGTTCAGTAATCAGCATTGTTGGGAAACAAACATGTAAGGCAGAATTTTTGTTTTGACCTCACATGCGCATAATTGCTTTCTCATATGAAAACTATGCCGATTGACCTTTCACACTCCAGTATTTGCAAAGCACAGTATATATTTCATTAAAGTATGACTATGATGACAATTGTCAAATAATGTTGGATAATCAATTCGTATAGAGCAGCCTATATATTACGATGGGGGAGGATTTGTACAGTATTGAAGCCTTCATTTATGAATCCAACTTGAATTTCTTAAATTTATAAACACCACTTGCATTAGCACTACTTGAGTTTCTTAGATCTTCAGTGATGCGCTATAATTTATGTAAGGTAGAAAGCAATAAGGAGAGTACCTGTGTTGACATGGAAGAGATATGAAGGGAATGCTAGGACTGGAACGACATATAGGACAGTTTGCTTCATCACCAGAAGAACTTGCTGATTTATCTTTGGAGAAAGGAAGAAGGAACTTCTTTACTGAGGATGAGTTTAAGAGTGGAAGAAGCAAAAGCAACATTTCCTGCACAATTAAGCAATGTCAGCCATCACTTGAAATTCTGAATTCTAACATATGCTCGCAGTAAGTTAAAGCAAAGTCCTTCTGAACACCAAGTCACCAACAAAGAACATCAATTGAACACAGGAAATATAATTTCCAAAAAAAGATATTCCAGTAGAGTACAAAACTACAAATATTAGCAATCAGAAAAGTCCATAAAGTAATGCTTGAGAGTGTGGTACCATACTTGCCTACATTTTTTTGACAACATACTATAATTTCAGACTGAATAACTTGTTGCATAAACGCAAATCCACTGATTTGATCTTTATTTTTGGATTGCACCATTATTCATGTAAAGAGTAGGAGTGACTGATTACTGGGTGATACAATACAGGTACAAACGCACAATGGCTGCACAATGTCTTTATTAAATAGGCAAAATAGGACTCTCAGGTTAGGGCTTTTTTCTTCGTTTTTTTTTGGGGGGGAGGGGGGGGTGGTAAATGGACATTTCCCCCCTTCCAAATGCATATTAGAGAAAAAACTTAATAAGGTTTTCAAATGTACCAAAATTCAACCAAATTTCTGTTTTCGTGGGAAATCTCCCCCGAAAACAAGCCTACACAACAGTTGATTATTCTGTTAAAGTTTGATTTGGCAGTCTCTGTTCACTCTAGTGATCTGGTTAACATCCACATCGCCAATCCATTATTAGAAAGTGCCTGATTAAATAATCCTTAGTAGTGGAAGGGCTTGATCGCACATAATTGAATAATATGGGCAGTTCAGATCAAATCAGATTACAGCCGTTTAATTGCATAAAATCGAAAATCAAAGGGGCGCAAAGAGCAATTTTGCCTTACCAACAAAAGAAAGGTTTTCATTAATTCAACAAATTGTGATGTACTGATGTATTCTATATCAAGATAGTATGCATCGACTATCTATTATTTTATGATGGCAGTAAGCTGTACAATATTTCTGCTACAATTATTGTACAAACCTTTATGGGGAGCATTTGAATCATGAAACAATAAACATGCAATATGTTTGAATTGGAAATTATTGTTTCAACAAATTTTCTCATTTGCACAGATAACATATGTGATTTATTCACACTTTCAAACTAGCATCCTAGTATCTCCAGATTAACCAACTAGATTAACTACAGTGCATAAGCATTTGCAATCTAAAATGTGAAAGGATAGGGAAAATGTTGAACTACATGTTTTGGTACCCAACTTAGACATGCAGAATAAAAATGAGGTGGAAAACTGTACCATGTATCTCAGTGGAGCAGATATATTTAACTAATAAAATGATCTTGGATTTGATGGACAATTAACATTTAACAGAAAATTACTTTTGACATATGACAGGAGTAATAGAACTTAGCCCAAATTTACAGAAATATGTGAGATCCACATTAGCTAGACTCAAGGTTTATGTACTCAATGCAAAACCCTAGATCTAGTTAGTGTTAAACCTATCACTGCATAAGCTAGAAGTTTCAAATTACCAACTATTTGTCAGACAAGCACAGGACCGCAAGAAAGAGATTTACCGAAAACTCATTCCAAACCAGCTGCCGATTCATGTATTCAAAGCTTACTGCTCTATTCATGTTGGGACTCCCGTAAACAAGTCTTGCTTTCAGAATCCTCTCCACAATAGTTTTATACCTGTATAAACACATAAGCAAAGCTCAAAATAATGCGTCACACAGAGTTCATAATGATTGAAAAAACCAGCAGGATGATTACTTCTAAAAATATGTCCACTATGCAATCAAGAAGAAGAGATGATACAACATCTCTTGTCTTCGTGTGTTGTGGCAAGACAAGTTTGGTTCAGATTGTTCAATCCGTTGGGTCTAGCAGATTTAGTCCCACGGCAAAACGAACGGAGCTTTGCAGAGTGGTGGCGCAAGACGATGAGAAGAGTTCAAAAGGAGCACAAAAAAGGAGTGAACACTATGATTATGCTCGGCGCCTGGAATTTATGGAAGCATAGGAATGCTTGTGTGTTTGAGGGTGCTGCTCCTTCGGTTAACTCGATTTTGAGTGAGTTGAAGGACGAGCACAGCCTTTGGTGCATGGCTGGTGTAAAGAAGCTGCAAGGGTTAGGGCTTGCGCTTGCAATCTAGGTCGGATAGGTCTGGGTTGAGTCGTGTTTGTTCGCTTTGTGTTTTTTCCTTGAGTCTGTGCATAAGCCTCATTCATATTTGGTCCCCGTATGAGTGAGGTTCCTGTTGGGGACCCACCTCTTTTTTCTTCCCCCTAATACAATGAAACGCAGCTCTCCTGCGTTTTCTAAAAAAAAATTACTTCTAAAAATATAGAATAGTTATCCATTTCTTACAAACTATATTAATCTAGCTCATTCAAGTACATTGGTCAACATGTAATCTTAGTGGTCTGCGAATCTTGGCAATGTTCTGTTCCAGATAGATGATTATTTATGCCAAACTAGGCATCACTTGCCAATTGATATGAGCCTATGAATATTAAATAATCAACAGTTTCTGAAGTCTGCTCACAATGCCTGAATAAATGAACATGACTAAACAGGTACAGTAAAGATACCTTCCGCGATAAAGAAATAACAATAGGTTAAAGAATGAAGCAGCTCTGTATAATCCTTCAGCATGCTGCACCAAGCCCCAAGCACGACGTGCTAGTGGTCTCTAAATTGTGAAATAGAAGTTATAGGAAAAATGAATAAGGAATTGAAGTTTTCAGAATTAAGCTTTACATGCTCACCTGTTCAGAATCACCCCATCGACGGAAAGCAGAAAAAGATTGCAAGCGGGACCATATATATTGGCCACCAACAGTGCTAATGCCATAAAAGATCTTTTGAGAAACTGAAAGGCCAGGTCCTTCCAAACCTGTTCTGACTGAAAAGCACAATGCAAACTCATCAGCTGTTGCTCAGCTTATACTATCCATGATTAACACATCAGTAGCAAAAACACAGGTAGTAAGGTTTCAAATGAGTTCAACTTGGCAGAGCTAACCTTGGTCTGGCTCAGTTCACTTGTAGAGCTTGAGTTGAACTTGGGTTTGAATAAAGATAAAGAAACTGGTTTTAGCTTGCACTATTAAAATCCAAAGATCCAACTTAGCTTAAATTTGATTGGCACAACTTCTCTCATTGGCATAAACAAGTGCGAAAATTACTAATTAGGATTGGTACACCACTGTGCAATGGTTACATAGAAAGTGTAGAACAAAATGTATTTGCACACCAAGTCTTGTTTGCTAAAAGATTTAAGTAATTGGACAGGAGGCAGCAATTAGATTTGGTGCATCGCTATCTACTTGTAATGAGCTTTGTTTTTTTGGATGCAGCCATTGGATTGTGTTTATGCTCAATAGTTAGTATAAAATCCATAATTTACATGTCTTGTGCTAGCTGTAGACAAACTTACACCCAAGAGAGCTGGGCTCATCCCAACTTCAACATTATATGTGGCTCAACTACAGTAAGCAAGGATATTCTAATGCAAGGACAATGCATAAATATAAGTGCGTATGGAAGGAGCTGGCAGCCTGGACACACTGCGGATCAATTTAAAACCTATTATTATACTCTAATCAGCTATAACCAGCATGACAAAACCATAAATACATATCATACATAAATTTGAAAACAGTTGAGACAAACTAAAATAGTAAGGTACCTTCTTCTCCTGTGATGGGTGATGCCCGTTCATCTCTATACCTCAAGTTCATCAGCGCATTCCCTGGGGTTGACTTGTCAACCCAAATTGAGAACCTCCAAATGAGGAACTCGAGGAAAGCATCGAGTTCAGGCTCATACTGGAATAAGAGTCCTGGCTGATACCAAGGAAGAACGTCAAAAATGAAAGCAGCAAATAGCGACGCACTTCTATTCTGTGCGAGCCATAAGTAACACCCAAATCACCAGAATTAGTAAAGGAAGTACCTTCATCAAAGAGAATACTTTGACTAACTGCTCCTTCAACATGGCGGACATCTCGACATCCAACCTTGCAGCATCAAACTGGTTGACTCTAGATATTGAAATCGGGATCATGATCTGCATTACACAAAAGAAATTCCATTCTGTATTAAACTCACAATGTACTAACCATTATCCTTCCCATTCGGACGAACAAATCACAAATCTGCTATTTTCTAAGAGCAGCTATTTGTTTCATTTAATGATTGAGAAACTTTGGAACTAGGAACTGCCCAGTACACGAAGACTAACAAAAATCTCCACCAATTTCGCTTACTACATATGCACTCAGAAACCCCAGATCTTCAAAGAATTGAAGATATGTATTTCGCTAATAAGCTCGAAAGCAGCACATCTGTCACCCAAAAGGTCAAACTTGCACCGATTAACATCACCAAACTAATCAATTTAGCCTAAGAAAAAGACTGACTTAAGAACCTCAAATTTCATAAACACGACCAATTACGCGACGAGACGAATTCGTCCAGCAGAACAATCCCAAGAAAGGAGGGGAACAGGAGGCATCGGTACCTTGTAGGAATCGCGCATCGATTTCCACTGGGGGGCGAGGCGCTGGAACTCGGCGACCCATGCGTCCTGAAGCGGCGGCGGTGGCGACAACTCGGTGGAGGCAGAGGGGAAGGGTAGGGTTTTGGGGTCCGCCATTAGAGGGGGAGAGCTCTTCGGAGCTCTGAGACGGGCGAGCAAGCTCGAGGAGGAAAGACCACCAGAGAGGCAACGTGGGAAGAAAACCTCACGAAACCATCCGACTGTCAGGTTTCTAAAAATCTGGATAGTGCTAGAAACAGACATCTGATATTTCAGTTATTCAAAGGTAGAAAATTTTTTTAATATCCTCTAATGATATCGTCTAATTATCATCACTTATAGGAGATTACGAAGGCTGAACGATGAAATTTGGAGATAGCGTTTTAACCATGCAGGCAGCGTTTCAACCATGTAGGTAGCGCTACAATCATGCAGATAGCACTTCCACCACTCGTCACCATCATTTTCCATTAATGTTCTCGATCATGCCTATTACTTTTATAGCCGAAGCTACTGCTATTATTTGCAGACTATTTAATCCGCCGTTTATATTGGATGATGTGTGAAATGAAACCTAGGTATTAACTACTACTCATTTTATTCCTTGCTTTGTTCTTTGCTTTACTCTACCATTTGGCAAAATCCAGATTATCCCAATTTCTTCCCTCAAATCTGAACCATAATCAGATCTAATCAATTTGGGTCCTGACACCCACCAGGAGGTTGGGTCTGGAAAACCGAAGGAAATTAGATCCACCAAGTAGTTGGTTCTCGAATCACTGTCTCGGAGGATTAGAATCATGTTCATCCATCAGGATAAGATGCGAACTCCTTGGTCTGAACAATCAGTGTCCTTTCCGATGTGCAACCAGCGGTAGCCTCGCTGTCCCAGCGTTGACGATGCAGGCGACACGAAATTTTTGTACGGATAACCCATTTTTTATTCGAAAATACAGAAATATACCCGCGACAAAATTTTTTACACAACTAGGCTCGAGTCGCCCAACCATTGGGCGACTAGAGCTTGTCACCCAACCAAAAAGCGACTTATAAAGAATGAGGACTGTCAGGTTTATAAGTCGCTTTTTGGTTGGGCGACAAGCTCTAGTCGCTCAATGGTTGGGCGATTCGAGCCTATTTGTGTAAAAAATTTTGTCGCGGGTATATTTCTGTATTTTCGAATAAAAAATGGGTTATCCGTACAAAAATTTCCAGGCGACAGCACCCTTGAGGATGGAGTGGAGTGATGATGGTGGGGCTGGAGGAGGAAAGCGGTCGCCGCGGTGGCCATGATAGTTAGGGATTACGGTGGTGACTGGTGGCGGGAGGGATGGAAATTTTTAGAAAAAAATTATTTTCTAATTCAATTTTGTGCAAATAAATCGCTTTTTTATGTATAACCATCAAGTCACACGCCCGTAACACGCTTGCAGCATAATTAAGCCTAGTCATGCTACAGGCGCGATTGAGGGCCTCAGTCACGCTTTTGTTGCACGACTGAAAGCATCAACACCCAGTCATGCAACAAGCAGACGACATTGATGCCATGTTGGTCAGTTGCGTTGCTGCTGTGTGACTAAGGCTGCCAATTACATAATCGCTGCACGAGTGAGGCGTAAACATTGCAGTCACGCAATTGTCATTTGACTAGAGACTTTATATAGGAAAAGATGGCGAGGCCTTGATGGCAGACACGGTGAGCGGCTACAATTCCTTGTGGGATTAATAAGGGATTTTCTTGGGTTGACCCATGTGTCACCATGGGCCAAAGGGTCTGTCGGACCTAGATTTTTCAATCTAGAATTCTCTGTGATTTACTTCACTATTCCCTATATCAGTAGATAGTGCTCACAGGTACATTGCTGTATCAACTCATATATTGCATGAAATATACCAGACCATAATATTACATTTCAGAGTTAAAATAAACTATGTCGGATGACAGTTTACACGAGGGCCGATCAGGCCAAATACTTACATTAGAAAAGACCACAGCGGAAAAGCATTAGCAAAAGTAAGATAATTATCCACAGGCAGGCGACTAAGGGGTAAATGTGTGCAAAATATATTATCTCGGCCTAGATAATATATGTGCACACAATCTCCATTAAGTCTACTTATCTAGGACTCAAACTCGAGAACGTCGTCCTAGTTTCCTTTGTTGGCTCCTCCATCCATGGTAGGGGCATCCTCGTAGGCATAGTGGTCTTGGGTCTCTGTTTCTGGATTTTTGATAATGCGAGGGTGAACACAGATCCACCGTGCTCCGCAAGCTAATACACAGTATGCAATAGGTAACATGCATGGCTTATCAAGGAAAGGCTAGGGTTATTTTTATTTGCCAGCAATTGCTATTAAATATATTACTTAGAAATTTCCTAAGACCTAGCAGATTTAACTAAAACAGATTTTCAATGTGTGGAATAATGTAATAATAATAGTGATCCAAATTCCATCCACCGTTATATGGTCACTGCACCATATACTAACATTTCAGCGTTATACCCGCTTACATTATCACCGGGCGACACCTAGGGCAACACAAATCTGGGATTTCCACTGCCCTCCACTTTTTCAATTCCATCCACAAAGCTTTTGAAATAAAACTATATCTGGTTAAGTTCCTATGTCCACCTTTGACCGTAGGCACGGCTATTTGAATAGTTGTGACTTTGTAAAGTTTGTACACTTTACCCACAAGAGATAATCCACTCGTTGCTCCACATGATTTCTTAGTCATGCGGTTCAATAGACTATCACAGTAACTTTTCAAAATATCTGACCCCTTTTGTCATCTCACTCTATGGGCTGCTCCCACTTGCGGTGGGTCACATATGTTGCGCGGGATGTAACCACAGCTACTAGCGTGTTTGGACTCCACTCTCCACAATGCTAGCATGACCAGATACTTCACCCTCTTCTCAGTGTCCCTTTAGGCCTCCCCTTGCCCTTGCAATATCCCACTCCTTTCCACTACCGGTGAGATGAGTCCGGGGGTTCGATAGTTTTACTTAGCTAAGTTGCAATTTGCAGACTTGTGGTTGTACTGCTTATATAGGAGGTCATGATAAGATTTAGTCCTTAGTGGTATCTGGGCGGTTCTACCACAATCCACACACCGTACTTCCACTGAACCACACATCAGCCCCCGTACCATCCGCTCAGATATTTAAGCAAGTTGGGGTTTTTGGGAGCATAAAATAATCATATCAAAATATACCAGTCATATCCACCATGACTTCCCAAGTCAGTTCTCATGATTAAAAGTGATGCTTGGAGCATTTTTTGGTACTCCCGATTATCTACGCAGTACTAAGCATGGCGTATAATTATGGACTTATTTTTGAAAGTTTTACTATTATAATTTTGCTAGGGTGACAAGGCTCAAATACTCAAATGTTCCAAAAGAGTGTAATACTAGCAAGATAAATAATGGGCATATAACTAGAATTTTAAAACAACATATATTGCACACGAAATAACAGCATGCAAGTTGATAATTTAAAATGGAAATAACTTCCAGAAAATGTAGGGTCAATATGATCAAAGTATTGACTCGCCTTGGTCACAGTTGATTTGGTCTTGGTTATCAAGACTTGCTTCAGTTTCGGCCTCTTCCTCTTGTGCCTCATATGCTACTTTTCGTTGCACAAAAAATTCAAATGAAATAAAAAAAATTCATGATTTTGGTTCCATTGGATAGATATTGAATTTAGATGAATTTAGAAATTTGTTTCATTCAATTGGAGTTAAGATGAAAAAGTTATGCCTTTTTGAAGTTATCAGTTTAAATAAATCCTAAAAATAAATAGAATCTGATAGGTGGGGCCCGCAACAGATTTTTGATTTTTTTCTTTTATTTTTATTTTCTCTTCTCTGTACCTGTTATAGGTGGGACCGATTACTGTTTAATTAAAAGGGTAGGGCCCACAGGTCAGTGAGTGTTTTAGTTTAAAGGGCGTCGTTAGCATTAACTACTATCTTAACTCATCATCACTAGCATTAATGCTTGTCTTAATGTTAATTAATTACTCGCTACAGTGCTTCTTCCACCGTGCGAAGAACGGCGAGCTCACCGCTGGCGGAGGAGACGGCGGGCGGCCATGACCATTCCAAAAATGGAATGCTCATGCCCACGCGCACGTCTGGGCTCGGTCCCGCGGACCAATTTGGCGATGGCGGCAGTCAGCAGCGACCATGGGCGGCAGCAGAACAGGGGAAGAACGGCTACGACGACTCACGGCGTTTCAAAGCAATTCCTCGCTCTAGGAGTATGTTGGGGATGGTAGGAAATTACATCGACGGTCTATGAAGCTCGGGAGTGGCGGTGGTGATCTGTCGGCGTGCAACAACGACAGGCAGAGGAGGCGCACAATGCGGGCTCAGCTCAGGCAATGAGAGGTCCAGCCGAGGAGGGGTACAGCGTCGTGGTGCTCCGAGGATGCTCTGGTAGGGCTGAATTGGACTACGGTGGCGCCAATCGGCGGATTGCCCATCGGTCGGCATTGGGGAAGAAGTGGTTTGTCGGCGAGCTAGAGACACACGGAAGCCGATTACTTGGGGTGGGAGATAGAGCGAAGAGTGACAATGCTATTGGGGGTCGAGCCGGGTTTTATAGCAGTGGAAAAGGGGCTAGCGATAGGCGGGCAGTTGGCCGGTCGTAGCAGGGGCGTGGCGGCAGCATGGCAACAGGGTTTGGAGACGGGACAACGGCCCAGGGTGTGGGTGCGGACGCTTGGTGACGCCAGTACAGGGGAAGGTGTCATAAGCGCACAAGACGAGGCGGGATGCAATGGGAGCAGGCGGCAATGTACATGATGGAGGCGGCGCGACTGGCATAGTGGTCAGGGCGACGCGATGGCGGAACTGTGGTGATGCTACGACAGAGCCTGTGGCTGACTTCAGTGATGTGGACGCGGAGGCCGGCGTCGACCGGTGGTTTGAGCGGGCACAGTGGGGAGGCGGCTGCGGTGATGTGCGGGTGAGGAGCTCCGGCCACGGCTGCGTGTTAGCGAGGGGGGAGAGGAAGGGAGATGGGCCTGTCGGCTAGCTCGGGCCAGGCCGAGAAGACTTCTCTCTTTTAATTTTATTTAGTTATTTGTTTATCATTATTTTTATATCATTATATTTTATTTATTTTATATTTGTATTTAATATATATTTTTATATACACATATATTTATTGGTATTACTATTTGTATTTATTACTATTGTTTTTGCCCAATGCATATGTCGAGATTTCTATATTTATTCTTTATTTATTTATTACTATGGGGGTGTGTGTGTGTGTATTTACTCCCCTTTTTTTATTATTAGGCCCGAAGAAAAAATTCAAGTTTTGATTCAAATTATACCCTTCCTCTTTTAATTTGGCAAAAGTTTAAATCTTTGGTTGAACTAAATTTTTATTTTTCATTTAATTTTTCAACCTTCCTCTTTTCCTATTCTCCTACCCTAATTGATGGATCATCTTTTCAGATATGTTTTCAAATTATAAATTTCTATTTTTTGAAAACTCAACCAAGATCCAAAGAAAAATCCATGAAAGTCCAAATATCAAGAAGATGCATTTCAAAATATTTCAAAGGCTACACATTTCTCAAGACTCAAATTTTAGGATGTTACAGGTCTTTGACTCTATTGGCTTATTAATAAAAGGGGTCACTCTGTGTCCCATCGGTAGGGCTGTTAATGGGCTAAAGCCTAACACAAGTCTAAAATTTGATTCCATTGATCAAATCTAGTCTATGCCCAAAGTAGATAAGTCTAGGTCCAATCCAAGCCCAAATAAAGGCTTAGGCCTTGATCTAGACCAAAGTAGAGATCTAGACCAAAGCAGAGCACACACCCACCCCAAGCAAGAAGAGAAAGGAGGGGCGACGACCCATTGTTGTTATCGCTCTTTGATGGTGCTTGTGATGGTGGAGGTGGTGATAATGAAGGCTATGGTGGAGATGTGGGGTTCATTAATGCTGTTGGTGGGAAAACGATTGACAGTGTCGGCAGTGGTAGTGCTATCATCCATATTGTGAGACGATATGGAGGTCACCCCATGGTTGTGATGGGTAATTGACCTTTGGATTAGAGTTGTGTAGAGGTTGAGTTTGGTTTTTGAGGAGATTACAAAAGAATGCTTCTTGTTCTGTCATCTTAGCTTGTATATCTGTGAGTTCCAGAGCACTTGCTTTTTATGACTTGGTGGTCAACAGGTGCTCTTACAACTTGATGATCGGTAAGTGTTCTTATGATTTGGTGGTCGGCAGGTGTTCTTACGACTTGGTGGTTGGCAGGTACTCTTACGACTTGGTGGTCGGTAGGACCGATTGGCAGAATGACCATGGGGTGATCGATAGTTGTAGCTGTGACCGATAGTCGTAGTTGTGATTGATGGTCATAGCTTCTGCTGGTCGTGATCGATAGTCGTAGCTGTGATTGATGTTAGTAGCTTCTGCTGGTTGTGATTGATAGTCGTAGCGCTCTACCTGCTCATGATCGATAGTCGTAGCGGATACGTGCAGTGGTCGTAGCGATCTATGTAGCAGTCGTAGCGATCTGTGTAGTGGTTGTAGCGATCTATGTAGTGGTTGTAACAACTTGCTAAGTGGTTGTAGACGGCTGGTAGGATCTCGTGGGCTACAAGTACCTCATTTATTGTGCATCCGAGTAGTCGTAAGTCATATCAGACCAATTGGTGGGCTGAGGTTGTTCAGTGGAATATTGATGTTCTGATCAAGGTTGACCAGGGTGTTTCTTGCTTTGTGCACATGAGGTTATTGCTTGGTTCCATGATTAAAATTAGTAATTTAGGTGCATACATTTCGATTGTGCAATTTGATGATCTTTATGTATTGTGCCGTGCTACGTGATGGTTTACTTGCTGGTGTTGAGGTGTAGGAGGACTGGGACTAGGCATAGGGAGGTGTTGAGATCCAAAATGGTCAGGAAGACACCAAAGATGACTGAGACTTGCAGGGTGGTTGCAAGCCAGGACGATGAGGAACTAGAGCAGAAGCTACTGGTGGTGGACATGATGGGTAACGGCGAGGTGGACCAGGATTAGGCTTAGGGAGGAGTCGAGGTCTAGACAGCCAAGAATGCTGGGTGCCGTCATGCGCGGGGAGAAGCACGTGGTGTGCCAATTGACTTGGGTCGTTTGCAAGCGAGGACGGCTCGGTGGGATCTGTACGTGTGAGAGGCTTGACGACAAGTCATTGGGGCTTATCCCTGGTTTGGACTAATGGTTGGATCTATTAAGTCTAGGGTTCATTTGTGAGCCTATAAAAAGAGGAGAGGGGGCAAGAGTTAGTTAAGGTTGAGGGACAGACTGTGAGTTAGGTCTAGTGTTGGCTAACTCATCCTCCATGTGTGTTAGGTTAGAGAGTGGGTGTTGGCTCTAGGCTTAGAGCTTGGTCCTCCCATGGGGAGTGGCCATGAAATCAATCATCAGAGTAATACATTAAGTTTTCATCTACTACTTGTGTAGTTTTTATCTGATTGAGTTGGCATCGATTTGGTTCTTCCTCTATTCTTCGGTTATTTCTTTCCCGTCTTGATCTGAGAGGAAGTTCTTGTTTGTCTTGTTGATGATCTAATTTGCTGGATGTTGTGGAATCATTCTCAAAGCTATCTTGGGCATTCTATTCCCATGAGCATGGTCTGATTGTCTTTTTGATTTTACGATTTTAGTTCTTGTGTGCGCTTGGTGAAATATCATAAAGCTCTCAATTTGGTTGCTACATTTTTAATCAAAGATTAGAGCAACCTGTTGAGACCATAACTATGTTGTGTACAAAGTTTCATGGCCAGTTGATCTTTAAATCAAAATTTATGTGGAGTTTGGATCTTGTAGTCGTGCGCTTTCTGTTCTTCCTTCTCTGTTACGACCGCTTCCAGTTTTGACCATGGTCAAGATTCCGACCACATTGGATCTCTTTTTGACCAGGTTTTGATCTTTCGACCACTTCTTGTTATTCTGTTGAGTCTGAATTGAAACAGTCGGAAGTCAGTGAAATCTTGGTATGGAACGTCGATCGGTTTTATGATCACGTTGGTTTCGACCACGGTCGAGTTCCAGGCTGAAGCGTGTTGTTTTCGACCATGCTCAAACTTCCGATCGCTATGTGTTCTTCCGATCATTGGTGTTGGTTACACAAAATGGTTTCACTTGGGCGAGTAATCGTGTAGTAAAGAGAGAAGTGTGGTCAGGGCTTTTGGGATGTGGATGTCTCACCTAGGCAATATCTAAGGACTTAACTTTGTATGCCATTGATATGAATCTTATCGTACAACCATATGTCTAGTATAGGATGGGTTTGGCTGATTAATTTATAAAGTTTCAATCTTGATTTCACCATTGATGTAGTACCCAGATTTTACAATCTGGATTTCACTATGATTCCACCGCACTATTCCCTGGATCAGTAGATAGTGCTCACAGTTTACAGTTCTGAATATCAAAATACATATCAAGCGAAAGTGTAATTATAATAATAGACTTACTCATGGGCCAATTAGGCCGAAATCAATAAAATGCAGTAGCGGAAGAACGAAGAACACAGGTGGGACCTTCAGGACATGCCCACAGGCAGCCGACTGGAGGTTCGCGACCTAACCCTTGACATCTTCATCTTCTTTGCCATCATGACCAATAGAGTTGCTGAGGCGTAGTGATCTGAGTCCTGATTATGGATTTGTTGTGAAAACGAGTGTGAGCACAAACCACCGTGCTCCGCGACCCAATACATAGGATGCAAATATATAATATGCAAGGCTTATCAAGGGAAGGCACGGGTCATTTTATTTGCCATAAATTGCTTTTGAAATATGATTCATAGAAATTTTCTAAGACCTAGCAATTGAAACTAAAACATAACTTGTGAAAGAATGCAATAGTAATAACGATCCAGATTCCATCCACCGTTTCATGGCCTCTGCACCATATGCTTAATCCTTCAACGTCATAACCGCTTAACTTATCACTGGGGCGACACCCAGGGCAACACCAATAAGGGCCTTTCTCAGCCCTCCACTTTACCATTTTCCACCCACAAAGTTTTTGAAATAGCCATGCGGTTGAGTAGACTATCACAGGATTGTTACAATGCATAGTCCTACTGTGGTTACGCCCGCTAAGGTCTATCTTCCATAGGATACGACCATCCCTCGGGAAGGGCCCTCGTGAGCCATCACGGGCAAAGGCGGGGATGAGACCATCCATCCCTTTGCTCGTTGTCATACCTTTATGTAACCACCTTAGAGCCACACAAATTAGTAAACCCTGCCTACATTTTGCCAGCTTGTGGTTGTACTGTTGTACACTGAGAGATCATGACAAGATTCGGTCCTTAGGGTTACCTGGGCGGTTCTACCACTAACCACTTTGTGCTTCCACTGCACCACACTCACACCCTCGAAGCATCCGCCCAGATAAATTAAGCAACTTGAGGTTTTTGGGAGCATAAAATATCCATGACCAAATATACCAGTCATTTTCACCATGACTGCCCAAACCAATTTCTCATGATTCAAAGTGATACTTTGGGGCATTTTTGGTGCCCCCGATTATCTAAATAGTACTAAGCATGGCGTATAATTAGGGACTTATTTTCGAAAGGTTACTATTATAATTTTACTACGGTGACAAGGCTCAGATATTCAACTGTTTTCAAAGGAGGTATAATAGCAAGTTGATTAATGGGTATGTTACTAGAATACTCAAATAAACATATATTTGCATATGAAATAACAGCATGCAATTTGATAATTTAAACAAAAATAAATTTGCGGAAAATGTAGGTTCAACATGATCAAAGTATTGACTCACCTGGCACGGTTTACCGCGAACTTGAGCTCACACGATGCTTTCTCTTGAGCTTTATCTTCACTTTGCTCTGATCACGCTTGATCCGGGGAATCTTCAGGACTCCAGTTTCTAATTACGCGATAAACGACTGAATCCATATAAAAGCAAATAACTCAAAAGATTCAAATAAATCCGGATAAACTTAATTTAGTTTTATTATGAGTTAATGGGTGTTTTAGATGATTTGAGGCATGGTCGGTAATAGAATACGACGACTCGATTTTTTTATTGCGAGCTTCTTCTACAATTTTTATATTTATTAAGGAAGTTCTATGAGTTAGGTTAGACCTATGAATTGGTGTGCGGGTTTATTGAGCATTATTTTGTTGAGTGCTATTGTTCAGGGCATATGCCATATGCGGGGTATACAAATTTTGGCTTATCAAATTAATACTAGAGCCCGGGTTCTTAGCATTTTATGGTGTGATATTTTATGTACACTTAGTTGTCACCAAACATAACTTATTTTGAATTAGGATCCATTTGTTCGAGTCCTAACTTGCTATATTCGGTTATATCCATCATTATTACCAAATCTATGTTAAAATTTAATTAATAGTACCATTGGTATTTTGTTTATACTTTTGTTATTATTAGGCTTAGCTTTATTTAATTTAGATTTATTTATCTAGGCAGAGATTAAGGTAATATTTCATTAGTGCTATTTAATAAGATACATCACTGAGATGTGTTTAATGGTGGCTTGAAAAATATTGGAGCATATACGTTTTCATTATAATTAGGTGTAATCTTTATTAGGTTTGGATATTTAACTATAGTCATATTTCCTTACTATTGCTTTGAATAATTAGCCTTCTAGATGATTTTTTAAACCATATTAATTATGCATACATGAACTAGTTCAAATATTAAATAGCCTCATTTACATCCTAATTAATTTTTATGAGGTCCTCCAAATTATTCCCTAATTTAACTTGAGTATTGTAGTTGGCAAAGAATTCTCATTATTGCTAGGGTATAGGGTTAACCGAAAATTCAAATGAGCTTCAAAAGTCTTGGTTTCAGTTCATTGGGTAGATCCTGAATTTAGAAATTTGTTTCATTCAATTTGGAGTTAAAATAAATAAATTATGCCTATTCAAAGTTTTTAGTTTAATTAAATCCAGAAATTATTAAAATACTAACAGGTGGGGCCTACTTCCTATTTTTAATTTATTTGTTTTTCTTTTATCTTTTGTGCACTGTGTCTATGACAGTGGGACCCTGCTGTCAGTGGGCCGCTCGGGATAATGGTCACTGACAGGTGGGGCCCACCGGGTGAACCGCAAAAAATCGAGAAAACTCGACCTCGGCACTGCGGAGCCGGGGGCTCGAACGCGTGCGGCCGAGGGAGTCAGGGGGAAGAGATAACACCAGTAATCAGTAGAGCTCACGGTGTTTCCTGACCTTATAGTGTGTGTATACTATTTGAACCAAGTCTGCAGAGGGGGCCGAGCAGAGGAAGTCGGTGCAGTGATGCTGGCGGAGAGGGGGCCAAAACGGGAGGCTGGGGTCATGGTGAATGAATGCGCGTAGGCTACGATAGCAGAAAACAAAACTTTTCTATCGCGCACACCAGGACATCAAGCTAAGGAGGGATCATGGATCGTTACCACTAGACGCGCAGCGCAGCAGAAGAAGAGTTGGAGAAGCCGATCCAACCACGTGCGTCGAGGTAGTAGTGGAAGTAGCCGATCGTCTCGAACAGATTGTCTCCTCCACGCGATCAACCACACCACGGGCAGATCCAATCTGTAGGTTGTTGATGCCGATCAATGCCGCAACGAGCAACGCCTCCACCGGTATCCACACGTCCGGGGCTGGAACGCCGAACGTGAGTGTACCAGCACTCGCGAGCGGCTAGGGTTTGGCTCGGGAGGTGGAGGCTAGGGTTTGGCTCGGGATTAACAGAAGCATGCACCCCTCAGCACCCCGCCTCCATATATATAGACCTCCTCACTTGGGCCTCGTGGACCGAGGCCCAATAGGAGTCTATCCGGATCTCTATCCGAATTGAGCCCACATCCGAATCACATTCGAATTAGTGTTTCAACCCGTTAAGTGTGCGACCCTGTAGGTTCATGTATACTTGGTCGCGACCCAGAAACGCCTTTCCGGTCACCCTGTTAATAGCGGCCTCTAGTAAGACATATTAACCCCAAAGTATACGTAAAGATCATATCGGCTGAACCTGTAATGTTCTCATGTACGAATCACTTTGCCTCACGATATAGATTAAGCTCAAGGCGAGACCTGTGTCATCCTCTTAATAGCTCAATCACTCTCTCGATTCCGTGATGGATTATAAACTTGTGATTGACTCCTCAATCACCTTGGCATGGCCATGCACTTTCATAATCCATTACATCGAGGGGCCCAGAGATATCTCTCCCATAAGGAGGGGCAAATTCTATCTTGATCATTCACATCCCACTACATGTTTCATGGCAAACCCGAAGACTACTTTTATGACTACCCAGTTACGGAGTAGTGTTTAGTAGTCCCAAAATAAGCTACTACGCATGTTGGGAACCATGATGATCTCAAGTCTAAGGATTCCACATAAACACTACTTGAGACCAAGTGATGGCACATGGAATCTCTGCAGTGTCTCATGGCGGGTCTATCCAACATATGTTCACTAACACATGTCGATATTATTGATTTGGTATCTCCATACCATGATCCATGAGACATGATCATCAATCAATACATATGCTGATCTTTGAATCATATTTGTTCCTCATATGATATATGATCAGGGATCATTTAGAAATAGCAACATTTTGGCATTAAGAGTCTCATGAATAAGTCACATACTCATTGATCAATAATGATAATGTCTATTTCAAGGAACAAAGCAATGTATCATAAACATAGTATGTGATATATTCAACATCTCCATGTTGCCTCTAGGGCATATCACCAACAGTCTCCCACTTGCACTAGAGTCAACCATGTAGGTATCTAATACCCATTGCCCTAGTGTGAGCCTCATGCTTTGGCTGGGGAAACGGCTTTGTCAACGGATCTGCAATGTTCAAATCCGTTTGTACTTTGCATATCTTCACATCGCCTCTCTCTACAATCTCGCGAATGAGATGAAATCGCCATAGAATGTGCTTGGACTTCTGGTGCGATCTAGGCTCCTTGGCTTGCGCAATGGCCCCACTATTGTCACAGTAGAGGTCCATTGGGCTGGAGGCACTAGCCACCACACCAAGCTCAGAAACAAATTTCTTGATCCAAACAGCCTCTTTAGCAGTTTCAGAAGCTGCTATGTACTCGGCTTCTGTTGTAGAATCAGCAACCGTCTCCTGCTTGGAACTCTTCCAGCTCACCGCACCGCCATTCAGGCAGAACACAAATCCAGATTGCGATCTAAAATCATCTTTGTCAGTTTGGAAGCTAGCATCGGTGTAACCATTTACAACGAGCTCTTCCTCACCCCCATAGACGAGGAACACATCTTTAGTTCTTCTCAAGTACTTCAAGATGTTCTTTACGGCAATCCAGTGACTTTCACCTGGATCTGACTGGTATCTACTTGTAGCACTTAAAGCATACGAGACATCTGGACGTGTACAAAGCATGGCATACATAATGGACCCCATAGCCGAAGCATATGGAATCGCATTCATTTTATCCCGCTCATCAGGTGTACTAGGACACTGACTCTTGCTAAGATTTATACCATGTGACATAGGTAGGAAGCCTTTCTTGGAATCCTGCATGTTGAACCTTTTCAACACCTTGTCAATGTACGTATCTTGGCTTAATCCAATTAGCCTTCTTGATCTATCCCTATAGATCTTGATGCCCAGAATATATGCCGCCTCTCCTAAGTCTTTCATAGAGAAACTATTTTTCAATGAAGACTTAACAGATTCGAGCATAGGAATGTCATTTCCGATCAGTAATATGTCATCCACATATAAGACCAGAAATACGAGTGCGCTCCCACTAGCCTTTTTGTAAACACAATGCTCTTCTTCGTTCTTGATGAAACCAAACCCTTTGATTACCTCATCAAAACGAATGTTCCAACTCCGAGATGCCTGCTTTAATCCATAAATGGATCTTTGCAGCTTGCATATCTTTCCAACTTATTGCGGATCGACAAAACCCGTGGGCTGTGTCATGTACACATCCTCACTCAGATTTCCATTAAGGAAAGCTGTTTTGACATCCATTTGCCATATTTCATAGTCGAAATAAGCAGCAATCGCTAGAATGATCCGAATAGACTTTAGCATTGCGACGGGCGAAAAAGTTTCATCATAATCAACACCTTGAATTTGTTTGAAACCTTTGGCCACCAATCGCGCTTTATAGATGTGAACATTTCCATCTATGTCTATCTTTTTCTTGAAAACCCATTTGCACTCAATGGTTTTAACACCATCAGGTGGATCAACTAAGTTCCAAACTTGATTACTGTGCATGGATTCAATTTTGGATCTCATGGCTTCAAGCCATTTCTCAGAGTCTGGTCCCACCATCGCTTCTTCATAGGTCTTAGGCTCATCGTTGTCTAACAACAATATGTCCTGTTGTTGAGTAGTCAAGAACATGTACCTCTCAGGTGCACGACGTGACCTCTCTGACCTACGTGGTGCCGGTGTGTCCACAACAGGTTCTTCAACAGTTTGTTCATCCTGTTGTGGTTCTGTAGGAGCTGAAACGTTTTCAGGTGTTTCTCGAATTTCTTCAAGTTGCACCGTGCTCCCACTATCCCTTCTTGAGAGAAACTCTTTCTCTAAGAAGACACCATGCCGGGCGACAAACACTTTGCCTTCTTCTTGATTATAGAAGTAATATCCTTTTGTTTCCTTAGGATACCCGATAAAGAAGCATTTATCAGATTTAGGAGTGAGCTTATCAGATTGTAAACGTTTTACATAAGCCTCACATCCCCAAATCTTAAGAAAAGACAAGCTAGGACGTTGTCCTGTCCACATCTCATATGGTGTCTTTTCTACTGATTTTGATGGAACCCTGTTTAGTGCGAAAGCGGCTGTTTCAAGAGCGTACCCCAAAAAGACAACGGAAGATCACTTTGGCTCATCATGGAGCGCACCATATCTAATAAGGTGCAATTTCTCCGTTCAGATACCCCATTCCATTGAGGTGTTCCTTGCGGAGTCAATTGTGGAACAATTCCACAATCCTTCAGATGATTGCCAAACTCATGGCTCAAATACTCGCCTCCACGATCAGATCGTAGAAACTTGATTGTCTTGCCTAAATGATTTTGCACTTCATTTTGGAATTCTTTGAACTTTTCAAAGGATTCAGACTTATGCTTCATCAGGTAGATATACCCATATCTACTAAAGTCATCAGTAAAAGTTATGAAGTACTGAAAACCATCTCTGGCTGTTGAGCTCATTGGTCCACATACATCAGAATGTACGAGTGCCAATAAGTCACTTGCCCGTTCACCTTGACCGGTGAAAGGTGCCTTTGTCATCTTGCCAAGTAAACAAGATTCGCATGTCTCAAATGATTCAAAATCAAATGAGTGTAGAATACCATCTCTATGGAGCTTCTCCATGCGTTTCTCATTTATGTGACCTAATCGATAGTGCCAAATAAACGTGAGATTCAAATCATTCGAACGTTGCCTCTTTGCATTAATGTTATAGACCGGTGACTCTTCAAGAGTAAGAACATATAACCCATTCACCAATGGAGTATGACAATAGAACATATCTTTGAAATAAAGAGAACAACCATTGTTCACAGATCTAAAATCATAACCTTCTGCTTGCAAACATGAAGCAGAAATAATGTTCTTCGAAAGAGATGGAACACAATAACAATTATTCAATTCCAAAACTAATCCTGAAGGTAAAGACAATGGCATGGTGCCAACAGCCACCGCAGCAACTTTTGCTCCATTGCCAACGCGAAGATCCACTTCGCTCCTCCTCAAACTTCTACTTCTTCTTAGCCCCTGCAACGATTTGCAAAGGTGAGCAACCGATCCAGTATCAAATACCCAAGAATCAGTAGATGAAGTAGCAAGATTGATTTCTATAACATTTATACCTGGAGTGGAAGTCGTACTTCCCTTCTTCTTCTCAAGATCCTCCAAGTACTTTGGGCAGTTCCTTTTCCAATGTCCTGATTGCTTACAGTAGTAATAATCTGCATTAGGAGCAGCGCCCTTCTTGACTTGCTTGGCCTTAGAACTGCTCGCGATCTCATCGGGAGCTAACTTTCTTTTGACCGCGCCTTTCTTGACATTGGGCTTGCCCTTGCCTTTCTGCATCATCATCACATGATTGCTGCTTTTCTTAATGCTTTCCTCGGCAGCTTTTAGCATCCCATGCAACTCAGCCAAGGTCTTGTCCATGTTGTTCATGTGATAGTTCAGTATGAATGGTTCAAAGCTCGGGGGGAGCGACTGGAGAATCACATCAGTAGCCAACTCTTGGCTAAGGGGAAAACCAAGCTTTTCCAGACTCTCAATGTAGCCAATCATCTTAATCACATGAGGGCTGACGGGATTCCCCTCTGCAAGCCTGCACGCAAACAAGGACTTTGAAGTGTTGAACCTCTCAGCCCTTGCTTGGTTCTCAAACATACCACGCAACCCCACAATGATATTGTAGGCATCTGTGTTCTCATATTGCTTCTGAAGCTCAGAGGACATTGTGGCAAGCATGAGACAGCTCACATCAAAGCAATCATTCGTTTGCTTCTCATAAGCTCTCCGTGCAGCCGCAGTAGCATTATCAGGCAAGTCATCAGGATAAGGAGACTCAAGGACATACTCCTTGCGCTCTTGCTTGAGAACAATTCTCAAGTTGCGATACCAACCCATAAAGTTCGTTCCATTGAGTTTTTCTTTCTCAAGAATAGATCGCAAATTAAAAGAACTGGATGCGGCATTAGCTGACATGATCTACAACAAAGAATATGCAAAGTTTAGCACTATGTTTATGTTCATCTTTTATTAAACTATTTAACAAAAGACTCCCACTATGTGTTTTGCAACAAAACTCCCTCTAAGTTACATATCCCTCTAAGTTACATAGTGGGTCAAGATCCTCATTTCACTAATTCCTAGTGAGCTTTGGCATCACGGCTAGAAAACTAGTGACATGGGTAAGCAACACCTTGCTAATCACATCCCTATGTGACTCTTGCTTGTTGGGTGACATCAATATGCCCCGGCCCCAACCTATGCCCCAAGGTCCAAAACTGTTTTGATAACCTTGTTAAGTAAGCCAAATGCTTCCGCATGTAGATGTCCGACATCTACCCCAAATAATGATGATAACCGACGGCACTCTACTTTGGTAGACCTACCATGCGGTGATCATTATCTTTTGGTGCAACATATGGAAGGGCATTAACACCTAATTTTATGAGGGATTCTATCCTACCAAAGCAACATATCACATATATCATTGCATAAGAATAAGATAGATAACATCACAGATAAACACATTTAACTGTGAAGTAGTATGGCCCAAAAATGGTGATATCCATCTCCATGTAGGTGTAGACGATCTCCATCCTCCACATCACTCCTTTAGGCCACCATGCTTGAAAGCCTGTAACCTCAAAACTAGGCTACTACCTATAATAGCTAGAAATTGAAGATTAAAAAGATAGATTCAAGCATTAAGGTCGACACACAGGTCATTAAATACAATATAGACAGCTAACAATAACTGAAATAATCATGACACGCAGGCCATGAACGAATGTTACATGCATCACATACATCTCATACATTCCAATAAGCTATAGGGCCATACTATTCACATCATTCCCTGCAAAAACAAGTTAGACGTAGAATCACATTCTACCTAATGATGTGAACCCATGACGCTATACAAGGGCGGTACGGACTATGAAATCGCAATGGAAAAACTATTCGGCACAACCACCTTATGCCGATCCGAGACATTCTCTAGGACGCTAGTTTTTCCACTGGGCCGAGGCCATCAGATCCATAACCTACTAGTATTCGACATAACCACCTTATGCCGATCCGAGACAATCTCTAGGATACTAGTTTTTCACTGGCCCGAGGCTATCAGATTCATATCCTACTAGTATTCGACATAACCACCTTATGCCGATCCGAGACAATCTCTAGGGCACTAGTAGTGATACAATCTGCGCCTCATCTAAACCCTATTCACCGATTGATCTCATCAACCTGTGCTACCATCGATTCATCACATGAACCGACTGATCTAGATTGTAATAGATACAATCTACTACAACCGCATATCAACATATGCGCTGATCCAGATCGTAAACTAAGCAAGATGGCTCTGATACCACTGAATGAATGCGCGTAGGCTACGATAGCAGAAAACAAAACTTTTCTACCGCGCACACCAGGACATCATGCTAAGGAGGGATCATGGATCGTTACCACTATATGCGCAGTGCAGCGGAAGAAGAGTTGGAGAAGCCGATCCAACCACCCGCGTCGAGGAAGTAGTGGAAGTAGCCGATCGTCCCGAACAGATCGTCTCCTCCACGCGATCAACCACACCACGAGCAGATCCAATCTGTAGGTTGTTGATGCCGATCAACGCCGCAACGAGCAGCGCCTCCACCGGTATCCACACGTCCGGGGCTGGAACGCCGATCGCGAGTGTACCAGCACTCGCGAGCGGCTAGGGTTTGGCTCGGGAGGTGGCGGCTAGGGTTTGGCTCGGGATTAACAGAAGCATGCACCCCTCAGCCCCCCGCCTCCATATATATAGACCTCCTCACTTGGGCCTCGTGGACCGAGGCCCAATAGGAGTCTATCCGGATCTTTATCCGAATTGAGCCCACATCCGAATCACATTCGAATTAGTGTTCCAACCCGTTAAGTGTGCGACACTGTAGGTTCACGTATACTTGGTCGCGACCCGGAAACGCCTTTCCGGTCACCCTGTTAATAGCGGCCTCTAGTAAGACATATTAACCCCAAAGTATACGTAAAGATCATATCGGCTGAACCTGTAATGTTCTCATGTACGAATCCCTTTGCCTCACGATATAGATTAAGCTCAAGGCGAGACCTGTGTCATCCTCTTAATAGCTCAATCACTCTCTCGATTCCGTGATGGATTATAAACTTGTGATTGACTCCTCAATCACCTTGGCATGGCCATGCACTTTCATAATCCATTACATCGAGGGGCCCAGAGATATCTCTCCCATAAGGAGGGGCAAATTCTATCTTGATCATTCACATCCCACTACATGTTTCATGGCAAACCCGAAGACTACTTTTATGACTACCCAGTTACGGAGTAGTGTTTAGTAGTCCCAAAATAAGCTACTACGCATGTTGGGAACCATGATGATCTCAAGTCTAAGGATTCCACATAAACACTACTTGAGACCAAGTGATGACACATGGAATCTCTGCAGTGTCTCATGGCGGGTCTATCCAACATATGTTCACTAACACATGTCGATATTATTGATTTGGTATCTCCATACCATGATCCATGAGACATGATCATCAATCAATACATATGCTGATCTTTGAATCATATTTGTTCCTCATATGATATATGATCAGGGATCATTTAGAAATAGCAACATTTTGGCATTAAGAGTCTCATGAATAAGTCACATACTCATTGATCAATAATGATAATGTCTATTTCAAGGAACAAAGCAATGTATCATAAACATAGTATGTGATATATTCAACATCTCCATGTTGCCTCTAGGGCATATCACCAACACATGGGGAAGCCAACGGTGGTGGAGGTAGAGGCCGAGAGGCGCCGGAGTTAGGTCGGCGGCGGCGGCGGATTCGGGTGGAGATCATTGCTGGCGATGTACGGGCGGCGAGAGGTGCGGGTGAGACCGGGAACGACCTCACGACACTCTGGAGATGGTTCTACCGCGTGGAATTGGGCTCTAGTGCAGTGGAACGGCAAGGAGGGTCATCGGCCGGAGTTGGGGGCGAAGGTGGCTCGCCGACTATTGGGGGTGTTCGAGTTCAATTGCTTTTAGCAGGAGGTGGAGAAGGGCATGGCGAAGTGTTTGGAGAGGCAGCTGGGCTTTATAGGCGGCGACGCGCGGCTGGCCACGCGCGACGTCGTGCGCGCACGTCGGGGATAGGCGGCGCGGTCCGGTGGCGTTGGCAGGCGGCGGTGTCAGCGGCGACAGCGGGCGACGAGGCATGGCAGCGGGATTCGGGGCGCTTCAGCGCACGTCAGCTGTGTCGCGCGGCTTTTGACCGGAGCAGAGCGGAGGAGAGGGGACTCGGGCGCGCAGGGGAAAAGGAAGAGGGAGAAGGAGCCGCACGCGGGGTTGGGCCCGCTAGCCAGAGGGAGGAGGCGGGGAGGGATCGGGGTCCGCGTGGCAGCGACGGTGGGCGTGGGAGCGGGCTGGGCCGGCCAAGGCGGGAAAGGCGCGGGGCGACGGGGTTGGGCCTTTCAGCCGAAGCGGGAAGGGGTGGGAGAGAAGAGAGTTGGGCCGGGTTAGTGGCTGGCCGGGTTGGTGGCTGGCCTGGTTCCTCTTTTCTCCTTTTGTTTTTACTTTCTTTTTGTTTTAGAGTATACATTTGTATATATGTGTAAATGGTATTTTATACATTCCCTCTTGCTCACCTCATTTTATACTTACGTATATTTTTGGCACTAAATTTGTAGGTGAAAAATTTTGGTATCTAGATATATATATATATATATATCCATATATATATATATCCATATATGTTGGTACTTTATTTGATTGCTTCTATTGTTATTCATATCATTATTTTCCAAAGTTGACATTTTATATTTTAAGTCAAATTTCTCCCTTCCTCTTCTGGATCATCTTTTCAGATTCGAATTCTAAATTTTAATTCTTTATTATTTAAACATGTTTGCTCCTTTCTTGAACTTTTTAACTTTTGGAACGTCAACCAAATTTCAGAAAATACCATAAAAATCCAAACTCAAATAAAATATAATGCAAGAATAATTCAGAAGCTTCACATTTTTCAAATTTAAATTTTTAGGATGTTACAAACGACCCCCCTTAAATGAATCTCGACCCCGAGATTCCAGTAGAGCAGAAAGGAGGAAGTGAGGTTAAATTGGCTAGCAATAGGTTCTAGTGCTTTGCATAACGTATCGATCTTTTCCTTGGCGTAGACTATAGAGAGATATTTGGCGTGGAAATAGGTAAAAACTTAGAGAAGGAAAAAGGGAGAGAGGGATCCTTAATCTTCTGGATAGATCGTAGATTTCAAGGTGCTTGCTTCTTAACATCGCCCTTTTTTTATTTTTGTCTCGTAGAGCTACCCCCTTAAATAAATGACGATTGTCATTATTCATCCATAGTACTCTAGCTGTCTTGGTCAACAACAGATTTGGGGAGTAATTCTTGGGGCAAGGGTCTTATGCTTCGCAGAAACAGGTGATCTTGCTCAGTGGGCTATCTCTTGGCGGGTGGTCTTCTTCACAGTGATGTTGTTTTCCTTAAATACTGGAAGGTTGCAAAGTTTTTACTTCTTGATTGCCCTGGTTTTTGGGTTACCCATTCTTTCGCTCCTGTGGATCCGAGGGGGTTTTCAGTAAAAGGTGAGAGGGAATAGCATGAGGTAAGGATAGAATCACGAGGATAAGGTAATCTAAACCCCTTCTAACTTCAAAAGAGTACACCCCGGGAGCTGGGGTGGTACAAAAATCTTGCAAGTTCTTTAAAACAATCTTTTCCTGTGACTGCGAAATGTAACACCCGAGGGCAAGAAGGCAGTGCACAGGGCCAAAGTGAAATCCTAATATTAAATTTTTGGAGCAATGGTAAGAGAAGGGAAACAAAAATTCCCTTTTTGAAATCAATGGAAAGAAAGAAAAGTACTCAGATGTAATTTGATTGATATCAGTACCCATTATTGTATTATATATATATATATATATATATATATATATATATATATATAACCTTATAATACCCCCTTTTTTATCAAGGTATCCTAATCTCTTCCAATGTTCAAATATCCATCAATGAATTGACTCACTCCCATATGACTTTTATACATAAGGCATAGAATCCAATGGCCTTAATAATTTAACCTCCACTTTCACAAAGTGCACTTAGGCTATCCTTTTTCATTATTTAGTCACGGTATTATTGCTGTCTAAAACTCCAAATAGCAAGTGTCATCATTTATTTGTTCCACCGATCATACCTTTTTGCATTGTGTCATCCACCATTTCATTAATCCAGCCATGGTTATCTAATTCTCGCATAAATCTTTACTTCCAACATAAATTTGTGAACCGAATCTCATATTTCACTATGTATGTATAATCCCAATCTCGGATTTATTATTTGTCAACTTGTCAACTCTACAATCTATTGGAAATCCAATACCTTTACTCTGAACCCCCAATCAAATAATTGTTATTGCATCTCCCAATTTTTTTTATCCAATCGGGATTACCAAATCCTTATATGAATCTGAATGTCCACCACCTTTTTATGAATCCAATCTCAGGTTTGTTAATTGCCAATTTAATCAGCTTTCTAGTCCCATGAAGATCTAGTTTTCTTTATTTAGATCTACCGATGACTTTCATATCATGACCTCCTAATAATCCAGTCTGGTGTCATTGATTCAAATCCATAGTTTGCTTCTCCAATGATCAACCTAAATTTTCAATAACAACCTCCGAATTAATTCATTATTATAAACATCCTCTAGGAATAATGTTTTTAATCAAGCCGGTACTCTGACAGTTGTTATCATATCTCCAATTTCTCAAAAACTCCATTAATTCATCTAGCAATCGATCATATCCTATTATTCCATTATTGTAAACACCTTCCAGGAATTATATTATTTATCAATGTTGTACTCCCGCAATTATTTTCATACTTCCTATTTCTCCAAGAATAATTTAATTCATCAATCTAGTCAATCTAATCCTTTAAGCTCCACCAATTGTTTTTCCAGAATTCACACTATCGTTTCCTTCCGATGATCGACTTGCAACCCACCAACATTTTTGTGTGTTCACTACATACATCTATCTTTTTTACTTACGACTCTTTCTGTTCTTCTCTATGTTTTATTTTGTAAGAAAAGAAGTATTTTTCTAACCGTGGTAATAAAACCAAACAGGGAAATTAGGTTTTTACCAACATAGCTCTTTCTGGAGTAACATCTCAAAGTTAACCCTTAGGCTTTATTTCGAAATATGAGGTCCTTTTTGGGGGAAAAGTTTTCAAGAAATAACCTTGTATCAAACTATTTGAGAACTCAAAATGATTTTTTTTGAATAAGTTTTGGTAAGTAGTTTGAACTTATGAAAATTTCTTCGGAGGATCAGGTTTGTTGAAATGAGTTTGAAAATGAATTTTGTTTTTTAAACAATTTGATAATCGATCATCTAAGGGTAAAACGAGTTTCAAATGTATGCATTGTGGTTTTGACGTCAAGTAAGTTCTTAAAGAGAGCTTACAAGAGGAGTACTGAGTTTTCATCATTTTGAATTCGGGATAAGAGAGCCTCGGATGTAAAAATGGCTAGGGTAGCATATAGATGAGAGGGAATTGTCTAAGAGAGATGAGATTGAACAATACTACTTATAATCCTGGAAATAAAATTTTTAAGTAATAATTCTAGTTATGAAACTAACGGCCAGGCTGACTAGGTCACGACCTGCAGTCGATATGCTCTGATACCATCCCTGTAGTACCCAGATTTTACAATCCGGATTCCACTGTGATTCCACCGCACTATTCCCTAAATCAGTAGATAGTGCTCACAGTTTACAGTTCTAAATATCAAAGTACATATCATGCGGAAGTGTAATTATAATAATAGACTTACTCATGAGCCAATTAGGCCGAAATCAATAAAATGCAGCAGCGGAAGAATGAAGCACACAGGTGGGACCTTCAGGACATGCCCACAGGCAGCCGACTGGATGTTCGCGACCTAGCCCTTGACATCTTCATCTTATTTGCCATCATGACAAATAGAGTTGCTGAGGCGTAGTGATCTGATTCCTGATTCTGGATTTGTTGTGAAAGCGAGTGTGAGCACAAATCACCGTGCTCCGCGAGCCAATACATAGGATGCAAATATATAATATGCATGGCTTATCAAGGGAAGGCTTGGGTCATTTTATTTGCCATAAATTGCTTTTGAAATATGATTCATAGAAATTTTCTAAGACCTAGCAATTGAAACTAAAACATAACTTGTGAAAGAATGCAATTGTAATAACGATCCAGATTCCATCCACCGTTTCATGGCCTCTGCACCATATGCTTAATCCTTCAGCGTCATAACCGCTTAACTTATCACTAGGGTGACACCCAGGGCAACACCAATAAGGGTCTTTCTCCACCCTCCACTTTACCAATTTCCACCCACAAAGTTTTTGAAATAGAACTATATCTAGTTAAGTTCCCATGTCCACCCTTAACCTTGGCACGGCTATTCGAATAGTTTTTGACTCTGCAGAGTTTGCACACTTTACCCACAAGAGATAAATCTACACGTTGCCCCCACATGATTCCTTAGTCATGCGGTTGAGTAGACTATCACAGGATTGTTACAATGCATAGTCCTACTGTGGTTACGCCCGCTAAGGTCTATCTTCCGTAGGATACGACCATCCCTTGGGAAGGGCCCTCGTGAGCCATCACGGGCAAAGGCGGGGATGAGACCATCCATCCCTTTGCTCGTGGTCATACCTTTACATAACCACCTTAGAGCCACACAAATTAGTAAACACTGCCTATATTTTTGCCAGCTTGTGGTTGTACTGTTGTACACTGGGAGCTCATGACAAGATTCGGTCCTTAGGGTTACCTGGGCGGTTCTACCACTAACCACTTTGTGCTTCCACTGCACCACACTCACCCTCGAAGCATCCGCCTAGATAAATTAAGCAACTTGAGGTTTTTGGGAGCATAAAATATCCATGACTAAATATACCAGTCATTTTCACCATGACTGCCCAAACCAATTTCTCATGATTCAAAGTGATGCTTTGGGGCATTTTTGGTGCCCCCGATTATCTAAACAGTACTAAGCATGACGTATAATTAGGGACTTATTTTTGAAAGGTTACTATTATAATTTTGCTAGGGCAACAAGGCTCAGATATTCAACTGTTTCCAAAGGAGGTATAATACTAGGAAGTTGATTAATGGGTATGTTACTAGAATACTCAAACAAACAAATATTTGCATATGAAATAACAGCATGCAATTTGATAATTTAAACAAAAATAAATTTGCGGAAAATGTAGGTTCAACATGATCAAAGTATTGACTCGCCTGGCGTGGTTTATCGCTAACTTGAGCTCACACGATGCTTGTAATACCCTGATCGTCAATTCGGCGTAAGTTTTTAAATTAATCGCGGAGTCACCGGTTTTTTGGTAAATCGCGGGAAGGGAAAATAAAAATTGTAAAATAGTGTAAAATAAATTAAAAATTAAATTAAAAAACCCAGAGTGGGCTGCCTGGGGAGTGGGCCGACCGCCCTGGGCCAAGGCCCAAGGGGGTGGCCGCACCCCCCTTAACCCTAGAGCCCTTCCTCCTTTTCTCCCAAGCCAGCCGCCACCCCCTCCCCTTTCTTCCCCCTGTGGCCGCCCCCTCCCAGGAGATTGGTGCCCCCCCTCATTGCTGCTGCCGTGGAGCCAAGGAGAGGAAGGAGAAGGAGAAGAAGGAAGGAGAAAGAAGGAGAACAAGAAGAGGGGGAAAGAAAAGGGGTGATCCCAAGGCATCATCTAGGTAATTTTTCTCCATCCCAAACCCTCTGTTTTATGGAGTAATTAGGGTTCTTGGCACGGAATTTGAAGGGAATTAATAGATTGATTGCCCGATTAGAGATTACCTGCTGCCTGCCTGTAGATTGATTCGCGCAGCGCGTCTGTTTGCATGGTTTAGACCCACGAAACGATTTTTCTTGTGAATATTCCCAAAAGGAAAATTGTAGAGGACTTCGAAATCCATCTTCTAATTTTTTTTGCAGCATTTTTGGCTGAGGGATCTGGGCGTAACAGAGTCGGGCATACCAATGTCTGTCAGGGGAGCAGATTGGGACAAACTGTTGTTCAAGTGTAATTTAGAGGTAGTAAATGATTTTTATGATCAAGGCCGCAATTGAGAAAGTTGTAGGGAATTTAGAATTATATCTGCTATATAAACATTATTTTTTAACCCCTGTACTGTTGTGGGACGCATTTGAATCTTGCTGTCAGTCTGACAGAACAGAGAATTTCCTCTATTTAGTGCATTAAATTACACCTAGCTATGATCAAAATAAAAATGTGTGATCTACATGAAAAATATAGGCATTCAAGTGATGAAACCAGAGATATATCATTTGCTGTAATTGGATTAATATTTTTTTTAAACATACGAAAATATTAAGCAGCGCTGCTGCAGTGGGTAGATTGTTGAATCGTTGAGTGGAGAGGAGTATGTGCGGGTTCGGGGTTCTAGCGACGTCTTTAATCTTTAATTCACGCTTTGTTTGCTGTAGCATGGTGCTGGGAGATACCTTGTGGACATGTGGTTTTGCTCCAGAGCGCACGTGACTGCTTCGCTTCAACGGTTGAGGCAAGTAAACGTAGCGGATGTGCTACTGTTTAACTCGTTAATTATCCTACCTTCACATTAATTAATTCTATTAATTGGTGATGCTATGTCTTTGTTACATGTTTCCTTAACATGGTCCAGATGGTAGTATTTTTTTGAATTCAATTGCTTATGATCTTGATAGATTAATTGTGGATATGCGGGATTGTTTTTGGTGAATCTATATAGTTGTGGAGTAGAAACCTTTACGAGTATATTGTGGTGTAAGTGGTAGTATTCTTAGTGAATACTTGTGGTTTTGATAGTAGCAATTATTGATCAATTGATTTGTTTGGATAATTTGCTCGTAATCATGTGGAAATTTGTTTAGTGTGCTATTACGGAATATGAAAACAAATATGTGGTGGATATGTGGTTGTGGATATGTTGTGAGCATGTTGATGCTCCTTTGAGGTTGGAATTCATGTGGTTTATGATTATCATATCATTCATATCATATCATGACATTTGCATATGTGGATGTCGCCGCACCTAGCCGCGACCGTACCGGTACAGCATCGTATATTGCCGTAATACGATGCACCTCTTATTCCGCTGGGAAAGAGTGATGTGGAGCATAGCATGAAAGCATTCATATGCATTGCATTGTGGAAAGATCATTTGCATACATATGCAATATATTGTGGTGAAGTTACTTTGTGGAATATTCAACTTCATAGTTGTAATGTGGAATATACAACTTCATAGTTGTGATGTGGAATTGGCTCATGTGAGCTATTTGTGGTATGAGGATTGTGGATGTGGTCGTGGAATGGGGTTCGTCCCTTGTGTATCGTAAGGGTTGTGATTGTGGCATGAGATTCTTTTCTCTTGTAGTAATTGTTGATAGCAATTGTGGATGTGAGAAATAATAAAGTATTGAAGTAAAACATACATATGCTTTATTGTCTTTGGTAGTGGTAGTGGTTGAGGTTTAAAGTAGTCAAATAAGATTTATTTGCTAATACTTTACCGTCGTTGATGTGATTTGAGGTTGAGGATACAAACATTGTTATTTGTGGAAGATTAAATGTTGATGATTAAACTATTGTAGTTTAATTAGCCTATTAAACAGTTTGCTTGCTGAGATTTTATCTCACCGTTGTTTCCCCTCCCTACAGGTAGACTTTGAGCATGCATGGGAAGGGTAGAGTGGCACCACACTGATGCACGTGAATCAAATTTTTATGCTGTAATAAAGTTGAAAGGATTCTAGACCTTTGCATAGCTTTGTTTACATTAACTTAATAATGTTAAATTTGTGAACTATATTTTAGATTAAAATGTTGGATTATGTTTTAAACATTGAATTGTTATCACTATCCTGTTATTCTTTAGTTGTTTTTGCTTCCGCTTATACTATCTTGTTTAGTAATTGTTGCCAGTTTAATTTATCTTGTAAATTGACTAGTTGTGGAGTGGTTTTAGTGGCATCCCAGGGTAATGTGGGTCCTGGGGTGTTACAGTTGATATCAGAGCGGGCTTTAGGTCCGTGGTAATTAAATTATTAAATTGACACACTGGTGCACTGTAGGATGGGATGGGTTAAGCATTGCATTTATGCTTTTGACATGTTGTATTGATGATTTACGTTATGAGATAATCTTGTATGATTATGATTTGCTTCTATGACTGTTATGAGTGAGAATTGTCAATGATAAGATATAGAGGTTGTATTTGCTGGTTAGCGATGTGGTTACCTCGGGTAACTTAGTTGCAGATGTTGTGAGTGAGTTTCTTTAGAAAAGTTGCTATCTCCCCTAAGTTGATTTTGGCCAATTCTTGGCCTATTGTGGTTAATGAATTTCTCTTGAGATAGCGGTTCATTGCAGTTGAGGTTTTGCAATTGGTCTCTACCTGTTCTTTGAAGCAATTATTGTTTCTTTTCGGACTATTGAGACACTGTTGCTACTTGTGAATATTGTTGATTTGCAAGGATAGTCCCTTCGTGGGGTTTGTCTTGTTGTGAATCATGACTCATTGGTTCGCTTGGTATTTTTTACTTATGAAAGTTTTGTGTTGCAAACTCATTAATATGTTAAAGCCTTGGATCTACATATTTCTTTTAAATTATTTCGAGTGTTGAAGTTTAATTCCTCTCTTTTCTGAAAGAGAGTGTTAAAAACCCTTTGTGGTGTTTTGCTATGCTTAAGTGGGAAGGTGGTAATCATATAAACTAATTCATAAGGTATGAATTATCAAGTTGAGATGTTAGCGTAGTGCATAATTAATTTCAACTAGCATCCTCGGAAATATAGTTGATTAATTTGATATCGCCTAGTAATAGTTTCTTGAAGAACTGCGATTAAGAATTTGTCTATACATGATTGGAACTCATGGAGTTATTGAGGAGTGTGCAAAAAAAAGAATTGGAATGGTTATTATGATTGTTTAAATTTCTATCCTGTTGAATAAATTGAATTATTTCTGTCTTTAGTAATTAATCTGACCGTTGGGAATTCATTATGTAAGGAGGTGTTGGAATATTGCCTTGGTAATATTGACCTTTAATCTGTCCTTTATTAGATACTTTATGAGCATGCACAATTGCTAGTTTCATCTATCTTTCACCATGTTAAATTGTTGAAATAGGTATAAAGGAATAGATGAAGGTTGATGTATTGACTTGTAGAATCTTGTCTTACAAAGCTGGTATTATTGAAGTTTAAAGTTATTTCATTCTAATTTCGGAACGTAAGGTGGGATACTGAATCTATGCTCATGATTGTTTTATAATTGTAAAACGGAGTTAAGATCATGAATGTTGTTATGATAAAATAATAATCAATTATTGCCAGTAATGACTAGAGTACAATCAATTTGTGCTAAATTAGAGTTGAGCATTAATAAGAATTGAATATATGAAATCTAATAAGAGATTTATACTAGCATGTTTTGTGAGATTGTCATGTTCTAGTATCATCTTGTTTAAGAGCTTTGTTCTATTATGGTGGCTTGTGCAGTAGGCTTTCCCTAGATTAAGTAGTTACAATCTTATTTAGATAATAGAAACATGATGAAGTGATTTCTGGTGTTTCTTTTGGAAAAGTTCATGAAGGGATTTGAGGATATGATGATTCTTGTTAAGAATGTATTATTCTGCTGTTAGTATGATTGCCAGTATATGGTTGTGATTATAATGTTGAATGTTCTATAAATAAAAGAATTTGATAACTTCCATGATACTATTTAAATCAAAAGTTTTGAGATTTGCGTACGCGATCTTTTGGATCTCATGACTTATGTGGCGGCTGAAATCATTTTGAGCAAAGTGACGCGTTGAGAGCTTTTATTAGTTCTTTAGGGATTAATGTGTTGTGGTCTTCAAATCTTTTTGTTGGAATTGTCAAGGTAATACCGTAATCAAAGAAAGTTGTTCTCTTTGTTAAAAGAAGGAGTGTGGTAAAAGTATTGGAGGTTGAAGTCATGTTGTGCAATTTCTTTTTGAGGTGTGCTTGACTTCTTATTTTCGCTGCATAAGAGTTTCCCAGCTTAAATGGCAATACTGTATTCTTATTGGTTGAGATTTGATATTTTATTCTTGAGGGGCACGTGCCTTCAACTGTGATCTTAACTTTGTTGTCCAAGATCATTGCTATTTCTCTTGGTCTTGTGTCTATTGCAGATGGTAACATCTTTCTTGTGCTGAAATTTACTTTTTTTTGCCTCTTCTAAGAAAGGGGTAATCAATTTGAGTTGCAAAGTCATTTAAGAGGTGTATGGCAAGTAGTTAGTGTGATCATGCGATTGACTTTGGTGAGATTGTGGGTGTAAAGTTGTTTGACATCCATAAGAGCCCTAGAGATGGAAAATTTTGGTTTGGTGTTCTATGCTAGACCTTAGAGGCTCAGCGTCTCTGTGTGGGAATAGTGGATCAGAGTGGAATCCAAATAGTGTGAGGATCGGGATAGCATCCTTGGGGTATAGTAAATGAGTATGTGTGGGTGTGATATGAATTTCTAGTTGTTATCCTTAAAAGGATTGAGGTGCTTTAGGAATTATCTATCAAAGTAATTCCATTGGTCAAGGGCTTGACTAGAATGTATTTTGTGGAGACAGTAGAGTCTCTCTGCAAGGGTGTGGATGATGTACTCAGTTTGAGCGCATTGTCGAAGTTGCCAACTTAAGATAAATGAGTTGGTGTGTTGGGCGATGATTTGGAAATCCTTGGTTCAAGGAAGTTAAATTTTCAAAGGGAATGGATTGGGAAATTAATAATATCTCAAGCAGTAATATGCTCTCTTGATTCTTGTTTAAACTATGTGTTTATGGCAGAGGTCATCTGCAAATTGAGTTGTTTTATGTTGAGGCGTATTCTTTTCCAGTTAGGAAAAGAAAATGATTGTTTTGGTTTGTCGAGTGATTTTCACTCTTGGCTTGTAGTGTGGATTCTCCAAATGTCTATTTGGAGAGTGTAAAAGGTTTTGTTGTGAATCCTTTGATTTGGATCGTGGTCCCTTGAAGAAAAGCTGGTTGCTAGTGTGTTGCTTGAGAATTTTTTATTCTTCTTTTGGTTGGGTTCCATTTGTAAAAGTTATTGTTTGTGCTTCGAGTAAAATGTTATGAGTGGAATCTGTGGTTGAATTCTTTAAAAGGGGTACAATGTATTATCCCGATTATAATATATAGATGAAAATGTTTAAAGAAGGAGGATGGTATTAGATAGTGGCTTGATAGTTGTGGCGGGAAAGTTCGCGAGATCGGCAGGATCTGTTGGCCACTTAGAGCCGGCAGAAGAGTTGCGGGTGCTCGGCGTTGACCGGCGCGTGTCGTGGACTCGTCGGAGTTGGTCATGAGGAAGAGGGCCACCAATTATGTGGATGCCCTCTTGACGTATCAGTCCGAGCGAGAGGTGAAGTGAGAGCTCGAAGTTCAAATGTAGAAGAAGGACCCGAGTTCTTCGAGGCGGGTGAGAACCCGTAGTTGTTGTTCCCTTGGGATGTTCTATCCTTGGGATGCTCTATTCTTTGGTTGTTCTTTCCTTGATTGTCCTCTTGATTTGTGGTTTGAGGAGTTAGATTCGAGGACGAATCCTTTTTAGGTGGGGAGAATGTAATACCCTGATCGTCGATTCGGCGTAAGTTTTTAAATTAATCGCGGAGTCGCCGGTTTTTCGGTAAATCGCGGGAAGGGAAAATAAAAATTGTAGAACAGTGTAAAATGAATAAAATAAATTAAAAATTAAATTAAAACCCAGAGTGGGCTGCCTGGGGAGTGGGCCGACCGCCCTGGGCCAAGGCCCAAGGGGGTGGCTGCACCCCCCTTAACCCTAGAGCCCTTCCCCCTTTTCTCCCAAGCCAGCCGCCACCCCCTCCCCTTTCTTCCCCCTGTGGCCGCCCCCTCCCAGGAGATTGGCGCCCCCCCCCCCCTCATTGCTGCTGCCCTTGGAGCCAAGGAGAGGAAGGAGAAGGAGAAGAAGGAAGGAGAAGGAAGGAGAAGAAGAAGAGGGGGAAAGAAAAGGGGTGATCCCAAGGGATCATCTAGGTAATTTTTCTCCATCCCAAACCCTTTGTTTTATTGATTAATTAGGGTTCTTGGCACGGAATTTGAAGGGAATTAATAGATTGATTGCCCGATTAGAGATTACCTACTGTCTGCCTGTAGATTGATTCACACAGCGCGTCTGTTTGCGCGGTTTTGACACATGAAACGGTTTTTCCTGTGAATCTTTCTAAAAGGAAAATTGTAGAGGACTTCGAAACCCATCTTATGAATTTTTTTCAGAATTTTTGGCTGCGGGATCTGGGCGTAACAGAGTCGGGAATACCGCTGTCTGTCAGGGGAGCAGATTGGGACAGACTGTTGTTCAAGTGTAATTTAGAGGTAGTGAATGATTTTTATGATCATGGCCGAAATTGAGAAAGTTGTAGGGAATTTATAATTCTAGCTGCTATATAAAAATTATTATTTTTGGACACCAGTACTGTTGTTGGGACGCATTTGAATCTTGCTGTCCAGTCTGACAGAACAGAGAATTTCCTCTGTTTAGTGCGTTAAATTACACCTAGCTATGATCAAAATAAAAATGTGTGATCCAAATGAAAAATATATGCATTCAAGTGATGAAACCAGAGATATATCGTTTTCTGTAATTGATTAATATTTTTTTAAAGATACAAAAATATTAAGCAGCGCTGCTGCAGTGGGTAGATTGTTGAATCGTTGAGCGGAGAGGAGTATGTGCTTTGTTTGCTGTAGCATGGTGCTGAGAGATACCTTGTGGACCGGTGGTTTTGCTCCTGAGCGCACGTGACTGCTTCGCTTCAACGGTTGAGGCAAGTAAACATAGCGGATGTGCTACTGTTTAACTCGTTAATTATCCTATCTTCACAATAATTAATTCTATTAATTGGTGATGCTATGTCTTTGTTACATGTTTCCTTAACGTGGTCCAGATGGTAATATTTTTTTGAATTCAATTGCTTATGATTTTAATGGATTAATTGTGGATATGCGGGATTGTTTTTGGTGAATCTATATGGTTGTGGGGTAGAAACCTTTACGAGTATATTGTGGTGTAAGTGGTAGTATTCTTAGTGAATATTTGTGGTTGTGATGGTAGCAATTGTTGATCAATTGATTTGTTTGGATAATTTGCTCGTAATCATGTGAAAATTTGTTTAGTTTGCTATTGCGGAATATGAAAACAAATATGTGGTGGATATGTGGTTGTGGATATGTTGTGAGCATGTTGATGCTTCTTTGAGGTTGGAAATCATGTGGTTTATGATTATCATATCATTCATATCATATCATGACATTTGCATATGTGGATGTCGCCGCACCTAGCCGCGACCGTACCGAAACAACATCGTATATTGCCGTAATACGATGCACCTCTTATCCCGCTGGAGCATAGCATGAAAGCATTCATATGCATTGCATTGTGGAAAGATCATTTGCAGACATATGCAATATATTGTGGTGAAGTTACTTTGTGGAATATTCAACTTCATAGTTGTAATGTGGAATATACAACTTCATAGTTGTGATGTGGAATTGGCTCATGTGAGCTATTTGTGGTATGAGGATTGTGGATGTGGTCGTGGAATGGGGTTCGTCCCTTGTGTATGGTAAGGGTTGTGATTGTGGCATGAGATTCTTTTCTCTTGTAGTAATTGTTGATAGCAATTGTGGATGTGAGAAATAATAAAGTATTGAAGTAAAACATACATATGCTTTATTGTCTTTGGTAGTGGTAGTGGTTGAGGTTTAAAGTAGTCAAATAAGATTTATTTGCTAATGCTTTACCGTCGTTGATGTCATTTGAGGTTGAGGATACAAACATTGTTATTTATGGAAGATTAAATGTTGATGATTAAACTATTGTAGTTTAATTAGCCTGTTAAACAGTTTGCTTGCTGAGATTTTATCTCACCCTTGTTTCCCCCTCCCTACAGGTAGACTTTGAGCATGCATGGGAAGGGTAGAGCGGCACCACTCTGATGCACGTGAATCAAATTTTTATGCTGTAATAAAGTTGAAAGGATTCTAGACCTTTGCATAGCTTTGTTTACATTAACTTAATAATGTTAAATTTGTGAACTATGTTTTAGATTAAAATGTTGGAGGATGTTTTAAACATTGAATTGTTATCACTATCCTGTTATTCTTTAGTTGTTTATGCTTCCGCTTATACTATCTTGTTTAGTAATTGTTGCCAGTTTAATTTATCTTGTAAATTGGCTAGTTGTGGAGTGGTTTTAGTGGCATCCCAGGGTAATGTGGGTCCTAGGGTGTTACAATGCTTTCTCTTGAGCTTTATCTTCACTTTGCTCTGATCACGCTTGATCCGGGGAATCTTCAGGACTCCAGTTTCTAATTACGCGATAAACGACTGAATCCAAATAAAAGCAAATAACTCAAAAGATCCAAATAAATCCGGATAAACTCAATTTAGTTTTATTATGAGTTAATGGGTGTTTCGGACGATTTGAGGCATGGTCGGTAATAGAATACGACGACTCAATTTTTTTTATTGCGAGCTTCTTCTTCTATTTTTATATTTATTAAGGAAGTTCTATGAGTTAGGTTAGACCTATGAGTTGGTGTGCGGGTTTACTGAGCATTATTTTGTTGAGTGCTATTGTTCAGGGCATATGCCATATGCGGGGTATACAAATTTTGGCTTATCAAATTAATACTAGAGCCCGGGTTCTTAGCATTTTATGGTGTGATATTTTATGTACACTTAGTTGTCACCAGACATAACTTATTTTGAATTAGGATCCATTTGTTTGAGTCCTAACTTGCTATATTCGGTTATGTCCGTCATTATTACCAAATCTATGTTAAAATTTAATTAATAGTACCATTGGTATTTTGTCTATACTTTAGTTATTATTAGGCTTAGCTTTATTTAATTTAGATTTATTCATCTAGGCAGAGATTAAGGTAATATTTCATTAGTGCTATTTAATAAGATACATCACTGAGATGTGTTTAATGGTGGCTTGAAAAATATTGGAGCATATACTTTTTCATTATAATTAGGTGTAATCTTTATTAGGTTTGGATATTTAACTATAGTCATATTTCCTTACTATTGCTTTGAATAATTAGCCTTCTAGATGATTGCTCAAACCATATTAATTATGCATACATGAACTAGTTCAAATATTAAATAGCCTCATTTACATCCTAGTCAATTTTTATGAGATCCTCCAAATTATTCCCTAATTTAACTTGAGTATTGTAGTTGGCAAAGAATTCTCATTATTGCTAGGGTATAGGGTTAACCAAAAATTCAAATGAGCTTCAAAAGTCTTGGTTTCAGTTCCATTGGGTAGATCCTGACTTTAGAAATTTGTTTCATTCAATTTGGAGTTAAAATAAATAAATTATGCCTATTCAAAGTTTTCAGTTTAATTAAATCTAGAAATTATTAAAATCCTGACAGGTGGGGCCTACTTCCTATTTTTAATTTATTTTTTTTCTTTTATCTTCTGTGCACTGTGTCTATGACAGGTGGGACCCTATTGTCAGTGGGCCGCTCGGGATAATGGTCACTAACAGGTGCGGCCCACCGGGTGAATCGAAAAAAATCGATAAAACTCGACCTTGGCGCTGCGGAGCCAGGGGCTCGAACGTGCGTGGCCGAGGGAGTCAGGGGGAAGAGATAACGCCAGTAACCAGTAGAGCTCACGGTGTTTCCTGACCTTATAGGGCGTGTATAATATTTGAACCAAGTCTGCAGAGGGGGCCGAGCAGAGGAAGTCAGTGCAGTGGTGCTGGTGGTGAGGGGTGGTCGGAGGGTTGGTGGTGACGGCCAAAACGGGATGCTGGGGTCACAGGGAAGCCAACGGTGGTGGAGGTAGAGGCCGAGAGGGGCCGGAGTTAGGTCGGCGGCGTGCGGCGACGGCGAATTTAGGTGGAGATCGTCGCCGGCGATGTACGGGCGGTGAGAGGTGCGGGTGAGACCGGGAACGACCTCGCGACACTCTGGAGATGGCTCTACCACGTGGAATTGGGCTCTAGCGTAGTGGAACGGCGAGGAGGGTCGGCGGCCGGAGTTGGGGGCGAAGGTGGCTCGCCGGTTATTGGGGGTGTTCGAGTTCAATTGCTTTTAGCAGGAGGTGGAGAAGGGCATGGCGAAGTGTTTGGAGAGGCGGCCGGGCTTTATAGGCGGCGAGGCGTGGCTGGCCACGCACGACGTCGTGCGTGCATGTCGGGGACAGGCGGCGCGGTCGGGTGGCGTTGGCAGGCGGCAGTGTCAGCGGCGACAGCGGGCAGGGAGGCATGGCAACGGGATTCGGGGCGCTTCCGCGCATGTCGGCCGTGTCACACGGCTTTGCCGTGTCGCGCGGCTTTTGACTGGAGCAGAGTGGAGGAGAGGGGACCCGAGCGCGTAGGGGAAAAGGAAGTGGGAGAAGGAGCTTCGCGTGGGGTCAGACCCGCTGGACAAAGGGAGGAGGCGGGGAGGGAGCGAGGTCCGCGTGGCAGCGACGGTGGGCGTGGGAGCGGGCTTGGCCGGCCAAGGCGGGAAAGGCGTGGGGCGGCGGGGTTGGGCCTTTTGGCCGAAGCGGGAAGGGGCGGGAGAGAAGAGAGTTGGGCCGGGTTGGTGGCCGGCCTGGCTCCTCTTTTCTCTTTTTGTTTTTACTTTCTTTTTGTTTTAGATTATACATTTGTATATGTGTAAATGGCATTTTATACATTCCCTCTTGCTCACCTCATTTTATACTTACGTATATTTTTGGCACTAAATTTGTAGGTGAAAAAATTTTGGTATCTAGATTTATATATATATCCATATATGTTGGTACTTTATTTGCTTGCTTCTATTATTATTCATATCATTATTTTTCAAAGATGACATTTTATATTTTAAGTCCAATTTCTCCCTTCCTCTTCTGGACCATCTTTTTAGATTCGAATTCTAAATTTTAATTCTCTATTATTTGAACATGTTTGCTCCTTTCTTGAACTTTTTAACTTTTGGAACCTCAACCAAATTTCAGAAAATACCATAAAAATCCAAACTCAAATAAAATATAATGCAAGAATAATTCAGAATCTTCACATTTTTCAAATTTCCTCTGTTCTTCTGTTCTTCGGTTATTTCTTTCCCGTCTTGATCTGAGAGGAAGTTCTTGTTTGTCTTGTTGATGATCTAATTTGCTGGATGTTGTGGAATCATTCTCAAAGCTATCTTGGGCATTCTATTCCCATGGGCATGGTCTGATTGTCTTTTTGATTTTACGATTTTAGTTCTTGTGTGCGCTTGGTGAAATATCATAAAGCTCTCGATTTGGTTGCTACATTTTTAATCAAAGATTAGAGAAACCTCTTGAGACCATAACCATGTTGTGTACAAAGTTTCATGGCCAGTTGATCTTTAAATCAAAAATTATGTGGAGTTTGGATCTTGTAGCCGTGCGCATTTTGTTCTTCCTTCTCTGTTACGATCGCTTCCAGTTTTGACCATGGTCAAGATTCCGACCACATTGCATCTCTTTTTGACCAGGTTTTGATCTTTCGATGACTTCTTGTTATTATGTTGAGTCTGAATTGAAACAGTCGGAAGTCAGTGAAATCTTGGTCTGGAACGTCGATCGGTTTTATGATCACGTTGGTTTCGACCACGGTCGAGTTCCAAGCTGAAGCGTGTTGTTTTCGACCATGCTCAAACTTCCGATCGCTACGTGTTCTTCCCATCATTGGTGTTGGTTACACAAAATGGTTTTCACTTGGGCGAGTAATCATGTAGTAAAGAAAGAAATGTGATCAGCACATTTGGGATGTGGATGTCTCGCCTAGGCAATATCTAAGGACTTAACTTTGTATGTCATTGATATGGATCTTATCGTACAACCACATGTCTAGTATAGGATGGGTCTGGCTGATTAATTTATAAAGTTTCAATCTTGATTTCACCATTGAGATGTACTGTTGGTGCAAGAGGGGGCTTTTATTGACTAGGTAGTTAGTCTACTCGGCAGCGAAACCTTAGTGGACAAGATCAGTTTGAGATTGCGCATTATAAAAGCCTTGTGATAATTACTTAGCCGCACACCCAAGGAAGCGTGTATTGGCTAACATGGTGAGTTGATTATCTCTTGTGGGTAAGTTGTGCAACCTATATAGAGTATAAAACTATTCAAATAGCCGCGTCCTCGGTTATGGACAATGCTCAGTGATTTCACATGGGAGTGAGAGTTTTCATAAAAACCTAGTTGGGCTAAGTTTGGAAAGTGAATGGTTAATTCAGAGTGGTTCATTGGGTGAATGGTCACTTCACTTGTGTTTTATTTAATTCCTTTGATTATTTGCTTATTAATTATTCTTAAAGTTTGTTTTCCATCTACTTATTGTAATTACTCTAAATTATTGCTTTCTGCAAAATAACCACTTAGAAATCATTTTGTGAGTCTTGCATCATTACATATTTCATCTTGTTACAAATGACTTATTAAGTACTCTATGTACTCATGGCTATACCCTTTGCTGCTCAGTTGTTGAAGGAGAACCATTTCAGCTAGAGGTAATAGAAGAGGAGTACTTCAACATACAGGCTACTACACTTATTTTTATTTTTCGCTTCTAGTTCTTGTTAGGCCTTTTTAGCTATAATTTGTAAGCTTGGCCATAAGGTCATAACTCTGATAATTAATAATATTTGAGTCTTTCATAGTTAATCGTGATCATGGTCAATATTTCATCTATATTTTCCCTGTGTGCACTAGCGTGATCTTAGACTAGTGCAGAATACACATAGAGTCCAAATTTGCATATTCAGGTCTTGACAGAGATAGTATCAGAGCCATATCGACTATAGGATGAAGCCCTAGTTAGAATAGAAAAGCCTTAAGGATGTATAAAACTCATAGAATCTAAATAATAAAAATCCTAAGCTTCTTTGCTTCTTCCTCCTCTTTCTTAGTGTGTTGATCTTGCTTCCATGTGAATTGTTAAGCTTTTGTTGACCTTGTCCTATTTTAAAATTTTGTAAATGTTGTTCAGCAATTCGTTTGCTAGTGATAAAGGTGGTTTTTGTGAGGAATTGTGGCTCATACTCTAGGACGTGGGTTACACTCGCTACCCACAGTTGCACGATTTCCCTTCCACTAAGAATGGTAGAGAAGTTTAAAGGGTTAGAATCACCGTCTTCTCCAAAAGTGGACAGGACAATTGCCCTTATCACTTTATAGTGAACCGAGAGACTTTCAAGCTTGGATATTAAGAAGCTGCTTGAGTAGTGCTCGCGCATTTGAGTTTCACTCATCGTCATCTGTTGGCTAATACTCCTTATTACTAATTTTCCTTTCGCAAGAAGGGGAAGTCTTCAACATGTTCAAAAGTCTAGATGGAGAGCAGATCCCACTATTGTTCACATGGCTTCTCTCATCAAGGCGTAAGATGATGCCTAGAACCAATTGGATACGGAGTTGGAGAGCACCTATGCAAAGTTAAGGGATGCTCAGTTAGAGTTGTCACAATGGAAAGAGCTGCATCAAGATTGGCAACAACTATAAGGATTGCATTAAGAGTTGGTACGACAGTGGAAGCTTGAGCTTAGAAGAATATCAACCTTAGACACTTCAAGTGCAGCAATCACCGCTTTCTTTCATGGAGCTGCCACCTCGTGGACTTACTCTAGAAGCCTCTCTAGTTCATCGATGTCATTTGAAGCTCATGACTACTGCACACAAGAAGGTCTCACGCCCTCATCATATGGATAGCTTCATGCCTATGAAGGACTATCGTTTAATGTTTCCAATAGGGCCCCACTAGTGGAGGAGGATGGCACAGTGAAGCAAAAGAACCAGAAGAAGAGAAGGATCCTAAAGAGTGTGTGATTACTAAGGACGTCAATGAGGAGGAAGAGTAGAGTAGTAGCATTAGAATAGTAGTAGTGGTGAGAGTATATAGCTTTACAAATAAAGTGTACGTATTAGATCACTATGGTTTTTATTTGTAGTTGTGTGTGATGTGAGCTGCAATTTTGCTTTTAGTATTATGTTTCAGTCATGTCAAGAATCTTTATCTGAGTAATTCAATGCTTCCTTCTGTTAGCTTTTTGGCTAAGTTTTTGTTCAATTTAGGATTGTCCCTAGTTTATACTCCTTATACGAGTTCACCTCTTATCTTTGCTATTCCCTCTTTCCTTCTCTTTATCACCGTTTGAGTTGGATAACTCTGCCAAAGGCCATAAGCATGTCTATGGAATTGGTAGAAATCAGAATCTCCATAATTATCAAGATTTCAAGTGTAGTTAGAGCAGTAGTTGCACCAGTACTACTTCCACCTTAGCCCAATCATCAGTTGAGAAGTAGTTATTGGATCTGCAGTTGAACTTACTCCACATTAGTTAGGAGAATTTAGGATAGTTTTGTTCTTCCATAACCGCTGGATCAATTGTTTCTTTAGAAGAAGTTGTTTGGCTCAAGAATGTGGGAGGAACATGTTCGATGCAATGATGATGAGAAGGTGTGGAGTGCTGCCCACTAAAGGAACTACTATTAGCAAGGTGGAGCCTATTTGCCAATGATTAGTTCAATCCAATGGAATCAAAGTGAGATTTGAAATAATTTCAGAACAGGCAAGAGAAGTTATGGTTTGTACAAGTTCACAATGATATCTTTTGGTTTGACCATAGCCCCTACTTATTTCATACACTTAATGAATAAGGTGTTCATGAAATATTTAGACAAGTTTGTTGTTGCATTCATCGATGCACTACTACAAAAGAGGCTATACTAGATGGCTACATCACAGACGGTTTATACGGAACCGTCTGTGCTTAAACTATCACAGACGGTTTATAGTAGCATCCGTCTGTGATATTTTTACAAATAGTTATTAACATGAACCATCTGTGATAATTGAGACATCACAGACAGTTCGTGTTAATAACCATCTGTGAACTTTCACAGACGGTTCTTATCACGAATCGTCTGTGATAAGTGAGACATCACTGACGGTTCGTGTTAAGAACCGTCTATGAAAATTGCAAATATCACAGACGGTTCATATAAAAAACTATCTCTGATATTCTGGACATGACAGACAGTTCTTATAACAAACCGTCTGTGAATTATCACAGACGGTTATTAATACGAACCGTTTGTGATGTATAGGTATCATAGACCATTTGTGGTTGGAATCGTCTGTGATAATCTGTGCTGTTAAATACTAGGCATACGTGGTCGATCTTAACACAGCTAATATGTCTTCATTGTGCTGCATCGGTGGAGCGAGGCGGCCAGCTTTAGGGAGTTCAGTGAAAACATATCGCCGTCTTCTTTGTGATCAGATGTTAGTACTCAATTGCTTTTAATAACTTATATGCACTGGGAGCAGCGTAAGAAAGACAGAATGATAAGACACATTACTGATTCTGCCAAGTGGAGGAACATCGATAGGATGTTGTAGATTTTGGTGTGGAACCGAGGAATATAAGGTTTGTGTTGAGTACGGATGAAATGAATCCTTTTGGTAGCATGAGCAGTTGACATAGTATCTGGCCCGTGACTCTGTGCATGTACAACCTTCCTGCTTGGCTGTGTATGAAGCGGAAGTATATTTTGATGTCACTACTTATCCAAGGGCCTAAGCAACCTGTGAATGATATTGATGTGTACCTAGCACCATTGTTGGAAGATCTTGTAATACTGTGGAACGAAGGGGTACATGTATGGGATGCAGACAAACAAGAGAACTTCACTCTACGCACCATGTTGTTCTACACTATTAATGATTTTCTTGCCCTTGGTAACCTGTCAGGGTTGAGTACAAAAGGAGCCAAAGCCTATCCGCACGGCTTAGATTATACCGAGAGTGTGTGGTTGAACAACTCACGTAAAACTGTGTACATGCGTCACCGTAGGTTCCTTCAAAAGTTTCACCCATACCGCAAGATAAAGAAACAATTTGACAAAAAAAGAGGATGACTCAGTACCAAGGCCTTTTAGCGAGAAAGAGTTGTATGATATGGCCAAGGATATCAATGTTGTGCTTGGAAAGGGACATATATTGAGGACCTGTCGGAAGAACATGTGGAAGAAGAGATCAATATTTTGGGACTTGCCTTATTGGGAGCACTTAGAAGTTCACAATTGCATCGATGTCATGCACGTAGAGAAGAATGTATGTGACAGTTTGATTGGTCTCTTACTGAACATTCCTGATAAAACAAAGGATGGTATCAACGCAAGGCGTGACTTGGTCGCTATGAACGGATCGAGTTAGCACTGATAGAGATCGATAAAGGCTGGACGTACCTCCCCCCAGCTTGCTACACTCTGTCTAAGTCCAAGAGAACTCAACTGTGCCAGTCCTTACATGGTGTGAAAGTTCCGTCCGGTCACTCCACCAGTATGAAGAAACTTGTTTCTATGGAACATTTGAAAGTCTCATGACTATCATGTGCTAATGACACAAGTGCTACCTGTTGCAATTAGAAGTATTTTGCCGAATAAGGTTCGAGTGACAATTATAAGGCTATGTTATTTCTTTAACGCAATTGCTCAGAAGGTCATTGATCCCGACGGACTAGATGCTCTGCAGACCGAGGTGGTGACAACTCTATGTCATCTAGAGATGTAGTTCCCTCCATCATTTTTCAAGTCCTATGTACGCAATTGATCTCGACCAGAGGGCAGCATCATCAAAGGTCATACAACAGAAGAGGTCATTGAATTGTGCATTGGCTACATGGCTCAGGTCAAGCCGATAGGTGTACCTTTATCTTGTCACGAGGCGAGGATAGAGGGTATCGGGACTATCGGAAGGAAAGCAATAACTCCATATCAAAATACGTATGCTCAAGCCTATTTCACGGTTTTACAACACATGACTGAAGTGACCCCATATATTGAAGAGCACAAGGACATGTTACACCAAGAGAATGCAGGCCAGTCAGAAGTTTGTATCACGAGACAACACAACCATCAGTTCAACAAATGGTTAAAGGTGCAATTGACTAGGAGGTCATCAAGTGAAACACTACAATGGTTGGCAAAAGTGCCAAAATTTACAATTGTGACATGGTAAGGATATGATATTAATGGCTACACATTTTATACAACAGATCAGGATAGAAAGAGCACAATGCAGAACTCAGGTGTCCGCATAGATGCCTATGATGCGCACGTCAGTACCGTTAGCCCAAGCTCATACTATGGGTTTGTAGAGGAGATTTGGGAACTTGACTATGTAATTTTCAAGATTCCTCTATTTCGGTGCCATTGAGTTTAACTCTCACAGGGTGTAAAGGTTGACAAGTACGGCGTCACTACCGTGGACCTCAAATGTGTAGGATATGAGGATGAACCATTCGTACTCGTGAGGCAAGTTGTTCAAGTATTTTTTGTAACTGAACCGGCAAATAAGAAGTGTCATGTAGTCCTTCAGGGAAAAAGAAGGATTGTCGGAGTTGAGAATGTTGTGGATGAGAAAGAGTACCATCTGTGATATTCAACATATCACAAACGGTTCTATAAAAGAACCATCTGTGATATATCTATCACAGACGGTTCCATAAAAGAACTGTCTGTGATAGTTTTCCTATAAATATTCTCAATAGGTTCTGCACGCATAGTCCTCACTCACTCTCTCAGTCTCCACTACCACTGCTAGGTTTTGCTAGATCTAACTGCTCACTCACGCACGACGCCGCCACTCCCTCCCAATGCCGTCGCTCCCTCTCGACGCCTCTGCTCCCTCCCGACGTCGGCCGCCTCTCCCTCACGATGTCACCTCTCATGACGCCGCCTCTCCCTTCCATCGCCGTCCGCCACTCCCTCCCGATGTCGGCCGCCACTCCCTCCCGATGCCAACCGCCTCAACCTCACGCTGCTGGCACTCCTTCCCGACACTGTTCGCCTCTGTCTCAATAGTTGGCTAATTTGTTTTGTTATCTTCAATAGATGGCTAAACTATTTTATGACCTTTAGTACTTTATGATATATGCTTCACTTGTTAGCTACAAGATCTAATACTAAAATTGAATATTCAAGCTTAAGCTCTAAATTTTTACTATTACTGTCATTTGTCAATCTTGTGGTCTGTCTCAGTAGTTGCTAAATTGTTTTATGACCTTTAGAACATCATGATATATGCTGCACTTGTTAGCTACAAGCTCTATTTGGAATGGTATGTTACAGTTCCAAAGGGACCTTGTAGTAATAATATATGCCACATAGACCTTCAAACGGCATGAAGCAAGTGACACACTCCAACGTATTTATTTCAATGAACTTGGTACACTGGTGTGTGTCAATCGCTTCATATAACTTTGTTTAGGCCCATAGCTTACTATATGTAACAGCCCAGCTATTTATTTTCAAATTTTTGGAGAAAAAACTTAAATTAAATTAATTTGGTTTAAAATAAAAACATGTGTTTTGGTGCCTAAATTTTATTTTGGGTTTTTCCCTGGATTTCTGTTTTGAAAAAGCTGGATTTGAAAAATATTTTTATTAAAACCTAAAAATATTATTAAATAAAGTGATATTTTGATTTCCTATAAAAATTCTATGTCAAATTAATTATTTGGATTTATCTAGATTTTATTTGGGTTTTCTGAGTTTTCTAGAGTTCAAAATATATTTTGAAAATAAAAAGTATTTTAGGTATAAAAATTAAAAACCAACTTAATTTGGAAATAATCTTATTAAGCCCAAAACATTGCTAGAAACTTCTGTGAATTTTTCTAGAATTTTGGAAGTAATTTCATATTTTTCTGAGCATTAGTTGATTTTCTGGTGTTTTCTGAAAATTAAAAATTAAGATCAGAAAACAATTTCTCCTTCCCTCCCTTCCGGTCGCCACGCGTCCGACCCAGATCGGCCGCATCCCCGCGCTTTGGCCCATTCCGCCGTTCGCCTTCCCTCACGTCCGCTGCTCGATCTCCTCCCGGGCCATCCCCGCCGTCCCATCCACTTAACCCCCTTCGGCCGTCCGATCCTTGCTCCCGCGATCCGGCCGCTACCCACTCCCCTCTCCCTCTCTCTCACTGTGCATGGACCCCACCCGTTAGACCCTTCTTGCTCCCCTTCTCCTTCTTCCCTGACCGTCGCCTCCTTCTTCTCTCCCCGGCGCAACCACCTCCTCACCTCCCGGCCACTCTCCCTCTCCGCCGCCCTAGTGCCCCCGCGCCGTGCGCCTTCAACTTTGCCGCCGTTGCCACCTTCGGCGAGGAATTGCCATCGTCTCGGCTGCCCTCGAGCTCCACCGCCTCCCTCTTTGGCTTCACCGTGACCGGCACGAGCCTCGGCCACCCCTCGGCTGAGCCTTCTCGCCGCCGGAGAGCCCCCGCCGCCAACACCCGTGCCGCGCCGCCGCCATCCTCGCTGCCGGGCCATTTCCTAGGCACCCCCTGTAATGTTCGCACCCACCCTCGAGTCCCCCTCGGCCTCCTCTCCCCGTTGCCACCCTCGCCGCTGGCCGCCGCCCTGCGCCACCCAGGCCAACCTGGCCACGTCAGCAGCCGGGCTGACGTGTTGGGTGAGGTGGCGCTGCATCAGCGCCGCGTCAGCTCTCCACCTGCCCCGTCAGCGCCACACACCCCACCCCGCCACCTCAGCACCTCTCTGGGTCCGTGGGCTCGGTCTATGGACCAGGGCCCACTGTCAGCAAACCCACCCCAGGGCTGACGTCTGCAGGCGCAATAAGTCCGAATTTCCCGTTGAAAAAAAATTCGGCCGAAAATAAAATTCTTGCTGACATAATAAATCCCATTTTCCTTTAGAAAATTAATTCCAGAAAATCAGCCTTTTTCTTTTTCTCTGAATTTAAACTTCCCGGAGCCGGTTCTTCTTCGTCCTACCTCCAATTGAGCCCATTCAAATTTCTAAATTCATCAAAAATTCCCCTCTATCCATTTCTGGTCTCAATTCAAAATTTTTAAGTCAATTTGAATTTATTTAAATTTGGTGGGTTATTTTCAAAATAAAATAATGTTATTTGAATTTGGCAAGTGACACTCCTTGATCATGTTGATCCCAGATTTCAAAATAAAATAATGTTGTTTTAAATTATTCTACATGCATATTTCTATTCAACGTATTTCAATTCAGTTTTAAATTTAGTTATTGCCTACTTGTTAATTTCTCCATTGATATTGAATTCCTCGATACATTGTCACCCTAGAATCAAACTCTAGTTAATACATTAGAGTTGGCCAGAGACTTTAAATCAAATGCTTAGCCCTGCTTAGACATATTAATTGGGTTGGGATATCTTTCACATAAAATGATGAGCTTTTCACATGAAATGATAAGTTTTGAAATGTATTCCTGACTTCGGAGAGTCATGAAGGCTTATAAAATTATTTTGAAAACAAAATATAAAAACTGGTTTAGACTTAGGCAATTGGTTAGATTGGTGGGTGCAGGCATGCTCTGTAGGTTGTAGCCACAGGGTTGATTGTCGCGCACAGGGGTACGTGGTTGGGCCTAAGTCAATTAAGGACCGATCTGTGAGCTACTATTGCAAAGCCCTATCATACTACCACATGGCTGGTATGGGACAGTCCTGGCTGAATAATTTGCGAAGTCCCAACCTGAGTCAAGTTGTAGGTTGAAAGTGAGCGTGGTTGGTGCCATGAGAAGTCTCACTTAAGCGAGCGTGGTTAATCCATGTGAAGTCTCACTCAGGCTCAAGAGGGGGTCCCGGTCTGGTGGATTCCTTACTGGGGTGAAACCTTAGAGTTGGCTTGGCCAGGTTTAAGGCTTTGCATTGTAAAGGCCTTGTCACGACTCCTCGCCGCACACCTAAGGAAGTGTGTAAACCGGTGGCAAAAAGGGATGATCGTGTCTTGTGGGTAAAGCTGTACAACGTCTGCAGAGTGTATAATCTATTCTAGATAGTCATGCCCACGGTCATGGGCATGTTGAGGCAAGAGTTTTTCATGGATTAGACTTTGTTTTTTTCAAAAATGTTTTTGAAAACCTTGTGGATGGATGGAATTCACGAGAGATGAAAACTTTGCGGATGGATGGAATCCGTGAGAGATTGAAACCTGGTGGATGGATGGAATCCATCAGAGTTGCGCAGTGAAAGCGTGTGGATGGATAGAATCCATACGTGATCTTTTGGAAAAGATGGTCCGTGTGGGATGCCCGTGGATAGGTTGGTGTTTGGTCGGAGCCTGCACTGACAGTATTATTTTCAACTACAAGTATTGTCTTTACTTACTATATTAAATTCAGCAATTTCAATCTATTTACTGTATTTTCCTAAATGTTGTTTTATGTAAACTAACCCTATGAGCCTTCCTTTGAAGCCTTTATCATTATGTTGCATTTCTCCGTGTGATTTGCGGAGTAGAAGTTTGTACTCACCTTGCAATCTCCATACAAAGAAGGTTGACGTCGACTACGGTGAAGATCTGGACGAGTAGGCCGTGTCTTACTGTCATTTGCCTGTGGGCAGGCTTGGGCTTCACTACTTATCCGTTTGCTTCCGCAGTTATTTGCTTTATTTATCTTTGCCAATGGGCGTTGATGTAAGACTTGGCCATAAGGCCGTACCCTTTTATTTAATATAGTTGGTCATTTGTGCTTGATATATATCTTTGTTGTACTGTATGCACTAGCTGATCTTGGACTAGTGCGATTTACACAGAGGATCCAGGAGTTGTGGCCGAGGAGTATCAAAAAGGCCAGAGGGCCGAATGACCATCACGGTGATCTATCCGGATGGGCTTTAGTGGTTGAGAGCAGGGGAGATGGATAGAGTTTGTTTGTAGGTGTGTCTCCCGTAGCTTCTCTGTGTGCTGTGTTCTGGAGAGAGTTCATCTGTCTGTATGACTGCAGGACGTCGAGGCGGAGTCGTGGTGAGACACGAGATGACCGGACTAGACACAGGAAGGTGTCGAGGTCAGAACGGTCAGATATGTCGAAGATGGCGGAGATTCGATGTGGTTGTGAGTCGTGGACGACAAGGAGCGCGAAAGCTTCCCGGAAGGTGCACGAGGGGCGAATTGGTAAATTCGCAAGGCTGCACAAGCGGGAGCGGGCTCCGTTGGATTTAGCGGGCGTAATGGGGTGGAGACCCGTTAGCCAAGCGCTATAAATAGGTGGAGGGGGCTGCATGCCTCCCTAAGGCTTTGGGATAGAGTTAGGGTTTCCATTGGTCAAAAGAGTCTTTAGGAGGTGGTTTTTGCCTTTGAGCTTTAGTGGTTGAGAGCAGGGGAGATGGATAGAGTTGGTCTGTAGGTGTGTCTCCCGTAGCTTCTCTGTGTGCTGTGTTTAGGAGAGAGTTCATCCCTTCTCAAGCATGTAGTGAGGAGATGGAGAGGGAGAGGGGAGCTAGACTTCATGTAATCTCTTGTTCTAATGTCCATGCGTATCGGGACTCCTTGTAATCCTCATTTTGGAATGGAAATCTGAAATTTATTTCTCCTGTTCATGTTCTCTGTTCTTCATTCATCCCTTTTGGAGTGATTTCTTGTTTTTCTATATTTGAATTATTTTTTGCTGGGAAGGCCCAAAATGGGTTGCTCTACATTGGGATGATGCCTCAAGATCATTTGATCGATTTTCCCAAGAGCAAACTTCATTTAATTTCAGATTTAGTTTTTGGGCCTCCTCTGTTCATGGTTTTCATTTCTAGGGTTTGATGCTAATCTTGATTCTCTCCATAATATGGCATGAAACTTGATATCTAGAGTCCTAAGGCTATTGAGTAGCTATTCACAAAGTTTCATGAGCGAAGGATCAAGAATTGGAGAGTAATTTGAGTTTTGGTTCAGTTTTACAAAAATTGCAGAGTTTTGTCATATTCTGAATTTCTAGCTCTTCAGTTAAATTCTTTGTTTTCCAAAGGTCCTAGGGGTATTTAGAACATGTTCTTGAGCTTGTGTTTTGAGGGGATTAAAGTTTTAGCATCAATTCCTTGTGTGTTGGCAGCTGTGAGTTCTTTTGGCAGTGTGGAGTATTTTCAGTCCAGGTTCTCGGTTGTTTGAAGAAAAGTTCGGTTCTATGCAGTAATATTTCAGTTCGGCTAGTACTCAATCTTTCTTGTGCTAGTGATTGTGTTCGGCTAGCTTTAATTAGCTCAGGTGACTGTATTCTTCTCGGCATGTTCCTCAGCTAAATCAATCAAAACTTGCCGAATGCATCTGCAGCCTTCTGCTTGTTATTTAGTCTCTTTTCTCTCAATTGAGCAGTAGTATTCAATCACTAATTGCTCTCTAAACATTTCCTGATTTGAAAGCTACAGCCAGCATGCATGCCAATAGTACTTTTCCTTAGTCTGGATGCTACTTCTCATTTCTTCTTTCTTTTGCTGTTTTTGACCTTGCTGCATGCAGTCCAAATGACCTCGCTTTCAGCTGAAATTTTTGCTGTTTAATTTCTGATCTAGGCTGAGTTTATCCGAGTTGCATGCAGCTCTGATTTCTATTTCTATTTGGTTGGCTTCGGCTGGGAGCAGATTGCTCAAAGGCACGTTCTGTACTTCTTCTCTTGCAGCCGAATGCTAATTCTTTCTTTTGCCGCAGAGCCTCTCTTCTTTTTGCTTTTTCATTTGGGGGCAGCAAGCAGCTTTGGCCAGCAGCTTTGAGTGTCAGTTTGGGTCTTCTTTGCTTGCTGTTTTTGGCCAAGGTGCAGTGGTCTTTTGTCTCCCTTTCCTGTGCCATCCGAGAGGCAATCTTGATCTTTCTCTATCTCAGTTTTGAAGTAGACAAGCTTCTCAGTTCTCGTAGCCCATCAGTTTCTCGACAGATGTGTTTCGGTTTTCCGGTGTGCAAATTTAATCTTGCTTCATAGCTTTCATAGCTATCGGAGTAGAGAGTCGGTGAGAATACTTTGGGGGCGATTTTTAAAGTCGACATTCACCCCCCCCCCCCTCTGTCGTCATTTCGGTCCAACAATTGGTATCAAAGCCGGTTAGCTCTTTTTAACAGATCTTAACCAGTCTCAAGAGCCATGGCGACGGACAAGTACTCGACCAAGCCTCCCATCTTTAATGGCATCGATTACCCCTTCTGGAAGAGCCGAATGGAGACATATATCCAGGCTCAGGGGTATGCCATCTGGCGAAAGGTCAAGGTCCGGTTTGCTGTTCCTGCCGATGAGAACATCAACGCCGGGAATATGGCTGATGTTGAGGCAAACGCTAAGGCAAGGAACATCATTATCCAGGGCCTGAGTCATAGCGAGTTTGACCGCATATCTCATCTCTCATCCGCCTTCGATATTTGGGAGACCCTCGATACGTACCATGAGGGCACCACCCAAATAAAGACGGTGCGACATGACCAGTTCAAGCGAGATTACAACAAGTTTGAAATACTCGCTGGCGAGTCCCTTGATGAGTGTTTTACGCGTTTTCACAAGATCTTGAGCAACCTCCGAGCGGTCGGTCTCACATACCCCGACTCAGATAACGCTCGACAGATGCTCGCTGCACTCGATTTTCGTGTTTGGGAGATGAAGGTGACTACCATCAAGGACACTACGGACCTCTCGACTTTTACTCTTGATGCGCTGTACTCGTGCCTCAAGACTCACGAGATTGACATTGTCTCTCGCAAGTCGAAGTCACAGTCGATGGCGTTATTCACCGATCCCACGTTGGCTTCTGGTCTTTCTTCTTCTGAGTCCGCTTGCGGATTCTCCCTTGCTGCTCTCTATGACATAACTGATGATCAGTTAGAGCAGCTTGCGGATGAGCAGCTGGCCCTCCTTGCTCGAAGATTCTCCCATGCTTACAAGGGGAGGAGGGATAGAAAGAGAGGAGGACCCATCATTTGCTTCGAGTGTGGTGGCCCCAACCACATTCGGGCAAACTGCCCCAAGCTGGAGAAGGGCAAGAATGACAACGGCGGTTCGGGCAAGATCGACTACACAGACAAAAACCGCAACAAGAAGCCTCCAGCTCCTACACAAGGCAAGAAGAAGTTCCGCAACCTTGGCAAAGCCAAGAAGCTGTTCCATCGCGTCCTCACCGCCTTCGACGACCTCGACCTCAGCGAGGTGGAGGGATGGAGCGACGACGACGGGACGGGTGACCAAGACCCCAAGGGCAGTGACGACTGCTCCGGCATGTGCTTCATGGCCCTTGAGGGCGGACTGAACGACAGCGAGCTGTACTCCGACTCGGACGAGATATGCCCCACCTACGACCAGCTCAATCATGCTTTTCTTAAGCTAGGTGGATTTCATGCTAGAGCTAGGGCTAGGTGTACTGAGTTAGAGAAGGAAGTAGATAGATTATCACTAGAGATTATTGCTCTTACATTTGCTCCCTCTAGTGATGATTGTGATACATGCTGTGCTATGTTGGGTGACGTGGAGAAACTAAGGACCTCGCATGATAGTCTGTCCTCTGAACTTGATCTTGTTAAGGTGGAGAATATTAGTCTCTTGGCTGAGCTTGAGATGAGTAGGGTAGTTCCTGTTTCATCTACTTCTGTTGAGACTATTGCTTGCACCTCATGTGAGGATAAGGACAACACTTTTAGAGGTCTTTATACCATGCTCCTAGATCTGCCTGAGTCTTGTGAAAATTGCAATAAACTGAAGATGAACCTAAAACGGCCAGATCATAAAATTGCTAAGTTGCATGCTTCTTTACTTGAGTCGATTGCTTCATGTATGAACTGTCCTAAATTAACTGCTGAACTTGAATCTGTCTCAAAGCAGTTTCAAGAAATGATTGACAATAACAAGAAAATGGCTCAGTTTGCGACTAAGGATCCTGTTAGCTCACCATGCATTAGTTGTGATAAACTAAAACTTGAACTCGTTGCTTTGAATGAACAATGTGTGAAGCTAACTAAGGATTTACTAAAGAAGCCATCAACTCATTGTGATGTGACTGCTGAGGTGGGGAAGGAGCCCAAGGGTAAGGGGGAGACGCTTAGCGACGTGAACCAACTGGCTAGTAGTAGGACTGTTCCTTTGGAGTCGGCTGTGCGTGCACAAGCCATTCTTTCCTCTACTGTTGGTTCTTTTTCTGCTCCCTTACCTTCTGCTGTCTCTTCTTCCCCTGCTCTTCTTGCACCTCTCTCTTTCGGGAGTGTCAGTACCTTATGAACACCCTCGAGAGATTTGTAGGCGGCAAGAAGAAGCTCAATCTTATTCTAGACCAATCTAAAATCTGCAGATTTAATCAGGGTCTAGGATACGATTTCTATGAGGACATGAGGAAGCATCCACCTGCCGTGCTCAGACCCATAGCACCAGGTGTGATCGAGACTGAGCCTAGGACCGAGAAAGTCCAATTTAAGTCAGCGGGCTTTGTCCAGGGGATCTCTGACAGTAAGGTGATCTCACCTGCTGCTTCGGCCTCTTAGAAGGCGAAGCCTCTCCGTGCTACTTCTACCTCTCAGAAGGTGCAGTATCACTGCACCTTCTGTCAGAAGGATGGACATCTGATCGATCGATGCTTTAGGCGCACCAAAATCGCGCGTAGAGACCGTGTTGAGTCTCTTAGGCGTATTCAGGGTCAGCCCCAGACCTTGAGTGCACCTAAGACCAACATGAGGTCTATGATTGGTTCATTTGATGGGTTTGGGCAGCATCGAGGACTTGGTTTTTCTGAGTTTTCTTGTTTTCGTCCTCATGCTGCTCTTGGTCGTGACTACCGCCGTCCTGAGGGTAGATCTCATTTCCCCCGTCGAGATAGCTACCGCGGCGTGATCAGCATGTTGCTGGTGACTTGACTCGCTCCTCTATAGCAGTCAAGCCCAACAACAGCTTCGGGTCTGCACACAGACCTTCTGGCTTGTTGAGTGACAGAGAGCGTAGGGTAGATAGAGGTCAGTCGTGCTTGACTACTTCATCTGCTCGACGTGTTACTCAGTATTGGGTGCCAAAATCACTCTTGATTTACCCCAATACTGAGACTTTACTCTCTGTTTGATTCAGCTTCGCCGGGCAGGGAAGGGAAAGGTTTGGCTTTAGACTCCGGGTGTTCACGACACATGACCGGAGACTCCCGTTGGTTTTCTTCCCTTGCCCGTGCTCTAGGTGATGAGACGATCACCTTCAGAGACGCTTCACCTGGGCGCGTCATCGCCAAAGGTACTGTGCGCGTTAATGATTAATTTCTTTTGAGAGATGTTGCCTTGGTTAGTAAGCTGCGATATAATTTGCTTTCAGTTTCTCAGCTTACCGATGACGGTTATGAGGTGAGCTTTAAGAAAAACGCTTGCAAAATTCTTGATTCTTCGGGTAGTCTGGTTTGCGGGATTCTCGTTATGGGAGGATTTTTCGTGCTGATTTTTCTAAGTCTTCTGGTGATCCTCTCCGGTGTTTGGTTGCTTCTGAGTCCCGTGACTTGACTTTCTGGCATAGGAGAATTGGTCATATCGGATTTGACCATTTGACCCAAGTTAGCGGCCACGATCTCATTTGTGGTATGCCGAAATTCAAGGTGGTCAAAGATCTAGTTTGTGCTCCGTGCCGGCACGGCAAGATGGTTGCCGCTTCTCACCCTCTAGTCACTGTGACCATGACCGATGCACCGGGACAGCTGCTCTACATGGACACTGTTGGACCAGCTTGAGTGCAGTCCGCAGGAGTGATGAGGACATCAAACCTAAGGATGCAACCACTACTTCGACCTGTGGCACTGCATCCTCTACTTCAACAACATCCTCTCCAATAGGACTTTCGGCTGATGCAAGACCATATTACCCAATTGGATCGAGCTACGTCTACATGTCATGGTGCTACGTCTACATACCATGGTATTATGTCTACAAGCCATGGATACGTTTTGGTCAGATCAGTTCGGAATCAGCCTGACAGCATCAATTTCAAATGGGCATAACTTTCACATAAAGAGTCTGTTGTAGGTCCACGAGTACTTGATTGAAAGCTTATTTCGTCCTCTTTCCATCGGATCCAGCCTCATTGTCAAATTCCTTCTGGACTGATCGCAATCATCAAAAGAAGACGTCAGATCACTTGTTTGGGCCAATCTGGGCCTTGTAATCATACTGAACTTGGCCCATCTGCCGACGGCCCACCTGGAGGGCGTATTACTGTTCACATGAACAGTAACCCCGCGACTTTAGTCCCGTCCCGCTGGTTTTATTAGATGTGTGGCTCCTCATCCCCTATTTAAGGAGGTCGCACCCCCTCTAGTTTTCTCGGATTTTGTTTAGTTAAAAGTTAGCCTTGTTGTAACTTCGTGTATTGGCTTGTGTCGACTAGACCAACCATAATACCGCTTCAGAATCCCAACTCAATTCAATATTTCAATTCCTATTTGCAATTTCAGATTGCTTTATCTTTTTCTTGCGTGCTTCTTCGGTGTATGCAGGAATCGACCTTCGTGGTCAGGTCATCCGGGTATTCGTGCACGGTTGATAACGACTTGTCGAGCAGTTCAGCGATTGCGTGGCTTCGAGCCTTGCGTGTTTGTAGCCAGGATCGTGAGAGTTGAGCGACGCCTACCGAACTTATCGTTCTCATCAAAAGATCGGGCCAACAATCGGACCTTCGGGTTCATCAGGAGGGAAGTGGTATGTTCTTGTCGTGGTCAATGACTATTCGAGGTTCGCTGGCCGCCGCCTCCAGCTCCTCCGAGCGCCACCGCTCACCGACGCCGAGGTCGTGCCGCCCAGCCCCACCCGCTGCTGCATCCGCCGCCCCGCTCGTCGGCTTGGAGGCGCCGTCGCTGCCGCCTTGCTCGTGTGGAGGAACCAAGTTGACTCTGTGTGGTGCGGTCTGGTATAAAACATTGAGGTTCCAGTAACTTCTGATTGCTAGTTAAAGCAAAAAAAAGAAGAAGGAAAAAAAGAGAAAGAGAAGAAAAAAAAGAAAGAGAAGAAGAAGAAAAAAAATTCAGAGCTGCCTCTCTTCTTGACATTTTTTTTCATCCATTGCTCGCTTGCGTTGATGGTTCTTGTACTAGCCCGCCGTTGTTGCTTCTAGTCGATTTTGCGAGTTGCTCTAGCTAGGCTTGGTTTAGACTAGGACCAGCACTTGTGACTAGTACTTTGAACTGCTATTCAACTTTGCATACTAAATTGAATAATTGCTATTCCTTTGCTACATACTAGCCTTCCGAGCTCCACTTCCTACTAACTCAGCAGGTGCCGTCCCTCGCAATCGTTGGTCTGATCGCAAGTGAGAGTATCACGAACCAGCCACCGGTTGTACCACTTCTTTGCTGCATTGGTAAGAACTTGTAAGAACTGGGTATAAGCTTGAGTGTGAGTGACTTGTGAAACTCCAGAACCTAGTAGTTCATAGGGACATATATACTATGATCTGTTCTTTGTTTTCTACTAACAATGGCAGGTTCAGGATCACAAGGGGAGAATAGCAGGCCCCATGTTGAGGAAGATGCACCTCTCACGCCTCGCACGAAAGACATCATGCAACACTTTTCACGCTTGTTGAGTCAACATTCGGAGCGTATTGAGCGAGTTCTAGATCGCACCAATAACGATCTTGCTGCGATTGCTACACGTGTGGAGCAGCTAGAGAGAGCTCCCCCTCCTGCTGCCGCCCCCGCTGCTGTTGACGTTGCACAACCGCGCCTTAATCCATCTGTTGCTCGCTCTCGCTCTTGGGCCGATGAGGTGGAAGAAGAAGAAATGAACAACTACACTGCTGATATGGAAACAGATGGAATCAATGTTCACAATGATCGCAACCATCGTCGGCTTCATCACAATCGTCAAGGTATGGGACGACATCAACGTGAGGTACGTGACCATAATGATGCAGTTGGTAAAATTAAATTCACGATGCCATCTTTTGCTGGAAAATATGATCCCGATGCTTATCTCACATGGGAGCTTACAGTAGAACAAAAATTTGCTTGCCATGAATTCCCTGAAGATAAGAAAGTTAGGGCTGCTACTAGTGAGTTTTCTGATTTCGCATCTATTTGGTGGAGTGAATATGGTCGTACTCATCAGGACATACCTAGGACATGGAATGCTTTGAAGAGAGCAATGAGACATAGATTTGTACCTTCATATTATTCACGTGATTTGCTTAATAAATTACAACGCTTAAGACAAGGTAGTAGTTCTGTAGAGGATTATTATCAAGCATTGCAAACTGGTTTATTGCGTTGTGGTTTAGAGGAAACCGAAGATGCTAAGATGGCTAGATTTTTGGGAGGTTTAAACCGAGAAATTTAGGACATAATTGATTATAAAGAATACAATTCTATCAATCGTTTGTTCCATCTTGCTTGCAAAGCTGAAAGAGAAGTGCAGGGTCAACAATCTCGCTCTAGGGGCAATTTTGGAGGTTCTTTTGCAGACCGGCCAAGTCAACAACAACACGTTGCACCTTCCCCAAGCCGTGCACCCCTTGTTGCTCCTTCCACTCCTGCGCATGTCTCTGATGCAAGCAAATCTGCAAAGGTACAAGTCCCTACAACAAGTGCTTCTTCTGTTGCTTCTACAGGGCGATCTAGAGATGTACAATGTCACCGTTGCAAAGGATTTGGGCACTTGATGCGCGATTGTCCCAGTCAGCGAGCTTTACTTATCAAGGACAATGGTGAGTACACTTCTGCTAGCGACATTGAGGAAGAACATGTTTTGGTTGCAACTAACAATGTAGGTGATGAAACTGAGGAAGAACATATAAGCCATGAGGCATCTAACATGTACCAAAGCTTAGTTGTCCAGCGTGTGCTAAGTGCTCAAATGGAGCTTGCTGAACAAAATCAACGTCACACCTTATTCCAATCAAAGTTCATCATCAAGGAACGATCCTGTAAAGTCATGATCGATGGCGGAAGTTGCAACAATCTTGCTAGCACAGACATGGTCGAGAAGCTTGGCTTGACCACAACTCAACACCCTCATCCTTACTACATTCAATGGTTGAATTCTTGTGGTAAGTTGAAGGTAACTCAACTTGTGCGCGTATATTTTTCTATTGGATCATATCATGATTATGTTGATTGTGATGTCGTACCTATGCAAGCATGCTCATTATTATTAGGTAGACCTTGGCAATATAATAGATATACTGAACATCATGGTAGATCTAATCATTATACTTTCACCTATAAAGAAAAGAAAATCACTTTGCTTCCAATGTCTCCTGCGGCTATATTAAAGGATGAATTAGAAAAATCTGCGAAAACAAGTAAGGAGAACACAAAGGATGATCGTAAGATTATAGCTCCAAGTGAAATTAAATTGAAAGCACATGTTATGTTAGCTAGAAAATCTGCTTGCGTTGACTTGGAACAACATCAATCTAAATGCTCTAGTATGGTTTGCAAAGAATCTTTGTGTCCTTTAGAAGATATGCATGTTTCTTTGTTTCCTGTTGCTACTAACCTTTTTCAGGAAAGTGATGATGTGGAGACAACGATTGAGTCGAGGAAGACTCGAATTCAAGAAAGGGAGGATGATGAGGACATCAAACCTAAGGATGCAACCACTACTTCGACATGTGGCACTGCATCCTCTACTTCAACAACATCCTCTCCAATAGGACTTTCGGCTGATGCAAGACCATATTACCCAATTGGATCGAGCTACGTCTACATGTCATGGTGCTACGTCTACATACCATGGTATTATGTCTACAAGCCATGGTGCTACTACATGTGCCAAGCTGGATACGTTTTGGTCAGATCAGTTCGGAATCAGCCTGACAGCATCAATTTCAAATGGGTATAACTTTCACATACAGAGTCCGTTGTAGGTCCACGAGTACTTGATTGAAAGCTTATTTCGTCCTCTTTCCATCGGATCCAGCCTCATTGTCAAATTCCTTCTGGACTGATCGCAATCATCAAAAGAAGACGTCAGATCACTTGTTTGGGCCAATCTGGGCCTTGTAATCATACTGAACTTGGCCCATCTGCCGACGGCCCACCTGGAGGGTGTATTACTGTTTACGTGAACAGTAACCCCACGACTTTAGTCCCGTCCCACTGGTTTTATTAGATGTGTGGCTCCTCATCCCCTATTTAAGGAGGTCGCACCCCCTCTAGTTTTCTCGGATTTTGTTTAGTTAAAAGTTAGCCTTGTTGCAACTTCGTGTATTGGCTTGTGTTGACTAGACCAACCATAATACCGCTTCAGAATCCCAACTCAATTCAATATTTCAATTCCTATTTGCAATTTCAGATTGCTTTATCTTTTTCTTGCATGCTTCTTCGGTGTATGCAGGAATCGACCTTCGTGGTCAGGTCATCCGGGTATTCGTGCACGGTTGATAACGACTTGTCGAGCAGTTCAGCGATTGCGTGGCTTCGAGCCTTGCGTGTTCATAGCCAGGATCGTGAGAGTTGAGCGATGCCTACCGAACTTATCGTTCTCATCGAAAGATCGAGCCAATAATCGGACCTTCGGGTTCATCAAGGAGGGAAGTGGTATGTTCTTGTCGTGGTCAATGACTATTCGAGGTTCTCTTGGGTGTTTTTCTTAGCCTTGAAGGATGAGACGTTTACACATTTTCGAGGTCTTTTTAGTAGGCTTTCTGTTGAGCTCCCAGGTGCCTTACGAGCGATCTGCAGTGATAGTGGCACGGAGTTCAAGAATTCCTACTTTGAGAGGTTTTGTGATGAGATAGGTGTAGAGCACCAGTTCTCTTCTCCGCACATCCCACAGCAGAATGGCGTCGTGGAGAGGAAGAACCGTACCTTGGTCGAGATGGGCAGGACGATGCTCGATGAGTACTCTACACCGAGGAAGTTTTGGGCTGAGGCTATTGCGACCGCGTGCCATGTTTCCAATTGAGTTTTTCTTCGGGCACACTTGCATCGCACTGCTTATGAGTTGAGATACGGGCGAAAGCTTAGTGTCTCTCATTTTCGCGTGTTTGGTTGCAAGTGCTTTATTTTGAAGTCCGAGAACCTATACAAGTTCGAGTCACGCTCTTGTGATGGTATCTTTCTAGGTTACTCGACTTCTTCGCGGACTTATCGGGTTTGGAACTACGAGTCTAGTAAGTTGGTAGAGACCTGTGAGGTGACCTTCGACGAGGCCAGTCCGGGGAATAGGACCGATATCTCAGGTTCTTTAGAGCAGTCCGAGCCCATTTTTGTGGATGATGAGGACGATGGAGATGAGAGTTGTCTACCCGATCCAGTCCCTCATTCACCCCTCGAGGTGCCTTCTTCCACCGCACCTCCAGGTGATCAACCCATGCCTTCTGCTTCCTCGGGAGCTAGTGGCTCTGTTCCTACCTCTTCAGCTCATGAGGTAGAGGCCACTTCTTCTTCTCATCCAGGACCTCCCCGACATATCCAGAAAAGGTATCCTTCCGAGCAGATTATTGGAGACCTATTTGAGCGAGTCACTCGTTCAAAGTCTGGCATGTCACATTTCTGTCTCCATTCTGCCTTTGTTGCCACCTTTGATCCCAAAGATGTTAGTCATGCTGTTTTCGATGAGTCTTGGGTCAATGCCATGCATGAGGAGTTAGAGAATTTCGAGAGAAACAAGGTCTGGTCGCTTGTTGAGCCCCCTCGAGGTCATAATGTCATTGGGACTAAGTGGGTTTTCATGAACAAGCAGAGTGAGGATGGGGTTGTCATTCGGAACAAGGCTAGACTGGTAGCTCAGGGCTTCTCCCAGGTTGAGGGTCTAGATTTTGAGGAGACCTTTTCCCCTGTAGCTAGACTTGAGGCCATTAGAATCTTGCTTGCCTTTGCAGCTTCTAAAGGTTTCAAGTTCTACCAGATGGACGTCAAGAGTGCCTTTCTCAATGGTTTCATTGAGGAAGAAGTCTATGTGAGACAGCTCGGGCTGGTCGAGGAGGGCGCGGGCGTTGCCTTCCGCAGCGCCAAAACCTTCGGCGAGCATTGCGGCTTCCTTGGCGCGTGTCTCGCCCTCGCCATGCTTCACACCCATGGGTGTAGACATGTTCACGAGCTAGCGAACCCTCACCTGGACCTTCCTGCCCAACCGAGGGCGATGTCGGACGCCATTCGCTTCATCGAGCCTGGCCTCCAGAACTTCCACCAACGGATCTGGGGTCACGTCGGGGAGGATGCGGCCAGAGTTGCGGTGCAGCAAACGCTGCATCGGAAAGGGGACCTCCTCCGCTGGCTCGAAGGGGTTCCCCGGCGCCATGACGGCGGTGCGGGCCCGTCGGCGCCGCGCGAAGGCTAAGCACTTGGTTAGGTGATGGGAGGGCAGTGTACTCATGTTTTGCGGCCATGTAACGCCCACATGTTTTGCGACGAATTGAAGTAGCACTTGTTCTGAGTGTTGTATGCTGTGTTATGGGCCAGCGATTTATGCGAGGCTAATATCTTTACCTTCGAAGTGCGCCATCGGCGGAGTAGTCGTGTGAACGGTCCCAACCGAGGTAGACAGGTGCGAGCGCTCCGTCCCCTACCCTTCGAACGGGTGGCAGCGGAGTTGGCGCCTAGTCAACGAAGACGCGCGCGCGCTCCGTCCCCTACCCTTCGAACGGGTGGCAGCGGAGCTGGCACCTAGTCGAGGTAGACGCGCACGCGCTCCATCCCCTACCCTTCGAACGGGTGGCAGCGGAGCTGGCGCCTAGTCGAAGTAGACGCACGCGCGCTCCCGTGTCTGCGCGTGCGCGTGGTTCGCGTCCATTTTATATGCCTTTAGGTGCACAGGGAAAACATCCGCGTCTTATTTATACTCCGGGGAGTACGCACAGGAACGGCGCCTGTGCGTGCATGGGATTCGCGTCTTATAAGTGCACGCGAGGGCGTCCCCCTCTGCGTCTTATTTAGAGTCCGAAGACTGGCGCGTGCGGAGGCGGACCTCGACACTACGTCTTAATTTAAAGTCCGTAGACTGGTGCGTGCGGAGGCGGACCTCGACACTACGACTTAATTTAGAGTCTGTAGACTGGTGCGTGCGGAGGTGGACCTTGACACTACGACTTAATTTAGAGTCCGTAGACTGGTGCATGCGGAGGCGGACCTCGACGCTACGACTTAATTTAAAGTCCGTAGACTGGTGCGCGCGCGGGAGATTCTGTGCACATTGTGGCCAGAACAAATGATGCTTTTTGCGAATAATGAGTTTTATTGAACTCCCGTTTGCGCGGGCGAGCATCTTACAATGAAGGCCTAATGCCGCCACGATTTTCATCCTGCTTCTAGGCGTAATATCGCTGCAATTTGTCCGCGTTCCATGTGTGGCGGAGAGTCTGTCCCTCGAGCGTGGCGAGTCGGTAAACTCCCTTCTGCAAGGCTTCCGCCACGATGTATGGACCGTCGTGGGTATATGGAACGGTCTCGAGTGCACACCAACTGCCGCGCGTACTTCTGGACGTGTTGGGCTGCACTCGCCAGCGCCCCGTCGAGGAGGTCCAAGGACACGCGGTGCTCCTCGTCGGGTGCTTGGACGAGGACCCTCCGCGAGCCCGCCTTGATTTCCTTAGGCGTCACTGCCTCATCGCCAAAAAGGAGCTTGAAAGGCGTTAACTCTGTCGGACGCGTAACCATTGTGCGAAGGGACCAGAGGACGCTATGAAGCTCACTCAGCCACTTGCCCTTCGGCAACCCGACTAGGCGCTTCTTGACGGCGACAGATATGGCGCCGTTCGCTCGCTCGACCGCTCCGTTGGACCGGGGGTGCCCCACCGAGGCGAATCGAAGTATGATGCCCATGCTGTCACAGAACTCTTTGAAGGGGGCGACGTCGAACTGCAAGCCGTTATCAACGGTGAGCTCCTTGGGCACACCAAAACGACATATGATGTTCTGCCAGAGGAAGCGCTGCACGGTCGCCGAGGTTATTTTGGCCAGGGCTACCGCCTCCGGCCATCTGGAAAAATACTCCAGCGCGACTACCACAAATCGCAGGTCCCCTGGGGCTCAGGGAAGTGGTCCTACTATGTCGACGCCCCAGCGCGCCAGCGACCACACCGGGGGAATGGGGTTGAGGCTCATCGGGGGCCTGCGGATGATACGCCCCATCCACTGGCACCCCTGACACCGACGCACGAGGTCCTGGGCGTCGGTGATGGAGGTCGGCCAGTAAAAGCCTTGCCTGAATGCCTTGCCGACCAACGACCTCGGCGCCAGGTGAGACCCACACACCCCCGCATGGATCTTCGCAAGGAGGTTCTTCCCCTCCTTGTCCGAGAGGCAGCACAGGAGCGGCGCGCAGACCCCCTTTTTGTAGAGTATCCCTTCAAGCACCTGGAAGGATCTGGCGCGGTGTTGCAGACGCCGGAGCTCGGCGGGGTCGTCCGGCTCGGCGATGCCCTGCAGGAAGTTGAAGATGCGCTCTCGCCAATCGCCCTGCTAGGCGATTTGATGAACGAGGGTCGCGTCTCGGTTGTCCTGCGCGATGGCCGCTTGTGGTAACACTTCGTAGAATGTCCCGTCAGGAGGTGGCAGCTGCTGGCTAGCCGCCTTCGCGAGGGCATCGGCCTGCTCATTTTCCCCGCGAGGGATGGCCTTGACCGTGATGCCCAAGAAATGCCTTTCCCTCGCTCTTACGGCCGCGAGGTACTTGGCCAGCTCGGCATCCTTGGCCTGATATGACTTGTCTACCTGGCCTGTTACTAGACGCGAGTCCGTGCGGACGAGCACTCTCCGCGCACCAATTGCCTTGAGCTTTGTCAGGCCGAAGAGCAGCGCCTCATACTCAGCTGTGTTGTTGGTGGCTGGAAAGGCGAGGTGCGCTGAGTATAGTAGGCGCTGTCCCTCAGGCGTGACGATCACTGCGCCTACGCCCGCGCCCGCGACACCGTAGGCTCCATCGACAGTAAGCATCCAGACGGGGTCATCGTGCTTCTGGACGGGCTGAGCCGGCGGGGTCCATTCTGCGAGGAAGTCGGTGAGAACTTGAGGCTTGATTGCCGTCCGTGAGGTGTATGTCAGGGAGAACGGGGTGAGCTCAGCAGCCCACTTGCCAATACGCCCTGTGGATTCCTTATTGTGCAACATCTCCGCCAAGGGAAATGAGGAAGGCACCGTAATCGGGTGGGCCAAAAAATAATGTCGGAGCTTCCTGGAGGCCATGATCAGCGGGTAAGTGAGCTTTTCAAGCTCCGTATACCTCGTCTTGGCGCCTTGGAGGGCTTCGGAGACAAAGTACACAGGCCGTTGTACGGCGCCTTCTTCCAAGACGAGAACAACACTGACCGCTGTAGCTGACGCGGCCAGGTAGAGCAAGAGGGGAGCCTCTGGCGCTGGGGCGACCAGAGTGGGGAGGCTCGCCAGGTGTTTCTTGAGCTCGTTGAAGGCGTCCGCACAATCACTGTTCCAACGGAATCCATCACACTTGCGGAGTGTCTTGAAGAATGGCAGGCCCCGCTCCGCCGCCCGAGATAGGAAACGACTGAGGGCTGCCATGCGGCCCGCCAGCCTCTGGACCTCCCGTGTCGTCTTCGGCGGCTCCATACCCAAGATGGCCTCGACCTTATCAGGATTCGCTTGGATGCCTCGTCCGGATATGAGGAAGCCCAGGAGTTTGCCCGCCTGCATGCTGAAGACGCATTTATCGGGGTTGAGCTTGATGCCTGCCTTCCTGAGGTTGTCGAAGGTCTCCTGGAGGTCCCGGTCGTGCAAGGCGAGCTGTCGGGTTTTGACTACCACGTCGTCAACGTAGGCTTCCACGTTCCTCCCAAGCTGGGTAGCCAGGGCAAGCGCGACGAGGCGAGTAAAGGTAGCACCTGCATTCTTCAAATCGAAGGGCATCCTGACAAAGCAAAAAGTCTCAATCGGCATAATGAAGCTAGTCTTGTCCTCGTCATCTTCGGCCATGTATACCTGATGGTATCCAGAGTAGGCATCCAAGAAGCTCATTAGCTCGCACCCGGCGGTAGTGTCAACCAGCTGATCGATGCGTGGCAAGGGGTAATTGTCTTTTGGGCACGCCTTGTTAAGTGTCGTAAAGTCGATGCACATACGCCAGGCCCCGCTGGCTTTTTTGACCAACACTGGGTTGGCGAGCCACTCTGGGTGGTGGACCTCGCGAATGACCCCGGCCCGGAGAAGCTTCGTCACCTCTACCTTGGCTGCCTGTTGCCGATCCATGGACATACGGCAGAGCTTTTGTTTGACCGGCTTGGCGTCGGGGTGGATCGCCAGGCGATGCTCGATTATTGCGTGGTCTACACCCTTGATATCCTTCGGTGACCACGCAAAAATGTCGGCGTTGTTCTGAAGCACTCGGAGTAAGTCTCGTTCGACCTCCGGATGGAGCCCCTCGCCAATGGACACAAACTGCCCCTCCGCCTGGAGCGGCACCTTTTTGACCCCGCCTTCGGGCCGCGGCTTAGGTGTCCATCCCAGGGCGGAGGGCGCATCATCGGCCTTGTCCGCAAGGGCGTGCACCAGGTGAGGCGGATCCCGGATGCTGACCTCGGTGCGCCTGGCGAGGTCCTGGTCGCCGAAGACGGTGATAACACCCTCCGGGCCCAGGAGCTTCATACATAAGAAGGCGTGGTGTGGGGCCGCCCTGAAGGAGTTGATGGCGGGCCGTCCCAATATGACGTTGTAGGGGTGTGGGATGTCTACGACGTCAAAGACGATATGCTTGCTTCGGATGTTCCCCTCCTAGCAGAGTGTAACTGGGAGGGACATACTCCCCAGGGCCTCCAGCGGTTGACCTCCGAAGCCTTGAAGCGGAGCTCCTGGCTGCTCTAGACGATTTCGAGGGATCCCCATACGATCGAGGGCCCCTGCGAACAGGATGTTCGCGGAGTTTCCCCCGTCAACGAGGATGCGCCTGACGTCGCATCCTGTGATGTGAGCCCGTATAACCAAGGGATCTTGGTGGGGGAACTCCACGCCCCTGGCATCATCCAAGGTGAAGGCGATGTCGCAGGACGACATCCACGGTTGCGGCTGCTCCAAGGGAGCCCCTGATATGGAACCTCCGGTGATGACGCTGATGGTGCGGTGCTGCGCGCCTTCCCCGTCGGAGACTCGCGGGGGGCTATTCCTTGGATGTCGTACGTGGGCTTCGGCAGGAGGCCGACAGGATGAGGCCCGAGATTCGGCGGTGACCCGTCGCAGCTCCTTGACCGCGATGCACGCGTTCGTGTAGTGATCGCAGTAACCATGCACCTCACACCACTTGCCGCAATCTAGAATTTCTTATTCCGCGCTGGGTCGCTCGTGGCGGCCCGGTCCGGCTTCCCGTCCCCGGCTCCCTCCCCGCGAGATGGGAGCAGGTCCTTGGAGGACGTTCTCGGTGCCAGGGACGTTGCGGGCTTTTTGTGGCCTGCGCTGATGACGCCGGGGCCTGCGCCTGCTTTTTGAAAAGCCTTCGTGTTCCCCAGTGATGTTACCTCCAGGAACGTCTTCCGGGGGCTCCTTGCTGCGGCCCTACTTTGGGGAATCGTCACTCGCCCGCCCCTCGCACAGTGAACACTTCGCTTGAACAAGGCCGAGGGTGGCAGCATCGTGTCTCCGCGCATCTTCCTCTGCCTGTGCGTACTCCTCTATTTTGACGAAGAGCTTGGCGACTGTCTTGATAGGCTTCCGCGCATTGTAGTCGGCCATGGGGCCCGGCCGAAGGCCCAGTATGGCCGCGTTAATGACGGTTGTCTCATTAACGTCCTTGACCTGGCAGCGCACCCTCGTGAAGCATTTGGAATAGCCCCGGAGCTTCTCCGAAGGTTCCTGCTTTACTGCGAAGAGCTGGTCTGCATCGACCCGCTCAACGTAACTCCCTTGAAAGTTGTTGTAAAGGCGGTCGCGGATCTGCTCCCACGCACAGATGGAGTTTTGCTTTATGGTGAAAAACCAAGAAAGTGCCACTCCTTGAAGCGCGAGGGGGAGTCCCTTCGCCTTCGTGGTATCGTCTCCTCCAGCAGCTTCGATCGCGGTTTCGTACACGCGCACGAACTCCCGGGGGTCCGTGTCGCCTCCGTACGGTTCGATGACGCTGGGGAACTTGAAGCCTTCGGGCCATGCCGCCTGCAGCAGACCCGCTGAGAGCGGGGACCCTGGATCGACACGTCGTAGAGGCACACGGCTGGACGTGGGGGCATCGCGGCTGTCTGCCTTTTCCGGTGTGGGCTCTGGCGCGACCACCGGCGCGGGCTGCTGGCTCCGAGCCTCTTGCAGATCTCGGACAACCCCACGGAGATCCCCTAGCTCCCGCTGGAAAGCATTGATGGCCGCCAGCAAGGCACTTTCCACTACGGGTGCGGTCGTCGTCGCAGCGGTGGCGGGGTCGATTGTCGTTGTGGCGGTGGCGGAGTCGGTTGTCGTGGCGCGAGCGCTGACGTCCACGACCGCCGCGCCCACGTCGTCACCCGCGACCGCGACAGCCGACGCCGAAGCCCTAGTACCGACACGACGCCCCGCTCCGGCCGCCTTCTTCCCTTTCACTGCCGTCGACGAGGCCTTTTTTGGTGACATCCTTCTTCGGATTTTAGGCTTGCTCCTGTCCTCCCCACGGACGGCGCCAACTGTTGTGGTTACAGACCAAACAGAGAGAGATGTGGTAGTGGGGAGTTGGAGAATGATGGTCCTTGGGTCCTCTCCCATAGCCCATGTCTTATATATACAGGTACCCATGTGGGAAGTGTTTTTACAGTTGTACCCTTACATCAGTATATCCCTATCAGGGGTATTTAAATCGTTATACATGTCCTACTCTGGGTCTTACAACCTTCTAACAGGCCTGCTGGGCTTAGGTGGGGGCCACCCCTACAACAGTATTCAATTCGTCTTGGCAATGCTAAAGTGTATCAGGACATCAAGGACAAGTATTGGTGGCCTAGCATGAAGCGAGAAATTGCAGAGTATGTCACAATTTGTGATTTGTATAAGAGAGTTAAAGCTGAGTATCAAAGGCCAGCAAGTTTGTTGCAACCATTAAGAATTCCTGAATGGGAGTGGGAAGAAGTTGGTATGGACTTTATCATAGGATTACCTAAGACAAAGGAAACTCTCTAAAACAACCGTCAATTACTCATCACAAACATGGGGATACCTCCACATGGTCTCTCAAATACTTAAATGGCCCTGAGATGGGCTGAATGGGACCGCAAATGTCTCCCTAGATGCGTTCCAGGAATGTAGGTACTTCATCCTTCACTTTCAGAGTGGAGGGTCTAGTTATTAGTTTCCCGGTGGCACATGCAGGGCACACAAAATCTTCATGATTCGGGAAATTCTTCACATTAATATTATGCCCTTGGGAATTATTGCTTATGTTCCTCATCATCCTAAGACCTGGGTGGCCTAATCTGTCATGCCAGAGATAGAATAGTTCAGAGCTTCTAAATATGATCTTCAGGATAGTGTAGGCTACAGGTGCCTTAATGTTGGTATAATATAGCCCAGTTTCTAATGAAGGAAGTTTTTTAATACCCTTTTCTCATTCTCTTTGCGCTTCGTAATGAACAGATATTTCTTACCATACTCTTCTTCAGTCTCAACGTGGAAACCATTGGCGCGAATATTCTAAAAACTCAGGAGAGTTCTAGTCGATTCTGGGTACAATAAGGCTTCTTCTATGACCAAAGTTGTGCCCATTTGGCTCTTCCTGAACCAATTATACATGCATTGCTTCTGACGATTGTCGTAAGGCTGCCAGTGCTCTTACAAATCGACCGAAAATACTTAATCTCTCTTAAGATGGTATGCGTTATGCCACTGCTAGCTAAGCACACTTCCTTCATAGGGCGCTACATATGTTCTAATATAGGGTATTTTATTAATATGTAATATAGGGTATTTTATTAACATAAATAAAATATACTAGTATCAGAACATATCATGCCATTATAAACTGAATAAATGAAAGAATTATTCAAAATCATTCAACCATCACGAGAAAATAAATGCTAAAGTACCATCCATGCAAATTCTAACTTCTTATTTTCATACAAAATAAATGACATTTAAAGTCTAAATGCATTCTGTGCATCAGACTTGTTCTGCTATTTTCTCGAGGTGGACATTCTCTTCAAGAGAAATTATGCCATTGGCTGCTTCTAGGTCGAAATGGGTGCTCCTGTCGTGATGGTTTCAACCTCCATCAGTGTAGGTAACTACTCAGAACTCTCCCCCTCAGCCAACGCAAAGTGGGCTTCATGCTGCCTTTTGCCATCCCACTTTGGCTTACTAGCCTTATTCTCTCGTGGAGTATCTGATTCGCCTTTCTGGGCTACGGCCTTACCCTTCCTTCCCCTTTTCTTTATCAAGGACTTTCGCACCTTATTGCTCCCGGCGTTGGCTTCACGGCCAGCGAAGCTCCCAGGTGGCTGAGTGACGTAGTTCTTATGGAGAACTTTGTCCTGAGCCTCCGCAACTTGCATCATATCAATCAATTCAGCATACTCCTTTTAGCCATATTGGCGATAGTTGCGTGCAGATTGTACTGCATGGGGTGGAAGGTGGATAGGGTTTTCTCAATCTTCTTCTCATCTGTGATCTACTTGCCACAGAGTTGAAAAATTGGTACAAATCATGTGCAAGGCAGAATTGTACTCCTAGACCGTCTTGAAGTTGGCAAATCTCAGTTTGATCCACTCTTGCTCTGCTTGAGGAAGAATGGTGTACTTTAGCCTCTCAAACCGCTTCTTAAGTGTGGTCCAGAGTGCTAGCGCGTTCTTCTCCGCCATGCACTCATTCTTGAGAGTGAGGCAGAAAATGAAGTGCCTGATCATTCTCTTCAGGCGTGGGGGCGTCATGCAGTCTGCCAATTCCAATAGCCGCGCGGAGCTTCTTGGCTCCAAGCACTATCTTGAGATCGGATGCCCACGTCAGATAGTTTTGGCCATGCTGGGCCAGCTCCTCGAACTCCTGGTTCGTGATGTCAGTCATCTACATATGTATATAAGTTTACTGCTGGTAAACATGCACGGAATAATTTACTGTGGGTAAATAAATGGTACAATAGGTTCTCGTAACGTTTCATAATTTTCTGTAAATTTTCTATAATTTTACTGCTAATTTCAGTGATTAAAAGCAATTTTCAGCAATTACAATTAACCAAAACAGTAAATAAATACAGAAAACACAGACAATAATAATGGCAGAAAAAAATAAGCTTCAAATTCTAAAAATAATTCAAAATTCGGATTCCCGAGGCCCTTTTATGCTAGAATATCAATTTTCAGCGAATTCTGCAATTTCTGGGGGTTTCTACGCAAATTTTCAGTTCAGATAAAAATTCGCGCAATTTTCTAATTTACTGAGGGGTTTTCTGTAAAATTCTGGACCAGCTCGTAAATTTGAGGGCTTATTCGTAATTTTTGGAACTACGAGGCCTTTTATGCAAAATCCGGGACTCATATGCAAATTTTGAGGGCTGCTCGATAAATTTCAGAGTTTCAGGGACAGATCTGCAAATTCGCCAGCCCCCCCGGGCCGGGTTTTTCTCCTCCGGCCCATCGCGCCTTGGCCCACACGGTCCGTTCTCTTTTCGGCCGTAAAAGGGCCATTTGGCAAGATGGCCCACCAACCGAGTTAACCCACGAGCGGGTAGGGTTTCCCCTGCTCCTCTTCGTGGCAGCGGCCCGAGTGACCGACTCAAGCGACATGTGCGGGAGGCGACTGTGGGCCTAGAGACGGCTCGGGCAGTTGCCGGTGGGAGCCAAGGCGCCGGCGCTTCGGGTGCAGAGTTCAAGTGGCGGTGTGGGCCAAAAACCGGAGGTGTGCGCTTCGAGCGTGGGCCAGCCAACGGTGGTGCAAGGTGACGCGCTAGAAGCGGCCATGCGGGGCAGTGAGCGCGGTGCGAAAGCCGATGGCTAGCGGTCGGCGAAGCGACGCGTGAGAGCGGCTGCAGGCCGAGCTCGGTGCGGCAGGCGGCGCGGCGTAGCGCACGAGGGCGGTCAAAGCGCGGCGAGCGGTGGCCACATGTAGGCGGCAGTCAAGTGGTGAAGGCGGTGCGGCGGCCTCGGGAGCGGAAGGGGCGCCCGGCTGCGGACCGTCGGCCGAAAGCTAGGGCGGCAGCCATATGCGGCACGACGGCACCGGCAGTGCAAGGTTCAAGGAGCGGCAGCTGGGCGCGGGACTCAAGTGGGAGCCAGGCGTGCGAAGGCGGCCAGCGGCGTGGTGCTTCGGGCACGGCAACCTCGGCGACGGGCGATGCTTCGAGCAACGCGCAGCGAGGAGGCAGTGGAGCCGAGGCGTCGGCGGCTCTGGGCGAAGCGCATGCGGGCGCAGTGGTGGTCGTTCGGCGCCGGCGGCACTGCTTCGGGAAGCGCCGGTGCTTCGGGCGTGTGGCCGGGGTTCGGTCGGCGGTGGGCCGGCAGCGTGCATGCAGGCATGGCAACGCCGGCGGCCCCTGGCGACTACATGCTGGCGGTGGACCGATGGCAGCTTCAGGCCGAAGCCCATTTTTTTCCGTGCAGCAGCCGAACAGGGGAACAAACCAATGCATAATTTTCCTCTTTTTTTCTCATTTCTAATCTACAGTGCAATCAACATCTACCTCGTTTCGCAATCTACCGATCGACATTGTGCCGGCGACTTCAGTCTGCTCGCGGTAGTTTAGGGCGGATTTGCACCGTAGAGATTCAATCTAGAACGTGAAAAGAATTGCGAATTCAAAGTGATCTAGAAAATTCAATCTATTAGGTGCTTCGATGATTACCTTCAATTCACCGGAGCGAAGTCGTGCTGATAACATGTTGAGGAACTGTCGCTGGCGACCAGTCCGATCAATTCCTCTGTTTAGAACAAATCGAATCAATCACAAAAGACAGAATAATAGATTGAACACACAGAGAGAGATAGAGAGAACTCCTGGTCTTTCTTTATTGCTTTTCATTCATGTGTACAAAATCTGCCGGTACGGCTCCCTATTTATAGACTACAATGAGGTGCCCACCATGAGCCGCGGGCTGCTGGCCCAGGCCCAGGTTTCCTAATAGGTTGCACCAGCCGCCGTTGTCGCTTGGCAGAGCACAGTTGGGCGGGCAGAAGTTGGTGGGCGTGATGGTGATGGACGTGTCCGGCTTACACCACTGCGTCTTGCTCGAGTCGCAGGTGATCGTGAAGCACGCGCCGTTGTTGAAGAGCGCCGTGCTCAGCGCCGCCGTGGTGGTCCCGTACCCGGCGTTGTACAGGTTGCCGTACCCGCATGCACCACCTGCATTGATATGATGTGTAATTTGCGTCCAGTTCAGCGAAAGCCTAGGATTTGCAACATGCAAATATTGCAGCCCAGGTTTAGAAAAGAAATCTACCCATGGTGCCCGAGCAAAGGATGCCTTGAATGCAAAGGCCCACAAGGTCACAAGAACGAGCAGTGCAGGTTTCTCCATTTCAGAGAGTATAGCACTAGTCCTCTACACATGGACTAAGTAATTAGCTAGAACGGCAAGTTCGCAGGTGTTTGTGTTGTACTCTGCAATTGCATTACGACACAAGTCGGCATCCCTATTTACAGTGATCTTACCATGATACTTGTGATCTCGTCGGTTATAAATTATAATTTGAAGTTTTTTTTATTTTAAAAGAAGGTTTTCTATTGTGATTTCGCGTAGAACTGGTCAGCTGATAATAATGGAAATAGTGTGTATACTGTTTAGCCCAGAAACATATATGGCCATTGGTTCTTCTTGACTCTTAACACACCATACACGGATTTTGCTAATGATTGAACCGTGTTCTTCCGGGTATTTCATTCTCTTAAAGAACATGTTTGATGCCCATGTGCAGTTTTCCCTTTCAAATCTCAAGAGGGAAGGAAGTACAAGTTAGTTGTGACACCAACTTCGGTTTTTTGGTGTCATTTTAAGATGTTGGACGACAAACTTTTCACGTATGTCTGAGCATGTGGCCATGTGATAGCTACAATTTAGGATGTGTTTCTAGTGGTGAGGGTGTCCTAAGTGCGCGCTTTGGCATTGAGTTAAAAGCATGGCCCCCATATCCTAAAAAATAAAGCCTGGAGCTTTGTTCCCCTGTCGAAATATTAGTTCTTATTGTGTTTTACTTGTATAGACTAATCTAAATATTTAGTTTGTGCCTTCGGAGGCTTACATACGAAAGGGACGGAATATGTGTGGTATTTTTCCACTGGGAATCAATTTTAGGTTTTTCTTTGGAGTTCCAACACTACCGTGAGAAAAAAAATTGAACTCCGTAAGCGCGTGTGAAATTGGTGACACGCTTTCTTAGCAGCCATTTTGCAGTAACACTGTCTGACTCTAATTAATCATGCACCGGTGATGCAACTTGTGAACGAATTATAACATATCAGATTGCATTAATCATGTATCAGCCGTACGTAGTCAACCCCGTAACCTTTGTTCTCAGATTACATAATAGTAATAACAAGGCTCGTCCGTTAGAACATGCATGCCTAACTAATTTAAACAACGCAACAAAAATCATTGACAATCATGTGCACCGATCGACATTTTAGCTCATCGATAAAAAATCAAGTGGTATATGTAGATATATTTATATCCGAACCGAAATTTGTAAATTGCATAACTGGGTCTTGATGTTAGCAAGACATCATCATGAGGTAGGTCGGTTGCAGACAAACAAAACTGCGACTTGTTAGTGCAGTGACTGTAATCTGTGGCCTTTCATTTGGACAGGAAAAGTTATTTGGACTTGGATGTGGATACGAATGTCAACTCTAGTACCTTTTATTTGGACAAAAATGTTTAACACATCCAAATCTGAATACTTAATCATTATCATTAATGAGAATATATACTTTTAAATCGAGCTAAACTATATATGCATATCCATGTATTCCTAAATGCTTTATCACTGTTTATTTTGTGCTCAGTTGTCCACACAAGACCATTAAAAGTGGGCGCGGTGGTAGTGAGATCCATAGATTTCATATATAAAATAGGTATGTACATCATTTTTTATGCCTTAGTATGTATGCAAATGGGTGCACACATTTATTTGCAACCAAGTGTTATAGGTATAAATGGTACCACGATTAATTAATTTGAAATGGCCAGTACTATGTATTGCACTAAATATTACGAAAAAACTGAAGTAGTTACTAAATGAACAGCACTATTTAGCATTCGGCATATATGAGATGGAATATTGTGAGTTTGTCTTACCGTGTTTGGAATTTAAAAGCACGTGAGTCACTACAAATTTCCTTAGACAACATGTTGTAGTAACATGTTGCATATATGACTTTTCTGTACCTCTCATATGCGACGAGTTTACAGAAAATAATGTCCTATTGGCAATGAAGTTGCTCGTTATTGACAGTTGTGGTAGTTTGCATGGGAACTGGTCAATTAGATGAACTGCATTGGATATACGTCCTAAGTCAACTGTAGAACATCTTTTAGGGGATTACTTAATTCCCCCCCTGTTCAGTTCGAACATGTGCAAGCAAAAGACAAATGACGTTTTCCTCTAAATATGTTCTAACGTTTTATTGTAGAAAACAGAGAAGATTCCAAGATAATAAAAAGTCAACAACTGTAACTACCACAACTGACGATGCATTTTTTTACAGGGATACGAAAAGTGACATATATTTGGTATGAACAGAACATCATCACGACATAAATTGCGGCCATATATCTGTATTTTTCTTGTAATCATCCTTATAGGCTATCTGGCTGTAGATTGAAGGTCATTACAAGTATCATAAGCACATGCTCTCTGAGTAATTGTAACTACCGCTAAAAAAGATCCATGCTCAAGAACCTTCTTAGCATGGGTTCTACTATTGATTACTCCCTAATCACAAAACTATTTTTTTCACCCTCAACTTTGAAACCCTTTGAACTTACACGCTGATTTACTGGAACGAGTCAAATATCCCCTCAACCCGATACCACCTTTAAGGATATCACTGATCGTTAGTAAGATAAGGGTAATGATAGATGTGATAGAGGAGATAATAAAATATGGGTGTGTTTTTTATTTGTTTTTAGAAGTCACCGGTTGATTCAGCATCATGTTTTGAGATGGAGATCTAGGGCCCTGCTTGAGGAGCTATAGCTTTTTGGCATTTTTGTCATAAGCTATTTTTTGGCTTTCTAGCTGCAAAACAGTTGTAGCTTTGTTCTACGAATCTGTTTGCAAGTTTGGTTTTTATTGGGTTGGCTAGCTGCTTTAATATATGCAATGTCTCAAATACCCTTGACCCATGTAATCATTCGTTTGGTCACTACTAAGGCCAAATATCACCAGTTTCGGAATTTCTTCCATAATTTTACTACTAATTGAGAGTGTAATAAATATGTATATGGTTGTACCGGTTCAAAAACCTATAAAGCATCATAATCAATTTTCAAACTTGATTGTATTTCACATGTAACATCCCAAAATCCAGGTAGCTTGAAAATGTGTAAATTTAAAACTTTTTTACTTGTGTTTTGTTGACATTTAGTTTTTATGATTTTTGACTAAAGTTTCTCCAGAAAATAACTTGTGAACACTAACTTTGGGGAAAAGAATATATAATTGATGAAATCCAAATTGAATTAAAATTCGAATCTGAAAAGATGATTTAGAAAATGGCGTAGGAAAATTTATGGAAAAAACTATGATATGGATCAAACCACAAGATGAGACTGAATCCAAGGGTTGCTCGATCTTTTACGGTGGTAGAACAGCTAGATATAAGTGGAGCACGAATCACAAGATGCAACTCGCACTAAGATAATTTTACTCCCATGCATACCACAACACACGATCGATAAATAGAGATCAAAGATCAGCGGATAAATACCTACACCACAGTAGGAACCAATATGCCAAAATAAAATCTTAGAAGGAAATTCACAAGAATACAATAGAACAGGGATGAACCCTAACACCCAAAGGCCAACGCACCTATTTAAATTCATAATTTAAACCCTCCTCATGCATGTATGCTACCCTTAGCCTTTTATAGGCAACTCTAACTCACGGCCTTACGACCAGACGCATGCACGCTTATGTTATCTAAAGCATGTCTCAAATAGAAAGGATACTATTTGGTTCTCTTAAGGAATTCCAGTTTTTTTCTAGAAAAAGAAAATGAACCGATTGGTAGAAACAATCTTGGAAGATTAATCTTCTTCATATAGATCTTTATGGAGGTCATGGGCCCCACCTTGCTGCATACAGATAAGCGAGAGACACACACGAAGGAAAATGTTTGACATTGAGAAGGACATCATGCCGATCTCCTCCTTGATTTTCTCTTGTTTTATGTCCAAGAGTTGTAAACAAGTAGATGACCTTCTCCCTTCCATGATGTTTCTCTACAGTTGCTTCTTTGCATGTGCAGCATAATAAGATTTGTTTCCTTGCATGCATGCAATCTCTTCCTTCTTTTTCTCCCAGGCTAAACTGGCATGCAATTCCCTTCCCTTGGCTGCCAGCCCGTCAAGAGATGCATGCACACATGCATCCTTGGGAGCTGCACCCTTAGCCTCCATGCACAACATGCATCCCTGATTTGATTGCCTTTTAGTTTTGTCAAGCACCAGGAACTCACTTGCCTACCCATGTATGTGTGTTACACTTGCTTGATTCCACATGATCTTGACACAGTGGTACAATACAAGAAATACAACCAATCTTAATGGTATTCAGGGGGATTCAACTGGAATTTATGAAGAAGCTCCAGGAAGGCTTCGCTCGCTCGCTCAAAAAGCTCTAACGCTCGTTTACGAGTGGAGTGCATAAGCCCTTATTGAAGTAGGGCGAGGCCTTACTACACGAGCTCGTAAGTCAAGCACGGAACGAGCCTTGTCTACGAAGCTTCGCTTCATCATCTTGCTTGCTTCTGGCGAAGCTTAACGCACTATAACATAGGCATGCATGATGGTATGGTAGGAAGACTCCTTTTAAGGCCGACCACTACATAGGAGCGATAGGAAGCCAAGCCGTCAAAAGGAAAGGCGAGCAGCCCTTATTGCAATAGCAAACGGCCTACTTATAGCCCTATTTATACTCTTTCTCGGGGACTTCAACGGGCCTTACAAGCTCAATAAATTGCAATTCTTCACCTTTTCCTCAGACAGTGGGAATGAATTTTCTCACACACACAGCTGCACACATGCCGTTAGGCTCAGCATACACACAGGCACACGTCTAACTACATACGTATGCATTTTGTTTTCTGTTTTTCGCCGCATAGAACCATCTCCTGCTTTGGCACTACCAAAGCATAACCTAACTTTGCACTTAATTCAGAAACATAAGTTGATGATGTAGTGCTCATCCAGGCCGTGTCATCCTCCCCTCCTTCGAGCAAGACCGTCCTCGGTTTCGAGTTTGTCATCAAGTCTTCTTCCATAGGTTGAACGGGTGGTCGAGAAAAATTCAGTAGCTTTGTCCACATTCTTTGTCTTCTTCCTTTTGGGCTTACGTGGTGCTGGCGTGAATTGACATCACGTCAACACTTTCATCTCCTCCCACGTGGAACACCATGGCTTTTATCGCCTATCTCGATCTTCTTGCACGCTGTCCCACCATCTTTGAACATGATCATAAAATGTTCTTTTCACAATTCTCGTCTTAATGATAGAAGAGAGTCTGCGATCCTTGAAGAATTGCTCCATCGCTTCCTCCCACACAATGTAATCTTCAGGAGTTGTCCTCATCTTTAGCATTGTCATGGTTGGCGGTAGCATCTCCAAGAATTTTGCATCTAACAAGGCAGCCGACGCGAATCCACTATGAGCAACCATCGCTCTGATACCAAATGATGTGGATCAAACCTCGAGATGAGATTGAATCCAAGGGTTGCCCGATATTTCACGGTGGTAGAACAACTAGATATAAGTGGAGCACGAATCACATGATGCAACTTGCACAAAAATAGATAATTTCACTCCAGTGCACACCACAACACATGATTGATAAATAGAGATCAAAGATCAGTGGGCAAATAACTACATCACAGTAGGAACCAACACACTAAGATAAAATCCTAGATTGGAATTCACAAGAATACAGTAGAACAAGGATGAACACTAATGCCAGAAGGCCAACACGCACACGCATTTTACTTCATAATCGAAACTTTTCTCATACATGGATGCTACCCTTAGCCTTTTATAGGCGACTCCAACTCACGGCCTCACGACCAGATGCACGCACGCTTATGTTATCTAAAGCATGTCTCAAATAGAAAGGATACTATCCAGTTCTCTTAAGGAATTCCGGTTCTTTTCTAAAAATAAGAAAATGAACCGACTGGTAGAAGCAATCTTGGAAGACTAATCTTCTTCATACATATCTTTACGAAGGTTGTGGGTCCCACCTAGCTGCATACAGATAAGTGAGAGACACACACGAAGGAAAATGATTGACGTTGAGAAGGACTTCATGCTAATCTCCTCCTTTATTTTCTCTTGTTTTATCTCCAAGAGTTGTAACCAAGTAGAAGACCTTCTCCCTTCCATGATGTTTCTCTACACGTTGCTTCTTTGGATGCGCAACACAATAGGATTTGTTTCCTTGAATGCATGTAATCTCTTCCTTCTTTTTTTCTCCAAGGCCAATCCAGCATGCAATTCCTTTCCTCAACTGTCAGCCCATCAAGAGATGCATGCACACACGCATCCTTGGGAGCTGCACCCTTAGCCTCCATGCATAGCATGCATCCCTAATTTGATTGCCTTTTAGTTTTGTTAACCACCAGGAACTCACACACCTGCCCATGTATGTGTGTTACACTTTCCTTACTTGATTCCACATGATCTTGACAGTGGTACACATACACATAGCTGCACACATGCCGTTAGGCTCAGCGTACACGCAGGCACATGTCTGACTATGTACGTATGCATTTCCTCTTCTGTTTTCCCCGCATAGAACCATCTCCTCTTTTTGCACCACCAAAGTATCATCTAACTGTACTCTTAATTCAGATACATAAGTTGATGATGTAGTGCTCATCTGGGCCGTATCAAACGATTTCTTGAAACTTCATTAAAATAACATTCCAAAAACTCAAATATATGTTCATTGTACTAGAAATAAAAGTTGGAATATTTTGAACATGTTTTTCTGAAATTTTCCAAATTCAAAAGTGCACAAGAATCTCCACTATGTCAAGACCCTTCACAAAACTTTTCATAATTTTTAGAGCCAATTTTCCATATCTAAAATTTTCTCAAACCTCTCAGCCCACCTCATCTCCCACACCTTCCCTCACTGCCACATAGGGCCCACCTATAAGGCATCTTCTTCCAACTCTTGCCATCAGACAGGAAAACCATGGTATAGCTACCCTTTGTTTTGATGCCACTACCCACCATTTCTCTCTCCGCTGTCAGCCTTCTATAAGGCATCTTCTTCCACCTCCTATCACCACTCCCTTTTCTCCTGATGTCGTCCTGGAACATTAATAATAGCAGCTCATGCAAACTGGAGTGCGCCCATGACATCCCACAAGCATTCCCACTGCATCATCATGTCCATCCCACTAACCGAGTTAGCCACAATGCGACTGTTTTAACTGACACTAGCAGATGCGTCCACCATAGCCGCTATGATGACAACCGCTGTGATGACATCACCATTCCCCACACCCCAGTGAACTTCCCACATTTCTAACCATGTCACATTGCATTTCACATCCCCTATAGTATTTCCCCCAAACAAATTTCTTGATTCCTACAGTAATTGGATGGGATCAAGTCATCTTCTCTAACTCCGTCCTACCACCACCGCTACGCCATTGCCCTCCACCTCAGTGAGTTGCGGTTCGATCCCTTTCACTTATAGCATGCATGACCTCTCCTTGAGCTAATACATTCCTCATCCGCAGTTGCCCATCATTGTAGAACTCCCTCACCATGAACATCCTTACCGTCGCCGCTACTCCTCATTGCAGAGCAGCCTCAGTGCCCCTCTGTTCCCAATATTAGCACTGGTGAGTTCCTATCAAGGTCTCAGAGCTCGTGTTGCTGTCCGCATCATTGCGCCCGTGGCTGTCCATGGCACCGCCACAAAAGACGATACCGACACTCTCTGGTGACCATATCCTAACAGCCACCACCCTCAGTTTCTCCAGGCTCCTCTTGATCCATTTTGCTACATTCCAGAGCATCATAGCTACCATAGATGAGCTCGCTGGGAATTAGCCTGTCGGTGGTCATGTAACAACCTAAATTTCCAACAAAAGCAAAAATGAGGGAAGTTTAAAACTTTTGCATCCATATTATTTCCTTGGCTTTTAATGGAGTTTCTTTGGAAAAGTAATTTGCGAACATAAATATTCAAAAGTAATGTACATTGGAAAGAATTCAATTAGAATTCAAAATCAAATTTGAAAAGATGACCCTAAAATTACCTTGGATAATTGACAATAGAAATCATCCCAAAACTAGCAAATATATTTATAGCACTAGAAATAAAATGTTGGACATGTTTTTGAATTTATTAGAATCAAAACAATGCATAATACATAAAATAGTATCTTTCAATGAATTTTTTTAGCAAAATCCAAGGTATAAATAATTCTAAAGAATTTACACAATGATCTGAACTATGTTAGGAGAAACCATAAAAAGTTTTAGAATTTTTGGAGCTCATTTGATGCATCTAAAAATTTCCCAAATCTCTAAGGTGGGGCCCACCAGTCAGGTCACCCTCTCTATCACTTAAGTCCCAGTGCTAATGAGTCAGACCAAACCCCACCCATTAGGCCACCTTGCCTCCACCCGCTGATGAGCTGGACCTAGTGGCAGACTCCATCTTCCACCTCCATGCACCGCACCTCCTCCACCATGGCCACGACAATGCTGCCAGTTTCTGATGTTGTGCCCATGGTTTCCCCGCTCATCTACCCAGCCTCAACTACCCATCGTATCGCCATGCCGAGTTCCCCACACCTTTGTCCTCTCTTTGTGTCATACATCGCTGAGAAGAACTGGGCCGCACAGCTCCACCGTGCTCCCAAGTTCTTGCGAGTCAATCATGGCCATACCATCTCTAGAAAGCCAATCCAACTATGCCATGGTCTTTCTCATCTCACCCTCACTTCATTCCTGTGAAAGCTCTCTAGTGGACCCTTTCCTCCCTCACCACACTTAGAACACACCATCTTCCTACGCGTCAATGAGTGTGCTCCACCGAGCTCCACTGTGGCGCAAGCTCTCTAGTGGACCCTTTGCTTTCCTATCTGTGTCATCTTGTGTTCTATGTCCCCTAGAGCTTTTCCCCTCATTTATTTTGTGAATCATGTAGGCGCTCATCGGGTTTGAGCCATCGTCCTCGTTGCTGGCCTAAACCACCACCACAAGGCATTCTTCCCCTCTGGTGAGACCTAACCTAATCCCTTGCTCCTAGAGCGTCCTCGGCTCATTCCTAGGCTCACACAACCCTCCCTTGCAGCTCTCCCTCGCCGAGGAGCCCCCATGTCATGGACATCATCTGCGTTGCCACTGCTCACCGTCACCTCTCTGATGTCACCAACCACCTCGGTAGACTCCTAGTAGCTCCTACATGCTCATGCACTGCTTTAATTTGGAAATGCACCACCATAGCTTAGCCATTGTCATGGCTAACCGCAGCATCGCTGGTGCTCTTCAGTGACTGTTTGGACCTAGCGGACCGTGCCTTTGGCTTCACCAGTCCCATGTCAATGCTGAAACCGTAGCTCCCCTAACTGTCGGTGAGCTCATCGGAGCTCTACTTCACTCAGCTTGCCTTCCCCTCCCTGACAGTGGGCCCGACCTATTAGGAGGATTAACTAAGCGCTACTGACCTGGTCAAACTTAATGTGTATATGACTTGTGAGCTCGAGACTATTTGTTTATTGAAATTATATTGAAAATCTGATTTAAAACATGTGAGTATGACATGTAGGACCCACATGCAGATAACATTTTAAAACATGAGAGTATGCCAGGTAGGACCCACATATCATAATGTTATTTAGTTTTAATAATATATTTGAAACTAATGATCTATGACAAGTGGATCTGGTCAAAATCAGTTAAGGAATTTTAATTAAACCAAAAACTAAGACATGAGTCACTGACACATGGGACCCACATGGTAAATAAATAATTAAAATGTGATTTGAACCTGTGATTATGACATGCATGGCCCTCCTATCAGTTAATTTGGAAACTAATAAAACACTGACAGATGGACCCCCCATGTCATTCTAATGAAACAAGAAATATAGGTTTTCCTTTAGAAATAAAAAATACAAATTAAAATCAAAATTCGTGTACAATACTATTTGTCATTTTCTCAATAATGTTTTAAACCAAATAAAATTCAAATAGCCATAACTTTTGCATATGAACTCCAAATAGAGTGAATTTTGTCTCTAAACTTTTCTTAAATCAATATATATCCAAATATGCAAAATTATTTAAAATTTTTCTCTATTTAATTTCATTTGGCTCTTATTTATATTTATCTGAATTTTATCGAATAGACATTATCGTGCCAGACAATTTTGAGAATGCTTCAGAACCATTCTCTAAGCAATAACAAAAAGGAAAGCTTCCCCTTTGACCATATTGATCCCAATATTTCAATTATTGCATATTATTTTCAAAATCTATTTTGCATGCGTGTGTGTTCCATTAAAATTGCTATACTGTGCGTGACAGTAGTCATATCCATTTGAATGCATTGAGCCTCCTTGCAATTTTGATATCCTTATTGTTGTAATACTTAGGATATGGTTTGGACAATAGCTAATATAATTTTTGGTATATTACATTGAATATTTGGTCAAGATGCTTAGCCATGCAATAGTTTTTGCTAAATTTGGAAAAAAAATATATAGGACATGGAAAATTTTGAAATGTTGAACCAAAGGGGGAACCTCTATTAGTTTGGTATAAAATAAAATGAAAACTTAGATTTTGATGTGGGTGAGTTATATTATGATATGTTAGATGTCAGAAGGTATCTTACATGTAGATAGAGAGAGATCCTTGCCTAGGTCAATTAAGGATCGAATGCTATTGCCACACATCAAGTCTAAGCGTACAACCACATGTGCTATATGGGCTTTGGCTTTAGCTGATTAAGTTGTCTACATCTAGTCTTGCATTTTAGTAGGTCAAAGTAGTGAGGGAATTCTAGGAAGATTTACTTGTAGGGGCTCCTTTTACAAAGGTGTTGGGACCAAAGCTTGCCAATACAACGGTGTGTGCCCACTTGGATACGGACCTAAGTGAGGGTCCTCACTTGGGGCATGGACCTACGTGAGTGTTCAATGCTCACTTGGAGGATGGACATAAGTGAGGATTCACTGTCACATCCCAAAATTTGGCTTTTTGAAAAATTTAAATTCAAATTAATTATTTTAAGGTAATTGGGTTTTACTTGGTTTTTATTTGCCTTTCTGGATTTTTCTGGAATTTAAAAACTATTTTCAGAATTTAAAAAGTAATTCAAAATATGAAAATTAAATATCAACAGTAGTTAAAAATAATTGTATTAAATCCAAAATATCTCCAGGAGCTTCTGTGAATTTTTCTGGAATTTTTGGAGGTATTTTCATATTTTTCTGAGGCCTAAATAATTTTCTAGCCTTTTCTGAAAATCAAAATCAAATTCTGAAAATAAAATCCCTCCCTTTTTCCTCCAGCCGACACGTGGACGGCCCAGATCCGCCCACGTCGCCGCTCGGCCTGATCCCGGCCGCACCTCCCTCCCCCTCGCTGTCCAGCGGGCCCGGCCCGTCAGCCGGCAGCCCCGCCTTCCCCTCCTCCTCGCCCGACGCGTGGACGGCTCGGAGGAGCCGCGTCTTCGCGCCCGGCCTCAATTCACCGCCCGATCTTTTCCCCGAGCCGCGTGGCAGCCATCCGCACCGCCCGCCCGCTCTCTCCTCTCTCTCACTGCACGCGGGGCCCACCTGTCGGGTCCGTCGTCCCCGCGGAGCCGGCGCCTTCCTTTTCCTTCCCCCTCTTTCCTTTTTCGCCGGCCGACCGAGACCGCGCCGGATCCCGCCTTGCCTTACCCGGCCCCCCTCGGTTTTGGAAGTCCCGGACGCCGCCGCGACCGAATCCCCGATCTCCCGGGCTCCCCTTCCATCGGCGCCCCCTCTTTCCCATTTCTCCCCTTTCCTTCCTTTTTCCGGCCGACACACCGGCGAGCAATTGTGCGCCCGTGTCCTTTCCTCCGCCCCTATAAATAGCTCCCCCGGCTCCGCCTCCTCCCGCACCACCTCCCAGAGCACTCCACCTCTCTCCCTAAGCCCCGAGCGCCGTCGCACCGCGAGTTCCCCGTGCACCCACGGTAAGTACTCCGGCGAGCCTTCGTCGCCGCCTCGGTCATCTCCGGAGCCCGCCATCGCCACCTCGAGCTTCCTCGCGCCCGGGCGAACATCCCCGACACCTCAGCCGCCCCTCCCCGCCGCCGGAGCGCCGTCGCGCCGGAGGACCCGAGCCAGCTCCGCCACCTCCTCGTCACCGGCCTTCTCCGCTCGTCGCCGCACCTCGTCGACCCCTCCAACCGAACCCCCTTCGCTCAAGGATTGCATTTCACGCGTCACCCGAACCCCTCCGACCCTCCCTCGCCGCCGACGACCCTGCCTCCGGTCACCTTCCCCGGCCTCCCCTCTGGCAGGTAACTCAAAAGGTTTGATTGCCCTATATGGGTAGGCAAAGCCTCCCCGCTCACTTGGCTATCACCGCTCGCTCTCCCCTCCCCCGACTCCCTCGGCGCGCGTTAGAGCCCTCGGTTCCGCGCGCGGAGGTTGAGTTTTTCATTTATTTTCCGGGCTGACAAGTGGGTCCCACCCGTCAACGGCCGCCGGTCTGCGCTGGCCACTGCCGCCTGGGCCCCACCTCTCTGTGCTATCTCTGACAAGTGGGCCCGGAGTCCAGTGGGTCCCATGTGTCAGAGGCTGAGCCGTGGGCTCACTGTCCAGTGGGTCCCACATGTCAGTGACCGCCAGTGGTTACTGTTCAGTGGGTCCCACCTGTCAGTCTCTCAAAATAAAAATAGAAATTAAAATTTAATTCTCCAGTGGGTCCCACCTGTCAGAAATTTCCGAATTTCTCGATTTATTCAAATCTGAGATTTTCAAATGAGCATAACTTTCTCATTTTAACTCCAATTCCAGCCATTCAAATTTCTAAATTCATCTAAAATCATAATCTATCCAACTATGGCCTCTGTTGAATTTTTGGATTTTATTTGAATTTTCGTTTGTATTTATTTGTTTGTTGCTTCGTCTTTCCTCGCGTAGATTGCAACGTTGTCGACGATCTCTCTACACAGCAGCAAGAAGACCCAGAAACCCTGCAAGAAGGCAAGTCTCCTTTGATCATCTTGAACCTATGATTTTGAAATATTTTAATTATTTTAAATGTTATGCATTGCTATTTACATAAAATGATAATTCAAATCTTAAGGTAGTAGTTAATCCAACCTTGTTATGCCCTCCATTGGAATTGATTGTCATGTACCCTTGTCACCCTAAAACTTCCTTTGTCTCATTAATGAGATTATTATTTATTCTTTGACAATGATAGTATGGTAGTATAATGCTTAGTCATGCTAAATATATACCCTTGGAACTTTGAAACTGGGAAATTATGATTTACTGTTGAAACCCTTGTGTTTACAAAGTTGTGGTGATTGGAGTTACCACTGTTTCCTTTAAAATAAAATAAAAATGTGAAAGATGGTTTAGATTAGGGTGGATGGTTGGTTTGGCTTGGTGCAGTTAGCACGAGATCTTGTTAAGCGTATGTTCCACCCTAGTCAATTAAGGACCGACGCTTGTGTTTGTCCAGACTGAGCATTAACCGTACAACCACAAGTCTATATGGGTACGACCTAGCTGACTAACTTATGATAGTCTAGTTTAGGTGCCACCAGTGGAAAGTGGGTGCCAGGGATGGACTGGTTATTCACAGTGAGGGACAGGGATTTACTGTACTCATATGGCGCAAGAGGGGACTTCAGATTGGGCGGATTTAACCCTTCTGCGGTGAAACCTCAGCGGGTGGTATCTAGCTAGATTAGAGTAAGGTAAAGGCTTTGTGGTATTTTATCTGGGTCTCATGCCAAGGAAGCGTGTTGACTTTTAGGATAATTTATCTCTTGTGGGTAAAGTTGTACAACCTCTGCAGAGTGTAAAACTATTCGAATAGCCGTGCCCACGGTCAAGGGCGGGCAAGGAATGCATTCACATGGTAGATTTCTGGTTTTGGATTTAAAAACAAAAGATTTGTATTCCGAGGGTGGAGGGAACTCTCGGAAGGGAATCCTGGCGGATGGAGCCAGAGAGGGTGGATGGAACCCGCAGTTTAAAACTTGACCAATGGTAATTGGTTAGATAGTGTTGGTAGTTGGAACCTTCACTAGAAAATTAATTCTGTTAAAACATTTACTTCATTAAATGTTGCCTTCGAAAATAACTAGTAGTAAGTGAGATTTCAAATATTGCTTTGTGCAAAAGAAACATATGGCCCTCCTTTGTTAAGCCTTGCATCTATGCATTTTTCCCAAGACTTGCGGAGTACTTTATGTACTCACATGCTACACTTAAAAATAAAATCTCAGAGGAAGTTGAAGCTCAGGAAGGTGACTACGACTACTGCTTCGCTTGTGGCTGCGATGGATTCTTCCCGGAGGACTAGGTCGCGCTTCCCCAGTCAGTTGCCTATGGCGAATTGATGGGTCGTCCTCGAGTTTTATTTGCTTCCGCTTTATTTCTTGTGTGCGAGGTCTTAAACCTCCATTGTAATAATGAGACCCTGTGGTCAGTACTCTTATTTACTGTAATAAATCGTTGTTGGTGATGTTTTCCATTCTGTTTGACTGTGTGCACTAGCTTTGATCTGGGACTAGTGCTGTAATACATAGAGGGTCCGGGTTTGATAATCCGGGGGCCCGACAGAGATGGTATCACAGCCAATTTGACTGTAGGACGTGACCTAGATTAGGAATGGCAAACCATAAGGACATATATTTATAAAAAGAGTATATTAAAAAAAATGTGTAAGCTTCTTTGCTTCTACTCTCTTCCTACTTAGAATCTCGTTCTTGTCTCCAACTCCATTTGTTAAAACTTTTACTAATCTTTTCTTTCACTCAACTTTGTAGATGGTTGGTTCATCCTCCGCTGCCCCGTGGGACTACTACTCACATGGAGAGGATGCTGGAGCATTCGCTAGCCTTCTCCGGTAGCTGATGCAGTGTTTGGAGTACCGTCAGCCGCCCATCTTCAGGGGTCGGAAGACGCGGATCCTGGATCGAGACTCTTGGACGATGGAGGTATCCTGTATGCACGGGAAGAGGAATTCAAGTCCCACCCCTACCCCATCAAGCACCCTCGGTCCCGCTGTTTCGACGCTGTCCAGGACGCAGCACGCCTCGCCATTGACGAGTTGTGCCACCTGCACAAGGATGCTGTACATCAGTCCCCTTTTTGCTTCTTCATCAACCCCAGGGTAGGACAGAGGTATCCAGATCCCTTTGATATTCCAGCTGACGATCCTCGACTGTCACATCAGGTGCAGCTCACCCAGGCGATGGCAGTCACTTATGCTAGAGCTCAGGAGGAGATTGGACAACTTCGGATGCTTCTCACTTCCAGCTACCAACATTCAGACATGCTTCGCGCGCAGCTTCTTCAGAGCCAGGCAGCTGAGTTTGAGTTGAGACGTCTCCGGGCCGCAGCCGACTACGCGTCGTCTTCACCCATAGTTGATTACACGCCGTCTTCCCCAGTACCAGCTGTCATCCCCAACAACCCGGCACCAGCTCGACTTTCAGGACTCCACATCAGACTTACCGCACGCAAGAAGGTGCGACGCCCCAGTCCGCCACCTGTCATCACTCTCAAGAAGCGCAAGCCTTCTCCTTCGCGTTCTCGGTCGACTGCCTCCAGTCGTAACCGTGCCTCAGCCGAGTGTGACTGTTCACGTCACCACGTGAGAGAACGCCAGGAAGACCCGGAGGAGGATCCAGAAGAGGACCCGGAAGAAGACCCTGAGGAGCGCGTCTTTGGAGAGGATTAGTAGTCTTTTGAGTCAGTAGTACCCAAATAAAATGTCCGCGTCCTTAGAACGCTTATTGTTATGTTTTGGTGTGCTAGATGGACTGTACCAGGCCTATGTGCACTTGTGGTGCAGCCATCCTTGGAGTTATCTTGATTTTAATAAAAGTTTTCCCCTAAGTGGTTGCTAGTTCTTTCTTGTGTGTTGGCTTGGGATGTGATTTAGTTCCCCTAATCTCTTACCTTTGCTAATTCCCTCTTACCTTCTGCTAACCTAAACCACTTCAGATGGTGAACACGAGGAGCAACCCTGGCAGCAGCCGTGACGCCAACAATCAGCCAGAAGACAACATTCCACCACCTCCCGCTCAGGCCCCCAACTTGGAGCAAATGATAGCTATGCAGCTGCAGTTACTTCAAGCTCTCGCCCAGAACCAAGTGCAGCCAGCCCAGCATGCACCCAACCAGGCACCTCAGTCTAAGTTGGGAGAATTCATGAGGACAAGGCCTTTGTCCAAGAAGATGCTCAGCGCCAGCTGTACGAAAATCGGAAGAGGAAGTTTCAAGCACAGCAAGGAGCAAGCAGCTCTCGATTCCGCCCCAACGCACCTCACTATCACAAGCTCTCAGAGTCAAGCGTGCCGAGGACTCCCTTTTCAGGACCCCGCCCAAATCCACAAACTCCCCGGGCAAACAATGGTGGCCAACCCCCGCAGAACAAGACTTCAGCAGCAGGAGTGCAGTGCTTTAACTGCAAGAACATGGGGCACTATGCCAGCAACTGTCCCCACAAACGCCCAGCAATGACTCCGGTTCGTTTCAATCTGGGGACTACACCAGCAAGAGCTCCGACTGCAGGTCAAGGCCGTGGGGCACCACAGACCCCAAGGACTCCACAAGTGGTGAGCAGAGGGCATCTCAACCATGTGACCGCGGAAGCAGCCCAGGATGCACCCGACGTAGTTCTGGGTAAGTTTCTTGTCAACTCAGTAATTGCATCAGCATTATTTGATTCTGGAGCTTCGCATTCTTTTGTGTCAAAAGATGTGGTGGAAAGGTATAATTGGGATGTGAGTAAACTACAGAACCCCATGCTAGTCCAGTCCCCTGGAAAGGAAATGAGGACTAACACAGTTTGCCTTGACGCAACTGTGGATATAAATGGAGTTAAGTTCTTAGCGAATCTTATTATAATAGACTCCAAGGGTTTAGATGTAATACTTGGAATGGATTGGTTAACCAAGTATAAAGGACAGATAGATTGTGCTGACCGAGCTGTTACAATCACTAACTCTGATGGGATTCAAGTAAGGTATAAGTCAAACTCCCTTACCCAGAGCAGGTGTAGTTTGAACAGCGTAAAGGGAGTGACTCTGGAAAAAGTACCTATAGTGAGTGAGTACCCAGATGTATTCCCTGAAGATTTGCCCGGAATGCCGCCAGACAGGGAAGTAGAATTTGTCATCAACCTAGTACCTGGAACAGCTCCAATTTCCAAGAGACCTTATCGGATGTCTGCAAATGATTTGGCGGAAGTTAAGAAACAAATTGAAGAGCTACAGGATAAAGGATTTGTAAGGCCAAGCTCGTCACCTTGGGGAGCACCAGTACTGCTAGTAAAGAAGAAAGATGGTAGTCTTCGCATGTGTGTGGACTATCGATCATTGAATGATGTGACTATTAAGAACAAGTACCCTTTACCCAGAATAGATGATCTGTTTGATCAGTTGAAAGGATCATGTGTATTCTCTAAGATTGACCTTCGATCAGGATATCACCAATTGAAGTTAAGACCAGAGGACATACCCAAGACCGCATTTGCCACCCGTTATGGATTGTATGAGTATACAGTGATGTCTTTCGGTCTAACCAATGCCCCAGCATACTTCATGAATCTGATGAATAAGGTGTTCATGGAATATTTGGATAAGTTTGTGGTTGTATTCATCGACGATATTTTGATATATTCCAAGAATGAGGAAGAACATGCCGAACATTTGAGGATAGTTTTGGAAAAGCTCCGAGAAAATCAGTTGTATGCCAAGTTCAGTAAGTGTGAGTTTTGGTTGAAGAAAGTAGCTTTCTTGGGCCATGTGATTTCGGCAGGAGGAGTATCCGTAGACCCGGAGAAAGTTAATGATGTGCTCAATTGGACACAACCAAAGTCAGTATCCGAGATCAGAAGTTTTCTTGGATTGGCTGGTTACTATCGTCGATTTATTGAAGGTTTCTCCAAGCTTGCAAGACCACTCACCCAGTTGCTGAAGAAGGAAAAGAAGTTTGAATGGAGTAAACCATGCGAGGATAGTTTCCAAGAGCTGAAGAAGAGGTTAACTTCTGCACCAGTGTTGACGCTTCCGGACATTAGGAATTATTTCGAAGTCTTCTGTGATGCGTCAAGGCAGGGACTAGGCTGTGTACTGATGCAAGAAAGAAAGGTAGTAGCATATGCCTCAAGGCAGCTGCGACCCCATGAAGGAAATTACCCAACGCATGATTTAGAGCTCGCTGCCGTAGTGCATGCACTGAAAATATGGAGGCATTACTTGATTGGTAACCGTTGTGAAATTTACACGGATCACAAGAGTTTGAAATATATATTCACTCAACCCGATCTCAACATGAGGCAAAGGAGATGGCTTGAGTTAATAAAGGATTATGATATTGGAATACATTATCACCCAGGAAAGGCTAATGTGGTAGCAGATGCCTTGAGCAGAAAGAGTTATTGTGCCAAGCTGAGGATTAAGGACAGTATGCCTGCCCTTCAAGAAGAGTTCCAATGGCTCAACCTAGAAGTAGTGGAGGAAGGATTTCTAGCCACTTTGGAAGTTCAACCAACCTTAGAAGATCAAATCAGAGCAGCTCAAAAGGAGGACAAGTATGTCCAGGAGATCAAGGATAATATGAAGAAAGGGAAAGCCTCGGGATTTTCAGAGGATGAAGAAGGTACCCTTTGGTTTGGGAAAAGAATTATTGTACCTGAAAAGAAAGAGGTAAAGGAGTTAATATTGAAGGAAGCCCATGAATCTGGATATTCAATTCATCCTGGGAGTACCAAGATGTACCAAGATCTCAAGGAGAGGTATTGGTGGTCAAGTATAAAACGAGAAATTGCAGAATACGTAGCCTTGTGCGATGTATGCCAACGGATTAAAGCTGAACACCAGAGACCTGCTGGACTTCTGCAGCCATTGCAGATCCCTGAGTGGAAATGGGAAGAAATTGGTATGGATTTTATAACTGGATTACCAAGAACCAAAACAGGGCACGATTCAATTTGGGTTATAGTGGATCGTTTGACAAAAGTCGCCCATTTCATTCCAGTAAAGACCACATACTCCGGGGATAGACTTGCAGAGTTGTACATGTCAAGAATTGTGTGCTTGCATGGGGTTCCAAAGAAGATTGTGTCAGATCGAGGAACCCAGTTCACTTCGAGATTTTGGCAAAAGCTACATGAACTTTTGGGCACAAACTTAAACTTCAGTACAGCTTATCATCCACAGACAGATGGTCAAACAGAAAGAGTAAATCAAATCCTGGAAGACATGTTGAGAGCTTGTGTACTGGCAAACAAGAGTAATTGGGATCAGAGTTTGCCCTATGCAGAGTTCTCCTACAACAATAGTTATCAATCCAGTTTGCAAATGTCTCCGTTCGAAGCCCTATACGGCAGGAAGTGTAGGACTCCATTGTATTGGAAGGAAACAGGAGAAGGACAAGTGTTTGGACCAGATGTGCTGAAGCAAGCAGAAGAACAGGTTCGTCTAATCCAAGACAGATTAAAAACAGCACAAACCAGACAGAAGAGCTATGCGGACAATCGCCGTAGAAGCTTAGAATTCGTACCTGGGGATCATGTCTATTTGAAGGTGTCACCTCTCAAAGGAATGAGACGTTTTGGAGTCAGTGGAAAGCTAGCTCCCAGATTCATTGGACTTTTTCCTGTTGTGGCGAAACGAGGAGAAGTTGCTTACCAGTTGGAGCTTCCACCTCAGCTGTCAAAGGTGCATGACGTCTTCCATGTGTCTCAGCTAAGAAAGTGTCTTAGAGTTCCAGAAGAGCATATGCCTCTAGATGAAATAAATGTAAAGGAGGACCTCACTTATCCAGAATATCCAGTCAAGATATTGGAGGAAGCAGAGCGCCGTACGCGCAGCAAGGTTATCAAGTTCTGTAAAGTGCAGTGGAGCAACCATTCAGAATCGGAAGCAACTTGGGAGCGTAAAGAGGATCTAAAAGAAGAGTTCCCCGACCTTTTTCCCAGTCCATCCGAATCTCGGGGTCGAGATTCTTTCTAAGGGGGGTAGGTTTGTCACATCCCAAAATTTGGCTTTTTGAAAAATTTAAATTCAAATTAATTATTTTAAGGTAATTGGGTTTTACTTGGTTTTTATTTGCCTTTCTGGATTTTTCTGGAATTTAAAAACTATTTTCAGAATTTAAAAAGTAATTCAAAATATGAAAATTAAATATCAACAGTAGTTGGAAATAATTGTATTAAATCCAAAATATCTACAGGAGCTTCTGTGAATTTTTCTGGAATTTTTGGAGGTATTTTCATATTTTTCTGAGGCCTAAATAATTTTCTAGCCTTTTCTGAAAATCAAAATCAAATTCTGAAAATAAAATCCCTCCCTTTTTCCTCCAGCCGACACGTGGACGGCCCAGATCCGCCCACGTCGCCGCTCGGCCTGATCCCGGCCGCACCTCCCTCCCCCTCGCTGTCCAGCGGGCCCGGCCCGTCAGCCGGCAGCCCCGCCTTCCCCTCCTCCTCGCCCGACGCGTGGACGGCTCGGAGGAGCCGCGTCTTCGCGCCCGGCCTCAATTCACCACCCGATCTTTTCCTCGAGCCGCGTGGCAGCCATCCGCACCGCCCGCCCGCTCTCTCCTCTCTCTCACTGCACGCGGGGCCCACCTGTCGGGTCCGTCGTCCCCGCGGAGCCGGCGCCTTCCTTTTCCTTCCCCCTCTTTCCTTTTTCGCCGGCCGACCGAGACCGCGCCGGATCCCGCCTTGCCTTACCCGGCCCCCCTCGGTTTTGGAAGTCCCGGACGCCGCCGCGACCGAATCCCCGATCTCCCGGGCTCCCCTTCCATCGGCGCCCCCTCTTTCCCGTTTCTCCCCTTTCCTTCCTTTTTCCGGCCGACACACCGGCGAGCAATTGCGCGCCCGTGTCCTTTCCTCCGCCCCTATAAATAGCTCCCCCGGCTCCGCCTCCTCCCGCACCACCTCCCAGAGCACTCCACCTCTCTCCCTAAGCCCCGAGCGCCGTCGCACCGCGATTTCCCCGTGCGCCCACGGTAAGTACTCCGGCGAGCCTTCGCCGCCGCCTCGGTCATCTCCGGAGCCCGCCGTCGCCACCCCGAGCTTCCTCGCGCCCGGGCGAACCTCCCCGACACCTCAGCCGCCCCTCCCCGCCGCCGGAGCGCCGTCGCGCCGGAGGACCCGAGCCAGCTCCGCCACATCCTCGTCACCGGCCTTCTCCGCTCGTCGCCGCACCTCGTCGACCCCTCCAACCGAACCCCCTTCGCTCAAGGATTGCATTTCACGCGTCACCCGAACCCCTCCGACCCTCCCTCGCCGCCGACGACCCTGCCTCCGGTCACCTTCCCCGGCCTCCCCTCTGGTAGGTAACTCAAAAGGTTTGATTGCCCTATATGGGTAGGCAAAGCCTCCCCGCTCACTTGGCTATCACCGCTCGCTCTCCCCTCCCCCGACTCCCTCGGCGCGCGTTCGAGCCCTCGGTTCCGCGCGCGGAGGTTGAGTTTTTCGTTTATTTTCCGGGCTGACAAGTGGGTCCCACCCGTCAGCGGCCGCCGGTCTGCGCTGGCCACTGCCGCATGGGCCCCACCTCTCTGTGCTATCCCTGACAAGTGGGCCCGGAGTCCAGTGGGTCCCATGTGTCAGAGGCTGAGCCGTGGGCTCACTGTCCAGTGGGTCCCACATGTCAGTGACCGCCAGTGGTTACTGTTCAGTGGGTCCCACCTGTCAGTCTCTCAAAATAAAAATAGAAATTAAAATTTAATTCTCCAGTGGGTCCCACCTGTCAGAAATTTCCGAATTTCTCGATTTATTCAAATCTGAGATTTTCAAATGAGCATAACTTTCTCATTTTAACTCCAATTCCAGCCATTCAAATTTCTAAATTCATCTAAAATCATAATCTATCCAACTATGGCCTCTGTTGAATTTTTGGATTTTATTTGAATTTTCGTTTGTATTTATTTGTTTGTTGCTTCGTCTTTCCTCGCGTAGATTGCAACGTTGTCGACGATCTCTCTACACAGCAGCAAGAAGACCCAGAAACCCTGCAAGAAGGCAAGTCTCCTTTGATCATCTTGAACCTATGATTTTGAAATATTTTAATTATTTTAAATGTTATGCATTGCTATTTACATAAAATGATAATTCAAATCTTAAGGTAGTAGTTAATCCAACCTTGTTATGCCCTCCATTGGAATTGATTGTCATGTACCCTTGTCACCCTAAAACTTCCTTTGTCTCATTAATGAGATTATTATTTATTCTTTGACAATGATAGTATGGTAGTATAATGCTTAGTCATGCTAAATATATACCCTTGGAACTTTGAAACTGGGAAATTATGATTTACTGTTGAAACCCTTGTGTTTACAAAGTTGTGGTGATTGGAGTTACCACTGTTTCCTTTAAAATAAAATAAAAATGTGAAAGATGGTTTAGATTAGGGTGGATGGTTGGTTTGGCTTGGTGCAGTTAGCACGAGATCTTGTTAAGCGTATGTTCCACCCTAGTCAATTAAGGACCGACGCTTGTGTTTGTCCAGACTGAGCATTAACCGTACAACCACAAGTCTATATGGGTACGACCTAGCTGACTAACTTATGATAGTCTAGTTTAGGTGCCACCAGTGGAAAGTGGGTGCCAGGGATGGACTGGTTATTCACAGTGAGGGACAGGGATTTACTGTACTCATATGGCGCAAGAGGGGACTTCAGATTGGGCGGATTTAACCCTTCTGCGGTGAAACCTCAGCGGGTGGTATCTAGCTAGATTAGAGTAAGGTAAAGGCTTTGTGGTATTTTATCTGGGTCTCATGCCAAGGAAGCGTGTTGACTTTTAGGATAATTTATCTCTTGTGGGTAAAGTTGTACAACCTCTGCAGAGTGTAAAACTATTCGAATAGCCGTGCCCACGGTCAAGGGCGGGCAAGGAATGCATTCACATGGTAGATTTCTGGTTTTGGATTTAAAAACAAAAGATTTGTATTCCGAGGGTGGAGGGAACTCTCGGAAGGGAATCCTGGCGGATGGAGCCAGAGAGGGTGGATGGAACCCGCAGTTTAAAACTTGACCAATGGTAATTGGTTAGATAGTGTTGGTAGTTGGAACCTTCACTAGAAAATTAATTCTGTTAAAACATTTACTTCATTAAATGTTGCCTTCGAAAATAACTAGTAGTAAGTGAGATTTCAAATATTGCTTTGTGCAAAAGAAACATATGGCCCTCCTTTGTTAAGCCTTGCATCTATGCATTTTTCCCAAGACTTGCGGAGTACTTTATGTACTCACATGCTACACTTAAAAATAAAATCTCAGAGGAAGTTGAAGCTCAGGAAGGTGACTACGACTACTGCTTCGCTTGTGGCTGCGATGGATTCTTCCCGGAGGACTAGGTCGCGCTTCCCCAGTCAGTTGCCTGTGGCGAATTGATGGGTCGTCCTCGAGTTTTATTTGCTTCCGCTTTATTTCTTGTGTGCGAGGTCTTAAACCTCCATTGTAATAATGAGACCCTGTGCTCAGTACTCTTATTTACTGTAATAAATCGTTGTTGGTGATGTTTTCCATTCTGTTTGACTGTGTGCACTAGCTTTGATCTGGGACTAGTGCTGTAATACACAGAGGGTCCGGGTTTGATAATCCGGGGGCCCGACATTGACATTCATCAGGCTAGTGTTAGGTTAGGAGTAGATGATGTAAAGGCTATATAATAATCACTTTCATCACATGACTAAGAAGCATGTAGGTGCTAACAGTTTATTTGATTATCTCATGTGGGTAAAATTATACAACCTCTCAAGAGTGACTATTTAAATAGTCATGGTCGTGGTCATAAGCATGCTTGGATGTAGCCATAATGGGTATAGCTTTGTCTTTACAAAACTATTTCATTGGAAAAGTTGGGATGGCGTGTATGTGTCACATGCGCCATGCCCATGGGCAGGAATTATTTGATGATCATAGCCAAGGAGGGCTATGAATGAAAGTGGTTTATTATTATTAAATGTTACACAAATGTTATTTCATTAAAAAAGTTTACAGGCCCACTTGTAAATGAAATGAGAGAGTATGTTGTGAAGAAAAAGAATTGATTTTTTATTTAGTTGTGGGTCTCATCTTGGAGAGAGACAGAGGTGCTAAACACTGTGGAAAAAACAAATCTAGTACCAGTGTGATATGACAATGAGGTGGCAAATTTGGCACGTCTACATTGTAGATGGCCTTAGCACAGCAAACTTCGAAATAAGAAATGCTTTCAACTTGCATGTCTTTAGTCCATCGCTACCACTCCCTATCCATCCAACATTAGCTAGCACCTGAGTATGTATAGTTCATTCATGCTAACCCTGCGCTACTGCTTTCCTTTAACAAGCTACTCCACCTTGCCAGCGCTTGCCTTACCGCTTGCCAGCAGATAAGGTTATTTTCTTTATTGTATTTTTGTTAAAAAGCCATGTTGAATTTGAATTCGATCCAAAAAAGTAACAGATTGAGCAATTAGCACGAAAGCCATTGCACGTTACACATCCGTTTTCTTGCTCATCCACCTTTTTAGGAAAATATCATTCGTTAAATCTATTTTAGCATATATTCTGAGCTTTGTACACAAAAAAAACTAGAGTGAATTTCAGCATAAATGGATTTCCCCTTTTTATATACTTTCAATTTGGATGAAAAGGATAGCTAAAAAAAGACATAAATGGTGCAATAAGTAAGATAGAAGATAAAAGACTAAGAGGGGAGGGTATGTTGCATAGATGGAGGCTCAGGATGTAAAGAGCTCTAACCAAAACAACGGTGTCCGCATAGATGCATTCAGTACCGATGGATTGAGAAATTTCTACTATGGGTTCATAGAGGAGATTTGGGAGCTCGACTACATGCTTTTTAAGATCCCCTTATTTCGGTGCCGTTGGGTCCATCTCCCACAAGTGAAGGTCGCCAAGTACGGTATCACTACTATGGACCTCAAGCGTGTTGGATACGAAAACGAATCATTCATACTCACTAACTAAGTTGTTTAAGTTTTGTATGTAACCAACCAGGCAAATAAGAAGCACCACGTAGTTCTTCATATAAAAAGGAGGATTGTCGGAGTTAAGAATGTAGTGCATGAGAAAGAATATAATCAAGGAAGAATATAATCAATTTGATGAGTTGCCTCCTTTCAGAAATGGCATAAGGGTCGAGGAAGAACAACATGAAAAAACTACCTACATACGCGTCAATCATCATGAAGGGCAAATTTTTAAAGAAAACAAGCAAGTGGAATGATGAATGAAAGGTTTATGTGTGATATGTTATGTATTTGTATTTATATATGTATATGAGAATGTGTGATATGTGTGCATGTGTATGCATGAATTTGCATTTATGTATATACATATAAGAATGTGTGATATATATGTGTGTGTGTGTGTGTGTGTGAATTTGCATTTATGTATATGTGAATGTGTGATATGTGAATGTGAGGAGCGATTATCGCATATGGTTTTAAAGTAAAACCGTCTATGATATTTATCATCACAAATGGTTATAAATTAAAACCATACATGAGAACCATATGTGATTATAATATCACAGACGGTTCTTAACTAGAACCGTCTGTGATTATTCCCCTATATATATGTACTTCACACTAGGGTTTGTCCCCGCTGTACTAACGCTACTCCCTACAAACGCTGTCGTCTTCCCCAACTTGTTGCCCACCTCCCCTGAATCCGGAGGCAATCCTCCCACAAGCACGCCACCTCCCCTGAGCCCGTCGCCCTCCTCCTCCTCCTTCCTTGAGACCGACACCGCCTCCCCGAAGGCCATCACCACTTCCCTTGAGCCCATCATCGCCTCCCTTGATCCTGTCGCCCTCCTCCTCCTCCCTAACTTTGGTGGCACTCCTCCCCTGAGCCCGCCGCCTCCCCTGAGCCCGCCGCCGCTTCCCCTAACTCCAGCGGCCCTCCTCCGCCACAGCATCAACTCAGTGGCTTAGATTGCCATTGTAGATGTTAGTTTTCCTCTGTACTTTGATATTTACTGTCATGCTTAGTTTGTTGTGCTAGTTAATCTCAGTTCTATTATCTCTAAAACTCGTAAGTGCTAGCACTGGGGGACTTTGCATGATAGTTTGTAGGTGATGTGATTGCTTAATGAAGAATTTGATCAACGTGAAATTCTTATGTGACAATTTGTGATATTGAGTTAGGCTGTGTGCTGAGTTATTATCTTTACATACTGATTCTTACCAGACATGTTTTCAATCAGTAAGCCATATACCTGAACATCTTTGTTAGAGCAATTTACTTGAAGTAAATAGTTTTGATATCTGTCTGTAATTTATTATTAAGTTTATTGCTGCTTGTCTTCAGATATTCGATAAAGGTAGTCTAGAATTCAAAGCCTGACTAGTTAGAGAAAATGTCACATAAATACAAGATCATATTAGACCCCTGTGGCGAGGAGGCCCAGCTGCTAGTAGGTGCAACCCAACACCTAAGAGCAAATCAATTAAATCAATCTATGCATTATGCAGATCATTGTAGCCCACTTGCTCTGTTAAGCATGAATTCTTGTTTTTCCGACCTAAGTAGTCCATATGTGTCAAGAGATGTTTATTTAATACTCATGTCATACATTTGTAGCCCACTTACTTGCTCTAGTAAGATATCGAACTACCTACTTTGTAATTACTCCATAACTTCATTAAAAGTGAAATGACATATCCGGCTTTTGCAAGAAGTGCTGAGTGTATAATTTTCCCAAGGCTCATTCCAAGCAGTCAGGGAGAGAGATATATTGTCCATGGCCCTGAGAAACAAGGAGCACCCAAGTCGCATGAGAGATCTTAGCCATTATGTTCCTTGGAAACATGTTTTCTCGATGACTCCGAAGTGTACCGGAGTAGAAAAAGAGCCAAACTTGAGCATGTGTCACGACTGTGAGAGGACATTACGACATCCCTTAGAGATGAGATGCAAAGGTATGTCAAAGATCAAATGGAAAGGTATAGAAAAAATCAGCAAGAAGCCCCCATCGTTCCTGTGCTAGACAGCTCTCCAACCGTCGGAGTAGCTGTGTGTCCAACCCTACCTTACAAAGCGACCACTGATTTCTTGTCAATGACATCCTGGTAATAATTATCTCTAGAATGCTCAATCCATTGATACACCTGTTGGAGTAGCTGATTTTGTATCGTTATATATGTGGCTATGAAGTGCAAGCTCCAACTGAGATCTGCCTCCATTGCCTTGTGCGCTGCTTGGGGCCTGGAGTACCCATCCAGGTCTGGTGCCTTGGTGCACGGTGTGTGTCTAGCATCAGGTTTTGCAAAAGTGAATGTCAATGATGTTCATGCCAATTTCAAGGTCACCTGCCGCAAATGCCCCCAAATGACGGGGTCATGACTCTAGGGCAAGCCATTAGAATATTCATCCAATGGCACAAGAGGGGCATCTGCCTGGAGGCTCCTACACTGGTGCCAAGTCCACTCGAGCTATCTGCACCAGTGCCAAGTCCATAGAAGCTATCTGCACCGGTGCCAAATCCATAGGGCTATTCACACCAAAGCTACCTGCATCGGTATCAAGTCCACAGGGGCTACCCACACCAGGGCTACCTGCACCGACGCGGTAAAGGCACGGTACATCCACATCTCGTGCCCAGTCGACTACTGTGAAGTCAACCTATAGCCAAGGCGGCAATGGTGGTAAGGGAAAATCGAAGAAGACCGATGATGATATCCCCTACTTGCCATTTGCCTACAAATTCATGCTAGGCAAGTCGTTGGTCATCTCGATAGAGCACCTCATAACCCTAGAACTGGCTTGCTAGAGATTACATACATACTATATGGAATAGGCCAACAAGCCGGAGGGATAATGGCGCTCGGGTGTCACTGTCAAGTTCAGGCCACATCATCTTCACCACAATATTCATAATTGTGTCTTCACGGTGACCTTCAAGGACTTATTCTTTATCTTCACACTTGACGCCATTGACGCCTCACTCATTTAATGCTGGACACTATAAGTGTATACGATCACGGTTTACGTGAATGTAATACCGATAAATGTCATATATAACTCATTGCTTTTGTGTATATATAGATTCATGGTGACTGAAGCCAGATTAACAAAATCACCAGTTAGTTTTCTTGACCCACACTTGGTCACCATAGATATCATCAACAAGGATGCATTCTCTGTCGAGAATTACATGACAAAGGTATTGGTGGCTCAATGTAACAGCCCAGCTGTTTATTTCAAAAATTTTAGTAAAAAAAATTTTATTTAATTTAAAAATAAAAATAAAGTGTTCTTTGGTTGCCTAAATTTTGGAGATTTTATTTGTCTGTTTTTAGCTTTTAAAAAGGCTTTTATAAAAAGTAATTTAACTAAAAACATAAAATTATGACTAAATAAAAGAATATTTTGAGTTTATGTAAAAATATAATTTCAAATTAAGTATTTAAAAGCATTTGGCTTTTATTCGGATTTTCTGTGTTTTTCTGGAGTTAAAAATCAATTTTAAAGGTTAAAAAGTATTTTATAAAATTATTAAATAAAAATCTGGAATTAAAAATATTTTTCCTAAGTCTAAAATGCTTCCAGGAATATTCTATGATTTTTCTGGAATTTTTAGACATTAAATACTATTTTTCCAAGTGTTTGTGAAGTTCTAGTAATTTCTGAAATTTATTCCGAAAATAAAAATCAAATTCATCCAATCCCGCCACGTGTCGCTCTCAGATTGAATCACTCTCTCTCCACGTTTTAATCCTAGCCACACATGATCACTTACCCCTTCATAAAATCCAAGAGCCATGAAACACTCACTTGCCACGTGTCAACAATCCGACGGCCCGTACCCCTTCACTTCCTCCCTCTCTCTATTACACATGGACCCCACATGTCATATGTTTCTTCAACCTTCCCTTCTTCCTCCTCCCACCCTCTCTCTCCTCCACCATGGATGACAAATTGGAGCTCATAAAAACCACCGTTTCTCCCTCATAACTCTCGATTAAGGCATGGAAACGGACGCCCTAATCACCCTCATCAATCTCCCGGCCGTTTCCCATCCTTTAACCCTCTCAAAACCGAAACCCTCTCCTCTCCCTTCTCTTTCTATAAATTGGCCTCCCCACCACCATTCTCTCCCTTCCCCCCTTCTTCGGCCCTTCCACCCGCCGCCGTCCTTCTCCTCCTCCTCGTCCGCTACCCCGCCGCCGTGCCCCGCCGCCCGGACGCCTCCCGCCGCCGCCTCCAACTTCAACCGCCGCCGGCCGCCCCGGTCTCCCCGCGCCTCGTCGTCGACGTCTTCGCGATCCCCGTGCGCCGGCGACCACCCTCCGCCCCGCGGCCGAGCCCTCTCCCCACCGGAGCCGCCGCACCAAGCGCCGCCGCGAAGCTCTCTCTCTCCTCCGCGCGCGTCGCCGGTTTTCCCGTCGCCGTCGCCTTCTCCGTGAAGGACTACGGGTAGGCTACGCTAGCGCAAATTAATAAAAATTATGCCCGTAAACCAAGATCACTGCAGTTATAGATCACGGAATTACCACTAGACGCGCAGGTGCGGAATTGGTGCAGCACGTCGGGGCAGAGTAGTCGTACTACGTCGATGCAGCACGTCGGGGCAGAGTAGTCGCACTACTTCCTCGTCCTCGTCGCGGCGTCCAACGTACAACTCCTCTCTTGCGGTTCGTCCAAACGCTACAGATGCAGCGCCGCCAAAAGGTATCCACACGTACGGGAGGAAGCGACGCACGCCGGATTACTAGATCCGAGCGAGCGCCCAGGGCGTGGGAGGGGTGGCGGCCAGGGTTTGAGGAGGTCACGAAAAAATTCTTCCAACCCTGTGCGCCCTAGCCCTCCTTTTATAGACGTCCTTATAATGGGCTTCAGCGAATGGAGGCCCATTAGGACTCAATACCCAGTCCAACCCGGATCCAATCCGAATTAGGCTTCAGCCCTTAAGTGTGTGACCCTATGGGTTCACGTATGTTTAGACATGACACGAGTTTACCTACTCGGTCAATAGTTGGTAGCGGCCTCTAGCAAGACGTGCCAACTCCTAAACATACATAAAGATCATATCGAACGAACCATCACAACTTTATGTACATGCCAATCCCTTTGCCTCACGATATTTGGTCGAGCTCCAAGCTGACCACTCTTTCTCGATCCTGTGATCCGGAATCCCTTACTAGGTTAACTCTTAACCTTAAGTAGCATGGCCATGCATTTCTGGATCCGATCACTCGAGGGGCCCAGAGATATCTCTCTCAGGTAGAGAGGGGCAAATCCCATCTCGACTGACCATGCCTCGCAGCATGCTTCATGACAAACCCGAAAGCTACCTTTATAACTACCCAGTTACGGAGCAGCGTTTGATAGCCCCTAAGTAGGTCGATTCACATCTCAAGTACATGCGACAATCTCAGGTCTAAGGACAAGGCGTACACATTGTGTAGAGAGAGAACCATAAGTATAATTGTTATGTCTCATGTTGGGTCGGTCCAACCCCATGTTCTAAACATGTGTCCACATTATTGGTTTGACATCTCCATGTCTATGACCTGTGAAACATGGTCATCAACCGATACATGTGCTAATCCATTATTCACGTGTGACCACATATGAACTTCGACTAGGGACAACTTTAGAATAACCATACAAGTAAAGAGTTTCACAAACAAGTCACATACTTGTTAATCAATACAAAGGCAATATTCAAGGAACATTTATTAAATCATGGATACAACGAAATATCATCATCTCTATGATTGCCTCTAGGGCATATTTCCAACAGTCCGGCCATCTCTCGAGCCGCCGCCAGTAAGAGACGAACCCCGGCCGCATCCCCATCCCGCGCCGCCCCTCTATTCCCTCCCTAGCGCCCTCCATCCTCCATGGCCGCACCTCCATGTTGCTTCGGTTGGTTTCATCCAAGAATAGCTCTATCATTTACCTTCTATTCCATTGGTGATGCTTCTTTGTCACAAAAGATCACATGCTCACTTGGCTAGGGGAGACAAGTCAAGGCATGCATGCATGAGGTTGTGAGTTCAAGTCCTGGGCAAGGCAATTTCGGTTGGGGCTTTGCCAAACTTTTTGTTCACCTCTAGTCCATGACAAGCGGGACCCACTTGTCATAAAATAATAAAATAAAATTCTGCACCCAATGACAACCGGGCCCCACATGTCATACACTCCAAAATACTCCAAAAATCAGCCAAAAATAAGATTCCAGAGAATATTCTTTCGGTTTTGCATTTTCTGGAATTTCCAATCCATTCAAACTTCCAATCGCTCGTTCTCCCTCGTCCGATCTCCGAATCCAGTGATTCAAATCTCTAAATTTGTCTAAAATCATAATCTAAGTTGCAGTATATATTTTATAATTTTTGGGTTTTATTTCGATTTTATTTGATTTTATTTGGTTGGTTCTTCGCGCGTAGATTTCGACGAATTCGGAGAGAACGACGCCGACGAATCGCACCAGGTCTTCGAGCAAGGCAAGTCACCCTCCTTGATCATGTTGATCCCAGTTTTCAAAATAAAATTATGTTGATTTAAATTATATTGCATGCATATTTTTATTCAGCGTATTTCAATTCAGTTTTAAATCTAGTTATTGCCTACTTGTTAATTCCTCCATTGTTATTGAATCCCTTATACCTTGTCACCCTAGAATCAAACTCTAGTTAATACATTAGTGTTGGCTAGAGAGTTTATTCAAACGCTTAGCCCTGCATAGTCATATAATTTTGCTTTGGGATACCTTTTCACATAAAATGATGACCCTTTTTACATAAAATGATATGTACTCTTGACTTTGGTGAGTCAAGGAGTGTTATGAATTATTTTGAAAACAAATATGAAACTGGTTTAGACTTAGGCAATTGGTTAGAGTGGTGGGTGCAGGCATGCCCTGTTGGTTGGAGCCGCAGTGGTTGATTGTCGTGCACGGGGGTTTGTGGTTGAGCCTAAGTCAATTAAGGACCGGTCTGTGAGCTACTATTGCAAAGCCCTATCGTACTACCACAAGTCTGGTATGGGACAGACCTGGCCGAATAATTTGTGAAGTTCCAACATGATCTCACTATAGGCTGAATGTGAGCGCGGCGTAGGCCGTGAGAAGTCTCACACGGCACAAGAGGGGGCTCCAACATGTGGATTCATGTTGTGGTGAAACCTTAGTGGCGGCGTGATTATGTTGACAACGGATCATTGTAAAGGCCTTGTCATGATCTCCTCGCCGCACACCTAAGGAAGTGTGTAACTCGCGTGGCAAACCGGGATGATCGTGTCTTGTGGGTAAAGCTGTACAACCTCTGCAGAGTGTATAACCTATCCTGGATAGCCGTGCCCACGGTCATGGGCAAGCTGAGTAAAGTTTTTCATGGATTAGACTTTGTTTTTCAAAACGTTTTCGAAAACCTTGTGGATGGATGGAATCCACGAGAGATGAAAACCTTGCGGATGGATGGAATCCGTGAGAGATGGAAATCTGGTGAATGGATGGAATTCATCAGAGTTGCGCAGTGAAAGCGTGTGGATGGATGGAATCCATACGTGAGCTTTTGAAAAGATGGTCCGGGTGGGATGCCCGTGGATAGGTTGGTGTTTGGTCGGAGCCGACACTAACGGTATTACTTTCTACTACAAGTATTGTTTTATCTACTATATTAAATTCAGCAATTTCAATCTATTATTATATTTCTTAAATGTTGTTTTATGCAAACTAACCCTATAAACCTTCCGTTGAAGCCTTTATCATTATGTTGCATTTTCCCGGGTGACTTGTGGAGTACTTTTTGTACTCATGTTGCTATACCTAACTCTTTTCAGAGGAAGCCTTCGACGACTTCGGTGAGGATTGCGACTAGGCCACGTCTTACAGTCATTCGCCTTGTGGGAAGGCTGGATGGGCTGCTGCTTTATGTATTTCTTCCGCTGTCTTCTTTTGTTCTTATTATAATCTTGGCCATCAGGCTCATATTAGTTAAATAAAGTTTGTCATTACGCATGATATTTGTCTTTGTTATTACTGTGTGCACTAGCTTTTCCTGGGATAGTGCGATTTACACAGAGGGTTCTGGAGTTGTTGCTCCGGGTCCCGACAGAGATGGTATCAGAGCAATAATGACTCTAGGACGTGTCCGTAGATAGAATAGAATGGTTGGACCTTAAGGATTTATTTTACTAACCAGTAATTTCAAAAAGGTTTTGCTTATTCTTACCTCTCTATCTATGCTACCCTTACCTCTTAATCTTTGCTTGCTCTCGTCTTCCAATTCTCGCTTATCTTTATGTCATTACTTGAAAGCCCATTTCTAAATCTTCCCTTGCTCAAAACAACTATAGATGGTCAGTAGTCCGGATTCATCGACTCTGCCGCAACCTCAATCTTTGCACCAAAGGATCATGCTTCGTACGTCAAGAGCTGTGAAGGATCACTCCAAGACAACCCTTACCCTTTTAGGTTAAGTTGTTAAGCTAGACAGTAGACGAAGTTATGAGCTGTCAGTTTTCTCTTTTGTCGGCAGCCGTAACTATTGCTTGTTGTTTGCTTAATAAAGGTTTTGCTAGTTGTTTTGTTTTGGGTTGCGCAAAACGTCCGTTGTTCCCCCTTTTCCTTGAGTCTCTTCTCTCCTAATCTTTGGAAGCATCAAGCTGAAGCCCCGACTGCCAACAACTTTTGCAAAAGAACGTTTGAACCAGATCTCCGCTCAAGCCAAACAGAGTAAGATCCAAACCTATTTCTTTGCTAGCCCGTGCGAATCTCGGGGACGAGATTCTGTTTAAGAGGGGTAGTTTGTAACAGCCCAGCTGTTTATTTCAAAAATTTTAGTAAAAAAAATTTTATTTAATTTAAAAATAAAAATAAAGTGTTCTTTGGTTGCCTAAATTTTGGAGATTTTATTTGTCTGTTTTTAGCTTTTAAAAAGGCTTTTATAAAAAGTAATTTAACTAAAAACATAAAATTATGACTAAATAAAAGAATATTTTGAGTTTATGTAAAAATATAATTTCAAATTAAGTATTTAAAAGCATTTGGCTTTTATTCGGATTTTCTGTGTTTTTCTGGAGTTAAAAATCAATTTTAAAGGTTAAAAAGTATTTTATAAAATTATTAAATAAAAATCTGGAATTAAAAATATTTTTCCTAAGTCTAAAATGCTTCCAAGAATATTCTATGATTTTTCTGGAATTTTTAGACATTAAATACTATTTTTCCAAGTGTTTGTGAAGTTCTAGTAATTTCTGAAATTTATTCCGAAAATAAAAATCAAATTCATCCAAGCCCGCCACGTGTCGCTCTCAGATTGAATCACTCTCTCTCCACGTTTTAATCCTAGCCACACATGATCACTTACCCCTTCATAAAATCCAAGAGCCATGAAACACTCACTTGCCACGTGTCAACAATCCGACGGCCCGTACCCCTTCACTTCCTCCCTCTCTCTATTACACATGGACCCCACATGTCATATGTTTCTTCAACCTTCCCTTCTTCCTCCTCCCACCCTCTCTCTCCTCCACCATGGATGACAAATTGGAGCTCATAAAAACCACCGTTTCTCCCTCATAACTCTCGATTAAGGCATGGAAACGGACGCCCTAATCACCCTCATCAATCTCCCGGCCGTTTCCCATCCTTTAACCCTCTCAAAACCGAAACCCTCTCCTCTCCCTTCTCTTTCTATAAATTGGCCTCCCCACCACCATTCTCTCCCTTCCCCCCTTCTTCGGCCCTTCCACCCGCCGCCGTCCTTCTCCTCCTCCTCGTCCGCTACCCCGCCGCCGTGCCCCGCCGCCCGGACGCCTCCCGCCGCCGCCTCCAACTTCAACCGCCGCCGGCCGCCCCGGTCTCCCCGCGCCTCGTCGTCGACGTCTTCGCGATCCCCGTGCGCCGGCGACCACCCTCCGCCCCGCGGCCGAGCCCTCTCCCCACCGGAGCCGCCGCACCAAGCGCCGCCGCGAAGCTCTCTCTCTCCTCCGCGCGCGTCGCCGGTTTTCCCGTCGCCGTCGCCTTCTCCGGCCATCTCTCGAGCCGCCGCCGGTAAGAGACGAACCCCGGCCGCATCCCCATCCCGCGCCGCCCCTCTATTCCCTCCCTAGCGCCCTCCATCCTCCATGGCCGCACCTCCATGTTGCTTCGGTTGGTTTCATCCAAGAATAGCTCTATCATTTACCTTCTATTCCATTGGTGATGCTTCTTTGTCACAAAAGATCACATGCTCACTTGGCTAGGGGAGACAAGTCAAGGCATGCATGCATGAGGTTGTGAGTTCAAGTCCTGGGCAAGGCAATTTCGGTTGGGGCTTTGCCAAACTTTTTGTTCACCTCTAGTCCATGACAAGCGGGACCCACTTGTCATAAAATAATAAAATAAAATTCTGCACCCAATGACAACCGGGCCCCACATGTCATACACTCCAAAATACTCCAAAAATCAGCCAAAAATAAGATTCCAGAGAATATTCTTTCGGTTTTGCATTTTCTGGAATTTCCAATCCATTCAAACTTCCAATCGCTCGTTCTCCCTCGTCCGATCTCCGAATCCAGTGATTCAAATCTCTAAATTTGTCTAAAATCATAATCTAAGTTGCAGTATATATTTTATAATTTTTGGGTTTTATTTCGATTTTATTTGATTTTATTTGGTTGGTTCTTCGCGCGTAGATTTCGACGAATTCGGAGAGAACGACGCCGACGAATCGCACCAGGTCTTCGAGCAAGGCAAGTCACCCTCCTTGATCATGTTGATCCCAGTTTTCAAAATAAAATTATGTTGATTTAAATTATATTGCATGCATATTTTTATTCAGCGTATTTCAATTCAGTTTTAAATCTAGTTATTGCCTACTTGTTAATTCCTCCATTGTTATTGAATCCCTTATACCTTGTCACCCTAGAATCAAACTCTAGTTAATACATTAGTGTTGGCTAGAGAGTTTATTCAAACGCTTAGCCCTGCATAGTCATATAATTTTGCTTTGGGATACCTTTTCACATAAAATGATGACCCTTTTTACATAAAATGATATGTACTCTTGACTTTGGTGAGTCAAGGAGTGTTATGAATTATTTTGAAAACAAATATGAAACTGGTTTAGACTTAGGCAATTGGTTAGAGTGGTGGGTGCAGGCATGCCCTGTTGGTTGGAGCCGCAGTGGTTGATTGTCGTGCACGGGGGTTTGTGGTTGAGCCTAAGTCAATTAAGGACCGGTCTGTGAGCTACTATTGCAAAGCCCTATCGTACTACCACAAGTCTGGTATGGGACAGACCTGGCCGAATAATTTGTGAAGTTCCAACATGATCTCACTATAGGCTGAATGTGAGCGCGGCGTAGGCCGTGAGAAGTCTCACACGGCACAAGAGGGGGCTCCAACATGTGGATTCATGTTGTGGTGAAACCTTAGTGGCGGCGTGATTATGTTGACAACGGATCATTGTAAAGGCCTTGTCATGATCTCCTCGCCGCACACCTAAGGAAGTGTGTAACTCGCGTGGCAAACCGGGATGATCGTGTCTTGTGGGTAAAGCTGTACAACCTCTGCAGAGTGTATAACCTATCCTGGATAGCCGTGCCCACGGTCATGGGCAAGCTGAGTAAAGTTTTTCATGGATTAGACTTTGTTTTTCAAAACGTTTTCGAAAACCTTGTGGATGGATGGAATCCACGAGAGATGAAAACCTTGCGGATGGATGGAATCCGTGAGAGATGGAAATCTGGTGAATGGATGGAATTCATCAGAGTTGCGCAGTGAAAGCGTGTGGATGGATGGAATCCATACGTGAGCTTTTGAAAAGATGGTCCGGGTGGGATGCCCGTGGATAGGTTGGTGTTTGGTCGGAGCCGACACTAACGGTATTACTTTCTACTACAAGTATTGTTTTATCTACTATATTAAATTCAGCAATTTCAATCTATTATTATATTTCTTAAATGTTGTTTTATGCAAACTAACCCTATAAACCTTCCGTTGAAGCCTTTATCATTATGTTGCATTTTCCCGGGTGACTTGTGGAGTACTTTTTGTACTCATGTTGCTATACCTAACTCTTTTCAGAGGAAGCCTTCGACGACTTCGGTGAGGATTGCGACTAGGCCACGTCTTACAGTCATTCGCCTTGTGGGAAGGCTGGATGGGCTGCTGCTTTATGTATTTCTTCCGCTGTCTTCTTTTGTTCTTATTATAATCTTGGCCATCAGGCTCATATTAGTTAAATAAAGTTTGTCATTACGCATGATATTTGTCTTTGTTATTACTGTGTGCACTAGCTTTTCCTGGGATAGTGCGATTTACACAGAGGGTTCTGGAGTTGTTGCTCCGGGTCCCGACACTCAACACAACAAGAAATTCATAGTTATATCCTACAACCAGAGGTAAGTGCTACACTAGTGACTAAACTTATTGATTTGTACTTTATAAGTAACATGAACTTATGTTTAATGACCATGATGGCATACCTATGTAGGTTTCACTAGATTCTAATTATAATTATATCGAAATGGAACAGGGTAATATACCTTGATTCCCTAAAGAAGAACAAAACCGACTACACAGTTGTCCAACAACTAATCGATAGGTAACTACGTTTCCTCCATATATAACTCTATTGTAGTCTATCCTTTCTTCCCAATGACTGAGGCTAACTTTTTGGAATCACGTAGGTTGTTCGCCATGTACGTGTAGAGATACAGAAATCCGAGGGAGAGAGTAACGCCCTGCGACACAATCTAGATTTTTCGGTCTTCGCTAGTACACATTAATCATATATAACACTTCATAGTAATGCATCTTGAATTAACAAATTCTACTTTTGCAATGCCACTAGCAGCCATTGGGTAACACCTGTGGATTCTATGTTTGTCACAACATGCAACTACTCATTGATTCTATGAGGACCAATGATCCTCAGGTTTGTCAATCTTACAATAATTATTTCATACTTATCAATTTATATATGTATGCACAACATTGATATTCCTACGGATATGTTGCGTCCATCGCTACAACTCCGTTGGAACAAAACGACCTCAAACAAATTTGAGGACAATTTACGTACTTCTTGATGTTTGAAGTCGTAAAAGAAGATGGGAAGTTCCATAATTTAGAATGAATTTGATTGGTATAAGATTTAGCTAATTAATTGTACATGTGTGTGCTTGTTCATGGATGGATAATTTATTTCATTTCAATTAATTGATATGTGAAATAGGTGTTTTTGTTTCTAAAATGAATGAATGTGGATTGGATGTATGCTGTGTTGATCTGGTTGTTTCAGAGAGCATGGATAGCATTTCCTAAAGCTAGTCAACCAAAAAGAATAGATTTAGGAGTAGAAAAAAATAACACAGACGGTTATTAACTCATAACCGTCTGTGATAACATACTATCACAGACGGTTTTTACTAAAAACCGTTTGTGATATATATGTATCACAGACAGTTTCATTTAAAAACCGTCTGTGATAGGCTGCATCACAGATGGTTAGAAAGCTGTTTGTGGTGGCCTCATATCATTATTGATTCATAAACTCAGACGGCTCATGAAACCGTTTGTGATGATGTTTTTAAACTATCTGTAATGACCTTTTCTTCAGTAATGTTACTATATGGAAAACCATTGCTTGTTCCACTTTGCTTGCCTATCCAGGTCGTATTCCTATTAGTTAGTAGCAGTTTTTCACTCGGATCACTGTTGTTGTTTTTTTCGAGGGTAGAATAGCGGAAGTGTTATGCTTTGGTTATGTTTGACTTGTATGTACTGTGAAATTGTGATGCTTCTTTTTGTACAAGACTTTTACTTCGAATAATTTCAGTGTTTCCGCGGGGCCCGCGGGGGGGCGGGGGGGGGGGGCATACTTCGGACTAGGGTCAGTACTCAGTACAATCGTTTGTTGTTTGTTCTGTTTGAATTATAATGTATTATACTAGTAGAATTGTGATTCTACCCAATCCTACCTGACTCGATCCGGAATAATGCGTGTTGAATCGATTTGGTCCCGTAGAGTCGTAGTCTGAGTTGCAACTTTAACTATGGATGGGAGGCCCGGCAGTGGATCCGGGCGAGGAGTTCGGCTGAGCACCGGATATGGGAGGGTAAAATTCCTCGACTCTCGGTGGATTGCTGAGGTGTTGGTCAGGTTGGTTTGAGATGATGGTCTCCAACATAAATGTGCGATGTAAAACCCAAAGTACGTATTTACAATGCATAAGCATTATGATTTGTGAATCTTGACTTGGGAACTAACGAACTGATTGATAAATAATTCTGAATTAACACAAAAATAGTAGATCGAATTTACTCCATAAGTATATATACTGCACTGATTACTTAAGAGGGCTCTGTGATACCAAGCCGCTGACTAAGTTAGTACAAATGCAGTTATTACAGGCAGGATCAAACAGAAAACAGCAAATAGAAGAAAATATATAAAAAATAAACAGCTCTCATTGCCTATCTACGTTGACGATGTACCAGAGAGGGTACACCATTAATCTCTCAGTTCGTCGTAAGGCTCATTGAAAGTCATATATATACTAGCGGTGGATTAGTAAAAGTTCACCCAGGACGTGTAAGTGGCGCCGAAGTACCAGCCCGATGGTGCGACGTTGTTCGCCGTAATCACGCGGCCGTCATCCAGCTTCACCATGAACGACAGGCTCTGGCCGTTGAGGTACGAATTGCTTTGCCAATTTGCACCCCAGTTCCTACTCATTGCCATCCAGTTTGTGTTAGATCCCTTGATCCACATCTGAGCCACCACGCCGCTGCCGCCCACGTTGGTCACCACCACCAGTTCAAAGTAGTCCCTCCCGCTTATGCCAAACCTGATGCCCCCACTCTTCTGGCACGACACCCTACAAGTACGACAACAGTACAATCATGACAGGAATATATGGATAACATATTTATGAATTTGAGTGTAGTTGTGATGTTTCGCATATATCTCATTCTGTGATTTGTACCTCTTGTAGTTCACCGGGACAATGCCCGCTTGGTAGATGGCGAGGGTTGTCCAGGCGGGCTGCGACATGTCGAAGTGCTGTCTCGGCGGGTTGCACCAGCCGCCGTTGTCGTTGGGGAGCGCGTAGTTGGGTGGGCATAAGTTGGTGGCCGTGATGGTGATGGACGTGCCAGGCTTGCACCATTTGGTCTTGCTGGTGTCGCAGACGATGGTGAAGCACGCGCCGCACATCGCACCATCATTGAACAGCGCCGTGCTCAGGGCCGCGTTGTTCGTCCCGTACCCGGCATTGTACAGGTTGCCGTAGCCGCACGCACCTCCTGCATACACAAATGCGTCCTTGCATGCATCAGGCATTAAGCAAGAAACTTAAAACACTCTCTCCGGAACAAAGTACGTAGAAATCGAGGGGAAACAAACCCATAGTGCCGGAGCCGTCGCTGCCTCCGTAGAACGTCGCCGTAGCGCTCGTCCAGTACTGGGCGTCTACTGCATGATAAGCTAATCTACACAGCAGAATAAGAAGCACCAGTACTGCTGGTTTTGCCATTGTACGTTTTAAGATGGTAGAGAGCGATAGTACCTAGACCGAGGAATTCTTGTACCGTTGGGTTCTGTTCCCTGACCCTGGAATTTATAGCAGTGACGAGCCTCCAACTGTTACACTGGTAGTAAGTAATTAAGCGTATGGTTCGTTCTTTGACTTTGGCACAGCAAGTTTTCAAACTAGTAAAAAATAATTTTCTGACGTGTTCTCCATGTTCTTGATGCTGCAAGAAATTTTTATTCGTCATGAGAAATTCCTGTGCCCATGTGCCCTAACCTCTAGATTCCTACTGTGCCACACTATCGTGCATGTGAGGGAATCCTGGGGGCTGAAAATTTCAACCAGGACACGATGGAAATAAAACTATACCCTAGTAAATAAACTTGACATAGCTATAGTCGGTGGAACCCAAGAGTTCGGTACTGGATCAAGCACAAATATCAGAAAATATAATGTATACAGCTATGATGGCCTCATGCATGACAGCTTGCATGGTATGAACATATTTTAGTAAATGTTTATACATTATATAGAACGTATATATTTGCTGCACATTCTCACTTGTATGAGGAGTTGGACACGATGATTAAAGTGTTTACAAATTTCATGAAAATTAGCATACATGTACTAAGATTATTAGGGTATTATCCTATTTTTTAGTTTGAGATGAACTACAGCTCTGTCTATTAAACACACGGAATGATTAATTAGGTTGCTGCGAGAGACAATTTGGACTATTTTTTGTTGTTGTTGTTAAAATAGGGCAGTTTGTCAAAGTTTGAATTTTATTCATCCCATGCTGTTTGTGTAATTCACCAATATTCCTTAATAAAATGCGACCACGTAAGGATATACAGTCTACAATGTTTGTCAATATGTGCTCATTTACCATTTCTTTCTACTCTAACAAAACTAGTTAAAAATACTTCCTCTGATCAAGAATATATGATATTTTGGATATCGGCATGGTGTCTAATGTACAACTTCGACCACTAATTTTTATATAAATATGTTACCAACAACTTATAAATTTATTATATTATTAAAATTATTTTTGACAAATCTAACGGTGCTATTTTGACGTGACTAATCTCTATGTATTAGTAGTCGAAGTTACAGATTTTTTTCATGCACTTGCAATCCCAAACTATATGATATTAGACTTTATTCGGTGCATCCTTCCTAATGGATGCAAAATTTGGACATCTCAAAATCAACACTGTTGGAGGAGAGACCCCACCATGGCCTAATCGCCCGCTGCGCCAAAGGTTTATTATGTGTGTAACCACGAGGCAGGCCCCAAAAGGGCAATGATAGGGGAAAAGACATATTTGTCCTCACTATTGTAAACCCCAATAGAGACACTTATATAAGTAGCCTCTAGATAGCCATAAATATGTTCCTTAGGGCGCCATGGAGGAAAGAGGCACTACTACAAAACAGACTATATTGGATGCCTCATCACAAATAGTTCGAACTGTCTATGTTGTAAATATTACAGACGGTTTTACAAGTATGAACGTCTATGTTACTAGCAATGGCTAGAACCATCTGTGATACTTAATTATCACAAATGATTCTTGTCAATAACAGTCTGTGATAGTTCACAGACGGTTATTAAAATGAACTGTTTGTGATAATTGCAGATGTCATAGACAGTTTTTAATTAGCACATATGGTTATTAATACAAACCATCTATGATGTATCTCTTATATGCATGAATGGAACGCGCTTCATCTCCCTGATGAGTCTCTTCGTCTCCCCGATGCGTCTCTTCATCCCCCTGATGTATCTCTTCATATCACACGCCGAATTTATAAAATGATCATCCACCATGTACCAAAGATGAATCCCTACATTGATACACATATCTACTCTCAAGCACAAACAAATGGCTCTAGCGGCCTCTTCCTTATCACCGGCATTGATGGCCAACCTAGCCATCCTGTACGAGTACCTCGCCAGCCATACGCTGGTGGGTCTTGTGGAAGGATATTGTACCAATAGTGTCCTCCATCCGATGTCCGAGGATTTACCAAAGCTGGTGATGGCCACCTTACACCATCTTGACATCCTCCAGTTGGTCTCCCACTTCCGCCAAGCTAACCTCGCCATCGACGTGGTCTTCCACAACAATGTTGCATGTCTCCAGGAGTCTTGCCGTCACTTGGAGTGCTTAGTCGAGGTGGCGGGTTACCGAATCAACCTTGCTGAGACCCTTGAAGCAAGGGAAGAGAGCTTATGGGCTCAATTTAACTTGATTCATCAGTCGGAGGGTCTTTGGGAGAAACTCAAATGAGTGTGTTAGTGGGTGGACACATTTCAGGCTTCGTTCGCTAGTGATCCCAAACCATACGATGCCGACCACGTTGCCTACGAAGTTTTGAAGGCGGAGTTAGCATGCTACCTCCGCCACTAGAAAAACTTCGAAACAATTAGATTTGTACTTTTGTTAATCTTTTGTAAGAAGTGACTAACCACACTGTTTGGCCATATGTAAATATAAGCACTTGAATTTGTATTTACTGTCTTCTATACATGTAAACGGTCTCAGTATAACGACATGATGGCATTGCTGACTGGTAAAAAAATTAAGTAATACATATTTACTCCTAAGGCATTACTGAATTTGCATTTATATATATGAGAATGTGTGATGTATATGTGAATTTGCATTTATGTATATAAGAACGTGTCATATATATATATATATATATATATATATATATATATATATATATATATATATATATATATATATATATATATATATATATATATATATATATATATATATATATATATATATATATATATATATATATATATATATATATATATATCTGTGTGTGTGTGTGTGTGAATTTAAATTTATGTATATAAGAATAAATTTAGAATAGTTTGTGATGTGTATTATCACAGACGGTTCTACTTTAGAACCGTCTGTGATGTATATTTACCACAAATGGTAATAAAGTAGAACTATCTGTGATGTATATTATCACTAACGATTCTAATTTAGAATCGTTTGTGATGTGTCCAACCTTTTTATATTCAGATCACTCTAGAGTTTACCCACACCCCCACTCAAATGCTTAATATATGGGCCTGTTCTTTTCAGACTCTAAAAGCTATTTTTCGACTTTTCTATAGTAACTAGCTTTTAAACAGAGTATCTTTTCAAGATTGGGTTTATTAGTTAATTATAGTACATACTGTACCAACTTCATTTATATCGGTAAAAACCACACGTGAGTTTCATTACTCTGTAATCTCTCACACGAATAGCCCAAAAGCCAAAATCCACAGCAAAAGCCATAAGTTTCAGCCAAAAAGAACAGGCCCTATATCTAACTCTACACCAAGCATGAGCCACCTCCTCTCCGAGCACACTGCTTCCTCCTCGGTGTGCCTCCTCCTCGAGCACACCGCCTCCTCTCCGACACGCCTCATCCCCGAGCTAGCCGCCTCCTTTCCGAGCATGCTGCCTCCTCCCCGAGCATGCCTCCTCTATGAGCATGCCACCTCCTCCCAGGCGCGCCTCCTTCCTGAGCATGCTGCCTTGGCGTGCCTCCTCCCCAAGCGCACCACCTCCTCCTTGAGCATGCCTCCTCCTCGAGCACACCGCCTCCTCCCCAAGCACACCTCCTCCTCCTTGGCACGCCTCCTCCCCAAGCACACCATCTCCTCCTTGAGCACGCCTCCTCCCTGAGCACACCGTCTCCTCCCCGAGCATGCCTCCTCCACGAGCATGCCGCCTCCTCCTAGGTGTGCCTTCTTCCTGAGCACGCTGCCTCCTCCCCAAGCATGCCACCTCCTCCTCTGTGTGCCTCCTCCGCAAGCACGCCACCTCCTCCTTGAGCACGCCTCTTCTCCAACACGTCGCCTCCTCCCTGGCATGTTTCCTCCCCGAGCATGCCACTTCCTCCTCAGCGCACTTCCTCCCTAGCGCACCTCCTCCTCGAGCACGCCATATGTAACATTATTCTTCTTTCTTGTTTATGACATGGCAATGAACAATGTATCATCATAGTTACACATCTTGAGGATGAATGCCTGGGCTTAAGTTTCAATTATGCCTTTTGAAGTCAATATCCTGAAGATGAATAGCTAAGCTCTTAAGTATCAATTTCCTAAATAAAAGATAAGTCATATATAGATCTCAAGTCAATAACTCGCACAATTATAATTAAATAAAGTTGCACTTGATTTTCTTTAGCTATGCAAAATATGTTAAGTTTGAATTCTATCATTTGAGGAATGGAGTAAAAAAGAGTTATGCCATCACCCACCAGCCTGATGGCCTCTCACCTGCTAAGGTTCACAATTTTACAATCCTAACAATTTCATATCCCATACTAAATGATTCATGAGTTAAATTAGTACTGTAAGCACACTTATGATGGTTCTAATCTACAGTGCACTAAGAACTCCAATTTCATCTACAACTATCTTTTTTCAACAAAATCTCTACTATGTTGCTCGCCCCTAAGGGTGCCTTCATCACAAAGGTGAGAAAAGCACTTATTAATGCTTTCTACCACTTTAGCTTCACACTCCATATGACAACCGTCTACGAGTTGGTGATATTTGAAGTAGAAAAACTAATTTCACAGTTAGTGATATTTGAAGTAGAAAAATAATTTTGTAAGATATATTTGGTGTGTGCTGTGTAAAATTATTTTTTCTACTTCAGATATCACCAACTCGTAGATGGTTGTCATGGAAAATTTTGACTAACCTCCACTAAGAAACAACATATTACCATTACTAACAATCATCTTGATTTTTCATATCTTCCCCATGCACTTGAAACAATATATATATATATATATATATATATATATATATATATATATATATATATATATATATATATATATATATATATATATATATATCATGGTAACATTAACATATGTAGTCTTGCACACCCCACAAATTTAAATGACCTATAGACAAAGTCTCTAGCTCCCTATATCACACACTAGATCTAGTGTGTGATTTGCTTCATGTCATTTGAAGCCCAATGGTGATATGGGGAGCTAGAGACAAAGTCAGATCCCATATCACATTTGGGCTTCAAATAGCATGAAGCAAATCACACACTGGATCCAATGTGTGATTTGCTTCATGCTTTTTGAAGCGTATGTGTGATATGGGATCTAACTTTGTCTCTAGTTCATTTAAATTATAGGGTGTGCAAGACTACATATGTTAGTGTTTCCATGAAATATATATGTACTCCTTTCAGTGATGTGGAAGATATGAAAAACCAAAAATGGTGATTAGTAATATCACATACGGTTTTTATTAGTTGTCTGTGATATGTAGATATCACAGACGGTTATATTTAAAAATCGTCTTTAATACATATACATCATAGACGGTTATTTTTAAAAACCGTTTGTGATACATACACATCACAGACAGTTATTTTTAAAAATCGTCTGTGTTGTTACTTATCACAAATAGTTGAAACTATCTGTGATGACCGCATGTCATTACTGATCCATAAATTTAGACTCCTCATGAAACCATCTGTGATGACATTTTTGAACTATCTTTGGTGACTTTTTTCTATAGTAGTGATGATTCATTTTTTGAAAGAAAGGGCTATAGCTCAAACATTGCACACACACATTCTACATCTACTCCCCACTGTGATTTTCAGGCTCTAGGCAGCCCCTTTGTGGCCTCCCCGTAGCCCCCATCAGCCACTGTTTGATATGTAACCACAACAGCTGGCGTCATTCATGGGGAATGGCATAGAAGCTATGAGCCAAAGCAAAGGCGTTCGGATGCAATTGCACAAAGGAAGGTGATGATGTCAGCCTCTAAGCGGAAGAGAAGCATAACTGCCTCAACCACCGTGATGAGAGCAAGGAAGCTAGTCTATGAAAGCCCCCCACTCTCGTGGTAGTGGCACAGCAACGTCCGTAGCCATGACAGGTAACGATGGTGGCTCTTTGGCAACTACGCCAATGATGAAGTAGGAAGCATCGTAGACGGATGACCCAACCGTAGAACCCCTCAACAACATCTAGGTCTGTACCACCCAAAAAGTGAAAAGTGGTCTTCGTCGGCCTTGACATCGTTGTCGTCACCACGTATAGAGTGGAGGGTGTCCTGGCCCCTATGCTGGATGCGAGTGGAGCCACCTTGGAGGCGATCTATGGGACACTACAGAGGGAGTTGGTGGACCTACAGAGGGCCATGCACGAGATACAGGAGAGTTTAAATTTGTTGATTCTGTCCGTGGTGGTGGCGTAGGTGGCCATGGAAGGGACACAAAGTCACGAGGCTAACACCATAGCCCATAGCGCCCCTCGGAGCATCTAGGCGAAAGACTTCAAGATGCTCATGGTAGAGCCATATAAGGGTGACATGGATCCACATGAGTTTCTACGCATCTATGAGATGGCCGTCGAAGTAGCGAGGGGAGATGACTTGATGAAGGCAAAGGGACCACCACTCACCCTTCAAGTGGTCACGTTGTCCTATTTTTTACTATCGCCCTCACCTTGGTGTAAGCATGGGAGCAGATCTGGGATCTCATGCATGACAACTTCGAAGGCAACTACACAAAGCGGGTTAATGCTGATTAGCTCTTTGCGGTAAGATAGACAACAAGGGAGAAGTTGTGGTAGTATTTTAGAAACTTTCCGAATGTACGCTGTCAAGTAAAGGATGTCAACGAGATGACCATCATCAACGCTGCCATCTACGGCCTCCAGAAGGGGCCGCTCACAGAATACAATGTGCGAAAGCCTATAAGAACGATGGCCAAGCTCTTTGGCAAGATGGAGGAGTATGCAAGGGCAAAAGAGGACACGATGCGGCGCGAGGTAGAGGCTGCGACGTCTACCCCCAAAGTTAAGCCTGCTCCAATGGCTCTTAAGGAGGGCTCTAGCGGCAAACATCATAGGGGCCATAGGCCAGGTACGTCCTTAGTATTGAAGGTGATGCCAAGGAGAACACTACCTTGGGAGGTTGTGGTTGCAATCGAAGGGTTCATGGGCACGAAAGGGGGCCAAGAAGATGGGTGCCAACAAGGACCCTGGTGTGAAGTGCACATCCAAGGAGACCATATCACCTGCGATTGTCCCACTATCTCGGCCCTTTATGAAAGCATGGCTAAGAAGCGTTCCCAAGATACAAGGGCACCAGTGATGGGACAGATACAATAGCCCCTGGAGGTACAACTCACTCAAAACATATTATGAATACAAGCCCCCAAGTCTGGCCCCCACCGTGTGATCAACATTATCATGGGTAGGTCATCCCTCGAGTTCTCCTCTGAGAGGTAGCACAGGGCCTAGCACGCCGAATTCATCAAGTTGCCACATACCCCACACAAGTGGTCCCAGAGTGGGCCCAGTCAGATATCATCTTCAACGTGGAGGGCGCTTTGAGATTGGACTTCTCCTACCAAGACCCCTTGGTATTCTCGATGGGCATCGTGGGGTATGATGTGAGACAAGTCCTAGTGGATGGAAGGAGCTATGCGGACCTCCTATTCATCGGCGCCTTTGACCAGATGGGCATCACTTGAAGCAGGCTAGAGTCATCAGGGATACCCCTACAAGGCTTTGGTGGGCAGTCGGTCAGCGTGTTGGGGTAGATAGCGCTTGAGATAGCCTTCTGGTTAGGAGAACAAAGCAGGCAGGAAGTCATCAACTTTGACGTTGTAGACCTCCAATATCTCTACAATGCTATCTTGGGAAGGGTTACCCTTAATGCCTTTGGTGCTATCTTGCACCACAACTACTTGCTTATGAAGCTCACGAGCCCCAAGGGATCATCGCCGTGTTTGGCAACTAGGACCTCATGTGGCAGATCGAAGTAGGCACTCAAAGCCCCCACCACAAAGTGCACACCGTAAGCGAAGGACTCACACCTCGCTCGGCGATAACGCTTCCTTCTGTCCCAAGGTGGACGCTAAAGCCAAGGCGGTGAGGCAAAGAGGGTACCACTCAACTTGGAGGACCCATCGAAGCAAGTATCAGTGGGGGCAGTCTTACCCAAGAGGCCAAGGAAGCCTACTAGGGGTGCTTCATAAGAATGTAGACGTCTTCTCATGGTCACCCATTGAAATCACCGGAGTGGAGTGCTCCACCATTGAACACAAGCTAGTGGTGCACCCTAATGCAAAGCCAGTAAACAGCAAATGAGAAGAATGTCCCTTGATAGGTAAGGGGCTGCCAAAGTGGAGGTGGCCAAACTTGCCTTTAGCATCTTTAGGGAGGTGGTCCACCCCAATTGGATCACCAACTCGATGCTAGTGAAGAAGATGAACAACACCTGGGGCATGTGTGTCGACTTCACCAACCTCAACAAGGCATGTCCCAAGGATAATTACCCTTTGTTGCATATTAATCAATTGGTGGATGCCACAGCAGGGTGCGAGTTGATGAGCTTCCTCAACGCAACTCTAGATATAACCAGATATGTATGGCCAAGTAAGGGGAAGCTAAGACACACTTCATAGTCTCTAGTGGGACATACTATTTTGTTAGGATGCCCTTCAGGCTAAAGAACACTAGGGCCACCTTCACCAGGCCCATCGGCCTCATCCTCACATCTCAGCCAGGCCGAAACATACATTGATGACATGGTCGTCAAAAGCAGGTGAGCAACATCCCACACCACGAACCTTCAAGAAACCTTTGACAACCTCTGATGGGCTAGAATAAAGCTCAACTCAAAAAAATTGTCTTTAGAATCTGAGTAGGCAAGTTGTTCGGCTTCCTGGTGTCTGGGAGAGGAATCAAATCTAACCCTAACAAAATCAATGCTATACTATTCATGTAGGCTCCCAAGATCACCAAGGAGGTCCAGAGGCTTACAGGCCGCCTAGCTAGCCTTAGTTGCTTCCTATCAAGGGCAGTAGAGTGGGTGCTACCCTTCTTCAAAACACTCCGTTGCTCTAGCAACTTTCAATGGACCAACGAGTGGACATAGGCCTTCTAGTTCTTGAATGAGTACCTTGCTAAGCTCCCAACCTCGCATGTCCAGGACCAGTAGCCAGTGTACTATGTTTTCAAGCCCTGTAGGAAGCCAAGATGCAATACCCCGAGTAGGAGAAGTTAACTTATGCCTTGCTCATGGCTTCACACAAGTTGCGGCACTATTTCCTAGCGCACAAGATCACCGTGCCCTCGTTCTTCCCCTTGGTGGAGATGCAAAGAGTCCATGGGCCGCATTAGCAAGTGGGCAGCCAAGCTAGCCCCCATTTCCATCACCTACGTTTCATGTACTATGATAAAGTCATACATACTAGTGGACTTTATCACGGAATGGACTCCCGTAGGCCAACAAGACTACCAACCATCTCTAAAGCTAGTGTGGGCCCTATACACGGACGGGGCATATGGTGCAACGGGTGCAGGGGTGGGGATCTGAGGGTCAAAGCCTAGCATACACAACATGGATCGAATTCCCTGGACCAACAACATAGTGGAGTATGAGGCACTACTGTTCGGACTTTGTGAGGTAAAAGTGCTCAGATTTTGAAGGGTGCTCATGTACACCGATTCTCACTTGCTCATGTGGCACATCAACAAATCCTAGTAGGCCTAGAATCCCGACCTCACCAAATACCTTGCCTCAGCCAGGGCAAGGGGATGACATGCCATGGGCTGACAACATGGAGGCGGATGCCTTGGCAAAGGCTGCTAGCTAGGGGCATGAGCTACCTTCTTGTACCTTATTTAAAGTCCTAGCCTCTACTATGGTGTAGTGGGAAAGGAATTATCAGAGCCCTCCAGTGTATTACACGTTGGCCAAGTGGATGATTGGAGATAGCCAATCGTCGCCTTCCCCTTAGGGAGCGAAGAGCCAAACAACCCACACAAACTCCAGAGATTAGAGCACTGAGTGAGAACTTTTGAACTAGTGGAAGGCATGCCCTACAAATGTGGCATGTGTGCTCTATTGCTATGATGCCTCTCACGCCAAGAGGGCCAGGAACTCCTTGCAGAAATTCATGGTGGCCCATGTGACTCACGCACAGCCTCATAGGCCCTCATAGTGATGGCCTTCCAACAAGGCTTCTACTAGCCCATGATAGCTTTGGACACCAAAGAGTTGGTCAAGTACTGCCAAGGGTACCAATGGATAGGGAGATTCTCCCATATACTGCCCAACTACCTCTAACCAATCCCACTAGTGTGATCGTTGGCGCATTGGGGATTAACATAATTGGCACGCTACCCTATGCCCCTGTGAATCTCTAGTTCATTATCATCGCCTATGATTACTTCTCTAAGTGGGTAGAGGCAGTCTCTCTCACCTGTATCACCTCCTCGGCGACACAAAAAATTCTTTTTGACAAAACATGATATGTCATTTCAGATTCCCTAGAGAAATTATGATCAACAATGGGTTGTCATTTGACATGGCGATGTTCTAGGAATTCTACGGATGCATGGGCATTAAGGTGTGCTATGCCTCCATAGGCCACTTGTAGTCCAACAGGGTAGTCAAAAGCGCAAACGACACCATCTTCGACGGTATCAAAAGGTGCTTGGTAAGCCTCTTCAAGGGAAAATGGATAGAGGAGTTGCCAAAAGTGCTCTGGTCTATCTGCACCATGACCTTGCACCCCACCGGCTTCACACTATTCGAGTTGCTCTTCAGGACAAGGCCGTGACACCTGAAGAACTCAAAGCGAAGTCCCATTGAGTGATGGCTCTAACACCACCAGATGAACATAGTGTTTCACTCGACCTCATCGACAAGGGTCTAGGCAATAGGCAACATCGCCAAGTGCCTTCAGATAGTCATAGCCTCATACAACAAGAAGGTCAAGCTTGAGCACCTTGTGGTGGGGAACCTTGTCCTAAAGAAGACACTCCATGTCACCACGGTAGGGAAGTTGGAGTTTAAGTGGGAAAGGCCCACATAATTACTGTTTCCTTTGACCCTAGATGGCACTGACCTCAAGTGGACATGGAATAGTGTCTGCCTTCACCGTTACTATGTGTGAAGGCCATGAAGCCAGCATGTCTACGCACAACACTTGCATAGATTTTGTGTAGCATACCCACACAAATGGGGCTGAATAAAGCACTTTTTGAAAATGATGCAGCAAGGATACCCAAGTCTAAAATAAGCGTGTGGAACCCTCAAGCTTTATGCCACTCAACAGATTACAAAATAAGCAACAGACCCTCATGCATCTTGGCCCACTCTACGAAGTGAAAGATAGAGCATGAAGCCCTCAGGCTCCATGAAACTCTACAGAGTATAAAATATGCGCATGGATGTTCGCGTGTCTTGGCGCACTTTATAGAGTCAAAAATAGAGCGCAGAGCCCCCAAGCTCCATGCTACTCTATAGAGTGTAAAATAGGGGCTGGGACCCTCGTGCGTCTCGGCCCACTCTACTAAATCCAAAATATGTGTCAGGACCCTCACATGTCTCGGCCCATTCTACAGAGTCTAAAATAAGTGCAGGAGCCTCGTGTATCCCGACCCATTCTATGGAGTCAAAAATAGAGTGTGGAGCCCGAGGGCTCTGCGCCACTCTATAGAGGATAAAACAAGCCCTGGGACCCTCATGCATCCTGGCGCACTCAACGGAGTATAAAATAGCGCACGGAGCCTCCGAGCTTTGTGCTACTCTAAGGAGTATAAAATAAGCGTCAGGACCCTTGCACGTCCTGGCCCATTCTATGAAGTCTAACATAGCCGCTCTGGAAAGTATAAAATAAGCGATGGGACCCTCACGCATCTCAACCCACTCTACGTAGTCAAAAATAAGCACCAGGACCCACACACATCCTGGCCTACTCTACAATGTGTAAAATAAGTGCCAAGACCCTCGCGCCTCTCGACCAACACTAGGGAGTAAAAAAGGGCATAGAGCCCTTGGGCTCTACACCACTCTATAGAGTATAAAATAAGTGCCAGGACCCTCATGCATTCTAGCCCACTCTATAGAGTCAAAATAGCATGTAGAGACTCTGGGCTCTATGCCACTCTATGAAATCAAAATAACATCGCTCTACGTAGCTCAAAATTGATCCCGAGCATACCTTCACCTGGGCTAACTCCACCAGGACGAGTTGTCAGACAAAGGCATAGGCTCATGCATCAAAGTGGCATCCCCCTAGTACTGATTCCAAAGACACAACAAAAGGGGATGGATCATACATGAACTACACCATTCTACAATCGACTTCATTGATGCTCACTCAAAGGGTATGGGACAGAGTGCACACGAATAACTACATTCTACTGTTGGCTTCATCAACGCTTGCTCAAAGGGTGGGGGACGAAGCATGCACGAACAATTGTGTTCTACCACTGACTTTGTCAACACTTGTTCCAAGGGTCAGTGATGAAGCGCGCACGAACAACTACATTGTATTGCTACTTCGTCATGGCTCCTTCAAAGGGTGGGAGACGGGGAGCATGTGAGTAACTACATTCTAATGCCAACTTCATCGATGCTCGTTCGAACGGTGGGCGATGAAGTGCTCGCAAACTATCTCATCCTACCATCGACTTCGATGATTCTCATTCATTGTGTGGGGATGGAGCATGTCGAACAACTACGTTCTATCATTGACTTCATCGACTTCATTGTCATGCGAGCCAAGCTCGTTGTCTTTGTTGTCACTGCTACCTCCATCATCTCCCTCTGCCTCAGTGTCACTATGCCTGTTAACTTCATCCGAGCTACCATCGATCTTGATCGAAGCGGGAAGATCCAATGACAGAGATGGTGGTGATGGGCGAGGGTGAGCCCTCGTGTATGTCGGGGTTAGCATGGCCTCCACCATCTAAGCTGTCACTCCCACGTGAGTCGTGAGAACAACCACTGCTCGCAGCAGGGATAGGATGGTTAGGCACGGGAATCCATAGAGTTTCACAGACGTGATTGATGCATCGACCATTCGACATGGCCGTAGCTCCAAGGCTGCACTCCTTTGGGATGTATGGCCCTAGGATCATAGCTGTTGAGTGCTCTGCCTCCGCCAACAACATGACTACACAAGATAAGAGCGACAAACATGAGCGTACAATGGACAAAAGGCATTGATTAATGTGGACACCGAGGCAAAGCGTCAAAACCCTACCTGGTCTAGCGGGCTTCACCAATATCATTAGTAAAGGATAGACTCCATCACTCCATGTGGGTTTGGTCTGCATGTCCCACCGGTGAACTAGCGGGGACAACCAAAGAATGCAGAACTCCTCCATGCAGTTGTGCATGTTTAGCCAAAGCGCGACCACGAGGAGCCTCCTGGCATGCACCTTGTCATCCCAGACGAGCTAGACATGCGGTGACATCACAAAGTCCATGACACGCCTAGTGAAGCGAAGGCTGCTCTTATTCTCAACCATGTGGTAGGACCACCTCCGGAGCTAGTGAGATTCCCACTTTGTATGGTTGAGTTTGAACAGAAGTCTTTCGAGCAACCGCCTTGAAACTAGAAGCTCACACTCCATCGGTTTGAGTACTGTTATTCACCTAGGTACTTCAGTTGGCACCACACATTGTGCAGGGATGCGAAGTCCCCCGTGCTAGGGGAAACGCCCTCCAAATGGGTTACCCAAGAAAAGATGGCAAGGCACATGATGGCATTCAACATTAGCTGTTGTAGCTCCAATTCGTACAAATGAAGAAGATCATTGACGAACCGCACAGCAGGGATGCAAAGCCTAGCTTCAAAGTAGGCCATATAAACCAACGTCTCATCCTCACACGGCTGTGGGATGACCTTGTCATCAACGAGGCAAACAAGCTTGCGGGAGGACAACTTGTTGTTGCACATGAGCACATCCAGCAGCTCATCCATCACGATTGACTCACCGAGTGTATTCATGCACACACCGAAGACCTTCTTTGATGCCTCCCATTGCTTGCTGCCGTCGACCTTGGATCGCTTGTCTTCAGCACCATAACTACTTGACGCAGCCGACTTGCTGGTGCGACCACTACGGTCACTTCCACAGCCCATCCTAAACAGCGAAAGCATGACAGGGAAAAGATGATAGTGAGAAGAGCAACTACAATTGGTGATGGGCAAGCGCGAGGAAGAAGAAGCAAATAATCGAAAACTAGGTGGCACGCCACTTAAGTACTCAACGTGATAGGCCCAATTAATGCCAGCACGATAAGTGCGCCGTTTAGGGGACGGGCGCACCCTGTAACTGGCGCATTGACCCACTGATAGTGAGGCCGTCGTAACGTGTACGCTGCTGACGGTTATCACGTGCGCACACGCCATCAATGAGAGATAGGTAGGGAAACCAAACGGGCAACCATCCGTTGAGCCAAAGGGACGGTGAGGACCATGGAGCAAGTAACATAGTCTCGGCCCACCAGAAACGAAGCTCCTTACCATGGGAGGCTATTATTGGGGGAGAGGCTCCCACCTTGGCACAATCGGCCCACTACCCCAAAAGATCCATTGTGTGTGTAACCATGAGGCAATCCCAAAAAGGGCTATGATAAGGGAAAGATATATTTGCCCACACTGTTGTAGAACCCAATAGAGGCACTTATGTAAACAACCTTCTCATGGCTATAAATATGTTCCTTAGGACACTACGGAGAAATGATTCATTTTTTGAGAGAATGGGTTGTAGCTGAGACATAGCACACACATATTTTACATCCACTCCCTACTGTGAGTTTCATACTCCAGACAACCCCTTTATAGTCTCTGCTTAGCATCATTATTTACTATTTGGTCTAACCACAACACATTTTTGTACCTGTCTTTTCTTCCGTTGACATTTCAAGAACGTTTTCACGCTAGCAAGAAGAGGGTCATGAGTTTTTAAGGTAGTACACAGTCGTATGAGCACAGTCATGTGTGACGTACGGACGTGTGCATCCGCCATTGCCATCTGTCAAGTTCTGAATTGCGGCTTAACTTCTCATAACTGAGCTAGCTCGTGCCTACAAAGGTAATGTTCTGCAAGAAAGCTTTAGAAAACACATCAGAAAGCGTCCGTCCTCAGGACGTACGTATACCACCGTACCTTATGGACAAATTAATTAAATTAATTAGGCGTCATTGTTAACTCAAAACCTCCTGCAGATCAACCATGCATTAGTTGTACATATTTCTCGATACATTAATTAATTGCTGGGCTCTTGCATTGTGCTACGTAGTTGTGATTAGTTATTCAGAACATGTAGGGCCCGTGAACTAAGGGTCTTGAGGAGGATAACATGCATGGCCAATTTGTGGCCATACTGTTATTTTGGAATGCATTGCAATCATTGTAAGATTTAAAAATGGTGCAAATGTCAGAAGAAATGGTAGGTACTGAGATCCAGAGATTGGCCAGTACGTATTTCAGATTCCGTATGAACACATCCATGATGGGATTGGTTCTCTGATCTCTGCTGCTCCTCGATCTGCATCAGTTGGCTTACATGCTCAAGGCACATGGCTTCTAACTAAGACAAGTGGTCAAGAACCCCAGTTTTCATTATTTCCATGTGAGGTGAAGACAAAAAAGGGCTAAAATTAGCATGTTTAATTAGTTATGCGTCCCATGATACGAGTAATCGGCTTTATGGCCATTTTTTTCCTGTATCACATACTATAGGGCATGTCACGATCATCGGATTAGATCAAACGATCTGCTTCTTGCAAGCAAAAATAAGTCTAATTTGGAACTACTTTTATGTCTTGGTCTTCCAAGAAATAGTCAGCTTTCATTTGCCTTGCTTTAGAGCTTCGCTGACCAAATCCCTTCCTAAGTGAGCGAGATAGTGGTTAATAGATCTAACTCTTCCTTGGCAGCAACATGATCATGACTTCTTTCTTGTAACTAGTTAACAATGGATGTTTAGTTAAGACCATATATATTATTGAAGTACACATGTACAGAGGTCACAAAATGTGTGCATGGTTGCCAGTTCCATATCGCGTTCATACGCGGTTGTAACATTCAACTGCCATACGTTTCGGACTGAGATTCATTTAGCTAAGCCCTGGCCCACATGGAAAGGCAGCCCAAAATTCCACCGAGAGAAAAAAAAACCACCTTTACCATGAGCCAACAGCCCAAGAAGGCTGGGCCTTTGTGTTTAGCCAGCAGCCATCCGATTAAGTTGTCATCATTCATTAGAGCAACTCCAGCAGGGCCCCTACTTGACCTCTCAAACTCAAATTTGAGAGTCAGAGCAAAAAAACTCAGCTCCAACAGGGCCCCTACTTGGCTCTCAAAAATAGGAGGCCTCTCAAATGAGGTCTCCAAGCCCTCATTCCTAGGGGCCCTCTCCTGACTCTCATCCTTCGGTTTTTTTCCCGCTCGGTGAAACTTCCCCCGCGCCCCCCAAAATCCGCCGCTTCTGCTCGCCCCCCGTCTCGCCCGACTCCTCCGCTTCCGCTCGCCCCCCGCCTCGCCCGACTCCTCCACCGCCGCCCGTGTCCCCCGCGCGCCGCCAAAATACCCCGCCTCCACCGCTTCCGCTCGCCCCCGCCTCGCTCGACTCCTCCGCCGCCGCCCGTGTCCCCCTTGCGCCGCCAAAATTCCCCGCCTCTGTCGCTTCCACTCGCCCCCGCCTCGCCCGGCTCCTCGGCTCGCCCGTCGCCATGCCCGTCGCCTCGCCCGTTGCCTCGCTCGACGCCTCCGCCCGTCGCCGTCGCCTCGCCCGTCACCGTCGCCGCCAAAATCCCCCGCTCACCCGGGGCCTCCGCTCGCCTCCGACCGGATTTGAGGAGTGGGTCCCATGTGTCAGTGTGTAGTGGAATGGATTTGAGGGCTTAGATTTGAGGGGTGCTGTTGGAGTAGATGCAAAAAAACTGGGCCCTCAAAAATAGGAGGAGCCCTCAAATCAAAAGTAGGGCCCTGATTTGAGGGCTACTGCTGGAGTTGCTCTTACAGCAAGAATGGAATACCACGTCCAAGCCATTCTTACCAAAGAAGACACCAACATCATCAATAAAACATAGTTCCTCTTACGTACTGATACTTTATCTCCATAAAAACAAAAAATTTCTTCCTGCAAAAACATAAATTTGAACAAATATTACTTATAGTAGATTAAATTATATTTCATCTTGCAGCTATCACATAATTAGTTTAAATTGTCCTTATTACACAAATTCTAGCATCAATACAACACAACCTCTGCTCCTATATATTGCAAAATATTATCGCAACAATGGGTGGGGTCATCTAGTAAGTTATACAACCTGGCAGTGGCATTATTTTCTCCCTTTTCTCAACTATGTTTAGTCTGCTGCTCTAGCAATAGGTTTTCTTTCTTTCTACTTTGATATTATATTCTTGTATAAATGGCTACTAGGTCTCATGAGCAGTATAGATCTAATTTTTTTGCAGGAATATATAAGAAATAAAAGTTAGGCAGATTCTGCAGGGAGGCCAGCCAACCGCAGCCGCAATGACCCCTAATCGGATGGGTGGGGCCAACATAGTTTTTTTTTTGAACCGAGGGCAGAAGAACTGCCCTATATTAATAAAAAAAAGGAGAATGACTACAGAAAAATAGTTTTGATTTAAAATGGAGAGGCAGGGCTAGACACACCCAGTACGAAGGCCCAGCCTTCTTGGGCTGTTTTCCACGCCAAGGTTTGTTTTTAACTCTCCATTCATCCTAGAGCCATCTTAGTCTCAAGGTCTTGGCAAAACGCTCTGTATCCAGGATCCTGTGACCGCTAGGTTTGTAGGCCTACAAACTTTCTCCCAATTGATTGCCACTTGCTAATTGTTCTCACCCAGCCTAGAGGAACCGTCTTGTTCCTTTATCCAAACTTTTTAACACACAATTTTGGTGCTTTGATTACCATTTGGACGTAGGTGCTTTGACCATGGATTTGGCTAGGATTTTCCTACCAACCTGCCAATCAGCTCGCAAACTTGTCTTCTAATGTTTGGAAATCCGCTCAATGGAGTCTTTTGAATGCGAGTGGTAATCCTAGGTGCTTCAATGGGAAGGTTGAATAAACTATTAGGAAGTGCTGAAGTGTGTTTTGGTGATCAATCTCTTCGCGCCATATAGGCACCACCTTGGCTTTTCTACAGGTTCGTTCTTAAACCCATGTGTCTCCGAAATTCCGCATGACCTGAATTATTATATTGGCATCATCCTTTACTGGTGCAAGAAATATGGTTGCATCATCCGTGTATAGGGAAGTTTTGAGGATAGCGACGCGGCCTCCAAGAGGTTGTAGAAGACCATGATCCATGACTATGTTGAGTTTTTTCTTGCAAAGGATCTATTGCTAGTATGAAGAGGAGGGGTATAGTGGATCTCCCTATCGTAAGCCTCTACGATGTTATATTTTTCATAGGAATGCCATTGAGAACTCTAGAGGTGGTAGTGGAGAGAAGACATGAGATCCAGTCTCTTAATTGGGGTGGAAGGCCTCTTTTTTCTAGTAGGTGAAATAGGTAATCCCAATGGACGGAGTGAAAAGCTTTTGCAATATCGAGCTTCAGAAGAGACGACGTTCTATTTCAATGGTATCTTCTCGTGAGATCCCGGACGTACAAGAAGTTATGCTGCATGCATATGTAACTATCGGACCCCATGTTAGCAAACCCAGATCCTCTGTGATTCCATCGCACTATTTCTTGGATCAGTAGATAATGCTCACAGATACATTACTGTATATTAAAAATATATCATGCGGAAGCGTAAATAATACAGTAATAACTTACTCATGGGCCGATTAGGCCGAAAATAATAAAATGCAGCAGTGAAAACTTCACACATGTGGGACCTGCAGGACTTGCCCACAGGTAGCCACCTGGGGTTCGTGACCTAGTCCATTGCCTCTTCGTCTTCCAACTCTGTCAGACCTCTTTTTAGGCATCCCAGGGCTTGACTTTCTTTTCGAATCGACTGAGTAATAGTAATTAAGCAAGAGTAAGTACGATGGTACTTAGCAAGCCACCACACAGGATGCAATAATAATAGATGCAAGGCTGTCAAGTGAGGCTTGAGGTTCTTTTACTTGCTTAATGCGACATTTGCAATAATCATAATTAAAATTTCTATGACTTGGCATTTTACAAACATGCTATAAAGAGTTTGAAATTATGTAGTATTTATAGCAGTGTAGGTTCCATGCACCGATTACACGGTTCCATCCACCTATCCTAGCTTTTGATCATTAGGTTACTTCCACCTTATCAACAAGCTGGAGTACATCTCTTCAGGAAAATTTTCAAAGTCAGGTTTACATTCGCCTGACAGTTTTCTCCCCACCCTTAAAAGTTTTGAAATAGAACTAATTCGAGGAAGTTCCCATGTCTGCCCTTGATCGTGGGCACGGTTGTTCGAACAGTTTTATACTCTGTTGAGTTTGTACATCTTTACCCACAAGAGACAATTAACCCAATGGGCCCGCACAATTCCTTAGTCACGTAGATCGAGAGATCGTCACGAGGCCTTTACAATACCTTGCCCTTTAGTACCTCACCGATATGGGGTTGCCCCCACACACAGGGTGCCCATACATTGTGTGGGATGTCCACCACAAAGTAGCTCAGTTGGACTCCACTCTCCATGAACGCTAGTCTTGGCAACGTCACCTTTACTCAGTGTCCCATTCCAACTAGGTTTTTATTATTCGCCGACACCAGTCTTCTGTGAGGGGACTAGACGGTCTAGTAAATTATTCAACCCAGCCTACAATTTGCCAGCTTGTGGTAGTACTATTTTACACAGAGAGGTCATCACATGATTAAGTCCTTAATGCGTCCAGGCGGTTCAATCCACAAATCACAGATTCTCGTGCTACCTCTGCCCCACCACTCTTACCACCCGTCCAGACAGGTATAGCAGGTTTTTAGGGTTTTGAGAAGAATAAATTAAGTTGTCACAAAATATTCAGCCACTTACATCCCGTGACTGTCCTAAAATAAGTTCTTATGTTTTAAAGATCGATGATCTAGGCAACTAGTGTCTTGGACCTGACAAGACTAGCATGGCATTTAATATGACCTATAACTAGTAAAGTTATCATTAACATTTAGGGTGACAATGTTCAGGTGATTCAAGTGTCAAGGAATGGCATATTAAAAATTAATACATCAAGTGGGCATGTAACTACCTTAAGTTTGGACATACATTTGCATAATAAAAAGCATACAAGTTGATAAGTTAAAGGAACATAAATTTTGCATAAAATGTCGGATCAATATGATCAAAGTGATGACTTGCCTTGTTTGGTTTACCACGGCCTTGATCTAACTCAAAGCCTTCTCAGTCAGTGATCTTAAATTCCTAGTCTTTGCTTTTACCCAAGTCTTGATCCTAGTTGAATCCGTTGCTTTGTCGAATCTTCATATTCTAATACACAACAAATAAATGAAAGAAACCAAATAAACCCAGACACTTTAAATGCCCAATTAAATTTAAATTATAATTTTATTACGATTTGGGAATAGAAAGATGATCCGAGTTAGTGTGCAGTAAACATAGCGGTAGATGAATCGAGCAAAGGAAGAAGGTGACTGCGTAGCGTTACCGTGAGGGAAAATTAGGATAAGGAGGGATCAAAGGTGAAGAAGTATACATAGGAATTATCCACTTTGGAAAGGAAGGTGGCCAAACATAGCCGATTGGGGGAAAGGCAAGGCTCAATCTTTTACTTGATGACTTTTTTTTATTGATTTATATTTATCTAGGAAGCTCCATAAGTCAAGGTAGGCATATCGATAGACATGAGAGATTGCCTGGGGCATTGGGTATTATTTGCTGAGGGATAAAAGTTGATAATTTAGGATATGGGTTTCACATGTGCTGTTTATAATGCGAATTGGTTAGTTTCACGAGGTTGTTAATAATGATCAATGGGTGCGTAACTTTGGGAGGATGAGATATGAATTAACTTTACAGATGGGTCTCATGATCTTGAGATAAGCAAATAATATTTATTGTTTTGTGTGGCAAACTCTTTCTAATTAATTAATTAACTTTAATTTGTTTTAATAGCTTTAGATCTGTGGATAAAGATATGACATATATTATTTAGACCACTTGTGTTTTCAATAGGATTTGAAATTATTATTTGAGTTTTCAGAGTAGACTTGAAAGTATTGAAATTATGTTTATAAAGCTTAAAACATGCATCTTTAATTATTTAGGATTAAATTTCTAGTATTCTTAATTTACAAAATCCTTTATTTGGTCTCACATAATTAGATTTCAACCTTAACATTCATTGAATCCATGTTGATTACTTGTCATCCGAAAATAGGTTATGCATAATCTTGCCTTAGTTTTACATGAGGATTAATTTATTAATCTTGATTGGCATATAATTAACCAATATTAAGTTTTTAATTTAATTGCATAAATCTTTTCATTATGAATACATGAGTAATTTCTTATTCTCATTATTATTCACAAATTATTTTATTAGAATGTATGCTTGAATATTTCTCACACATGAATTGATCATTTAGCCAAAAGGGTGAAAAATCTATGCAATCTATCTATTTGGACCCACATGACAGAAAAGAGAGAGAGCCGAAGCAGAGGAGGGAGGTGCCAAGGCAAGGCAGCAACGACGTTGGCGGGGGAGGCGGCGGTGACCGACAAAATGGGACCCCGTGGAGGAGAGGATGTCCCTAGGGGTAGTAGCTCCAGTCGGAAGGCACCGTGGCGGGCCAGCGGCGGTGGGAAGTGGCTGGTAAGGGGAGCCGATCGGGGCGTCGATGGTTGGAGAGAGGGGAGAGTGGAATAGTGTGAGCACGAGCATGAGCAAACCATGAGGAACTCACCGGTAGTGGTAGCTTGGCCAGGGAGATGACGAGGCACACTGGCGACGGGAGCCATTGGGCGGCGTGGGGCGGCTCACGTGGAGGGGCCACACCGGCGGGGGATCGTCGGCTGGCCGTCGGGAAAGCTTTGATGTACCAAGGTGTTGCTCTCACCGCGAGGAATTGGGCTAGTGCCGACCAAAGGGAGATGGCAGCGGAAATGGCGGTGGTTGGCTGAAAGCAAAAAAGAAGTAGGCGTGGCGTGCTCAGGCGATGAATCCTCAATTAACTGAGGGGGAACATGGAGGATGTTCGGGGGCATGCTGTGACGCGGTCGATTCATGGACGAGATGGACGGAGCGGTGGAATCGACGAGCATGCTACAATGGTGTGCACAGGTGGCTCGGATGAGCTCGACTTGAAGGAGGAAGAAGAGGGCAAGGGAAGGCACTGGGAGGCTCAAGCCTTCTTATAGGCGAGGGGGAGGCAGTCGTCTGCTGGTCCTTTGAAGGCGCGCGCTCGGTGGTTTGCTGAGGAGTAACGCTGGGGCAGCGGCATTGAAGCGCACTAGGGCTAGCAGAGTGGTGCCGAGGCTAGGCCGGTAGTAGGATTGCTGGCACAGATGTGACTGGGAAATCGGGGGCGAGTTTAGGCGAAACCGGGCGGCGCGGCCTACATGAAAGCGCCCCTAGGCCGTCGGCCTGGGTGTTCGCCGGAAGCAGAGCAGGAAAAGGAGGAAGGGGAAAGAAGGAGACAACTGGCCCAGGGGGAGAGAAGAGGCCGAACGGCCGAAAGAAATGGGCCGGGGAAGAAAAAGAAATGGGCTGGGGAAGAAAAAGAAATGAGCCAGGGCCCAAGGAGATTTTTTTGGGAATTTTGAAATTCAAGAATTAAATTTGTAATTAGGTTTGAATTTAAGACCTTAGTTCAAATTTTTGGATTCAAAATTTGAAATTCAAGATTATCGAGTTTTGAGATATAATTCTTAAATTTCAGAATTTGAATTTTTTTAATATGACAATTGGATGGGAAAGATTTTATATTGGCTTAAATTTCCATTCTTGGTTTTGAATATCCGGTTTCCAATTTTTAAATTTGAATTTAAGACTTCCAAGAGAACTTGGATTTTCTTAATTTGATTTTCAATCTTGGTTCTTGATTCCAAGGTATTGATTTTTATTAACCGAGTTTTTGGCAAGAATCCACATTGAGAAATTTGAATAATGCCAATTTTTTTTGAGATACACTGGAAAAACGATTAAAAGATTTTATAATTTTCTCAATTACAATAGTTCCATTTTTAGGATGTTAAGTAACATCCTAAAAATTCACTGTATTGAAAAGTTAATTCCAAATTAAGTATTTTAAAGTGTTCAGATTTTATTTGGATTTTATGTATAATGCTGGAAGAAAATCTCAAAATTCCAATTTTCAATTCCCCTCTCAAGTTCCAAAACTCCAATTCCAACCCAAAATTTCAAATTCAAATTCCAATTCTGGAACTTCAAGTTCAAAACTGTAGAAAAACATATGTTCTATTTTTGTGGGCCCAATTATTTTTTTCTTGCCACTTCTCTCTTTTTCAAAACAAAATCTTATTAGGAGGTCATCCATCCTAGAGGTGCTCGATTCTATCATGTTCATGTGTCAGATTTCCTTTTTCCTTTTCTTTTTTTTCTCTCTTCTTCCTCTTTTCTCTCTTTTGCTTCCTGTTGGTTGCTGTCTCCTAGCCGAACAGCCCCTGGCTGTTTCTCTCTCTTCTCCCTTGTTTCTTCTTCAATCCAGCCGAACTTCCCAAGCATGCATGCAGCCCAAAAATCAATCTCTTCCCAACCAAAATAAATTGATTGCATGGAGAACATTCGCATTTACTGCCATGTATCAATTCTTTTCAGTTTCTTAGCCATTAAAATTTCAGTTTTTCAATTTCTAAGCTTTCAAGTCTAGAAATTGACATTGAATCATTTTGGCTTAATTAAACTCGTTTATCTCATTCCTACCCTATAAATAGGTGTTGCACCTCACGTTCTATCCCTTTGCAAGTCTTTATCCATCCCTTGTCACCACACAAAGCACCAGTGAAGCCTCAAACTGAACCATGTGTTGGCTTCCTCCCTCCACCACGCCATCTCTCTCTGGTGAGTATTTTTTGAGTTTTGTTCATGTCATATTGTGTTCCAGCATCCAAGAAACTCCTTCAACAATTTAATTTGATTTTGAGGCAGCCAATTGACGGGAATCAAGATTTTATGAAAATTGGCCATTTTCAACTTCCGCTGTTGATTTGTCGTCTTTGATGAGCCGTTCTTTGATTCCATGCTTTCACACCATCACCACCACTTCCTCTACCCGTGCCAAGTCCCATTTTACCCAAAGCATCACCGTGGAACTCCACCACCATGCCACCTCCATTTTCCAATGATGTCACCATTGCCCCGCTTCTCCAGCCAAGACAAGCTCACCTATGCAATTGCTTCAGGTCTTGGCTTTGAACCCATATTTTCTCCTCTATTATCTCTATAGTTCTTCAATAGTTTTCCATTGTCTGAACTCCAAATCTAATGATTCGAGTTTCTAATTCATCTAAAATCCTTATCTAGCTTCCAGTATATATTTTTATATTTTATTTGTATATATTTATTTATTTGTTTATTTATTGTATGTCTCGTTTTGCGCGTAGAACCCAACATCGCCGAAGAAATCTTACCCGCAGCAAGAAGGTCTAGTCAACGTCCAAAAAGGCAAGTATCCTTCAATCATCTTGTAACTATATTTATCAAAAAATCATTTTATTATTTCAAATTTAAATGCATTTGTTACATAAAATGCTAACTTCTATCTTAAGTATAATAGTTAATCTGATAATTGTTATACCCTCATTTGATATTGAATACCCTGTATCATTGTCACACTTGGCTTCCCTTGTCTCAGTATTAAGATTATAATGCTATGTGATAATTTTAGATCATTAGAATTGCTTAGACTAGCTATTCGGTCATTATAACCCTTAGGGTGGAAATTTGATGTCATATGCTTTAATGAATTTATCCAAATAACTTTATGACAATAGGGGCAATAGGCATTGCTGCTATTTTTCAAGTAAAATGAAATGATAAAAAATGTTTTAGACTTGGGCCGATGGTAAGATTTAGGTTGGTGCAGATGGAGCATGTGATCTTATTTTGTGAATGCATGTGCCACTCTAGTCAACTAAGGACCGATGCTTGTGAATGTCCAAACTGAGCATTACCATACAACAACAAGTCTATATGTGTATGGCCTGACTAACTAATTTGCAATGGCTTAGCTTGGAACCCGCCAGTGGTATGAGTGGGTGTCAGGTACATAGTTGTCCCACATGGCGCCAGAGGAGGCTTTTGACTGGGTGGATTTAGCCCTTTATGGTTAAACCTCAGTGGGTGGAGTCTAGTTAAGCTGACACATTATAAAGGCCTTGTAATAATCATATAGTCGCACACCTTTGGAAGTGTGTCAGATGGATAGTATATATTGATTATTTCTTGTGGGTAAAGTTGTACAACCCCTGCAGAGTGTAAAATTATTTGAATAGTCGTGCCCATGATCAAGGGCTGGCAATGTGCGCTTTCATGTGGAAGATCTTTGGTTTTGGTTTTAAAGTAAAAATTTTGGAAACTTGGGAGTGGATGGAACTCTTGGGAGTGTGTCATGACGGATAGAGCCAATTCAGGTAGATGGAACCCGTAGTCTTAAACCTTGGTAGTTAGAGCTTGTCTAGTATTGTTGGTGGTTGGAACCTTTACCAGAAAATTTATGCAAATTTCCTTTATTTAAGTTACTTTGTTAAATTAATGCTTTCAAAAATATATAATGGTAATTGAAATAAAATGCTGCTCTGTGCAAAAGAACCATATTATCCTTCCTTTGTTAAGCCCTGCATATAATTGCATTTTTCCATGACTTGCAGAGTACTCTATGTACTCACATGCTGCACTCAAACAAATCTCAAAGGACTATAAAAATGTAGAAGGAGGAGTCTATGACTATTATGCATATGGATTCACTGAAGGCTTTTCAGAGTTCTAGGATGCACTTCCCGAATCAATTGCTTATGGCATATTGATGGGCCATCGACAGAGTTTCATTTTGCTTCTGCTGTATTTTGTAAGTAGATGTATTGTAACCTCAGTTATAATAAAGTGGCCATAAGGTTTGTTCTCTCTATTATTGTAATTGTTGGTTATGTAATCATCACTGTTTGACTATGTGCACTAGCTTTGATCTGGGATTAGTACGGTCATACACAGATGTTTCAGATTCAGAATTTTGGTCCTGACAGCATATGTCTTTAAAGAAGGAGCTTTGGCTTTGGGATACTATCTTATTCATAAAAGGTGTAAGTCGCAAGGCCATGATTTTGGCAATAATTTTGGAGATGCTATGTATGAGGCTAATCAGTCTAAAATTTGCCATAGATTGAGCTCCATCCTTCTTTGGCAACAGTACCAAATTTGCTATGTTAGTGTTTTGAAAGTTGTTGGTTCTCAGATTGTAGAAGTTGTTTAGGGCAGCCATAAAATTTCCTTTTATAGTATCCCGACATGTACGGTAGAAATTTCCATTGAAGCCATCTAGCCACGATGCTTTGTCCACTGGTAGCTCCAGGATTGTAACATGTACCTCTTGTTTAGTGAAAGGCTCAGCTAGGGTGTGTAAATCAAGTTGTGTGAGTTGGAGGATGTCCCAACTAAAGGAGCTGGTTCTATGTGAGTTCTGCCCAAGAACACTGACAAAGTGTTCGAATAGCACATCTGTTTTATCCTCATGTGTAACAACCCATCCTTGGCCTCTTGTGAGGCACTGGATGAAATTTTTCTGCATGTGGGAGTTGATTCTAATATGGAAAAAGTTTGTGTTCGTGTCTCCCTCTCTGAGCAATTTGATTTGTGATGCATGTTTCTTACGGGCCTTTTCAATTACATCTAATACTATTACCCTTTTATTTAATCACATTCAAAGATCTCTCTCTTCCACTGTAAGTGCTCAATTTTCTTGTGTGATATTGAGGCAAAGGATGATTTCTTGGACCATATGTAATTGAAGTTTTGTTTGTGAGAATGGCCTTTTAGAGGTCATTAGCCTTTTCGTTGTCGTCTTTAGTTTGCTGTTTAGCCAAAGGATAGGTTTGACCCCTGAGTAGGCTCCAACCAAGCCTCCTAAACAACATGAAGGAAATCAGGTAGTTGAGTCCAAAAGTTTTCAAATTGAAAAGCTTTAGGTGGTCGTGCCGCTGATGTTTGAGTTGGGTTTGATGGATAGTGGTATGAGAGAGATGTAGACATGGCATGCAAGGCGTGATTGTTCAAGGTGGTGATCTAAGCATTGTTGCAAAAAATTCTATCTAATTTGACAAGAGTTGGGTTCTCTCTTTCAATATTGCAATGAATTTGCTATTCTGCAGATGAATCTCCTCTAACTCACAATTGTTGAGAGCATTCTAGAACTGGCCATAAGACAGTGATTCATGTTCCTATTATGCTTGTCACTCGCTGTAACTAGGATTGTTCGTTCGGGTTTTTCGGTTTATACGGTTCGGTAAATACGGTTTGATCGGTAAATACGGTTTTAGTATTTCGGGAAATACGGTATTTTTTAGAATACGGTGTGGTATCGGTAAATACCATCTTATTTCGGTTCGGTATCGGTTAATACCAATTTTACAAAAGTTTACGCGAATTGCTAAACTCCGATTCTCCATTCTAGAATCAGAAATTCAGAATAGCAAACTAGCAGTAGCAGTCGAACAGCAATAGCAATATAGCATCATAGATTTACAGGCTCACAGCATGACAGCAGACAGCAATACAGCATGACAGCAACTCAGCATCAACATCAATACTGCAATACTAATACAGCATCAGACCATCAGTACATGACACATCACAGATTCACAGAAGTCACAGCACAGGCGTCCGGGGTGCGGCGTGCGGGCCTGGGAGGCTAGGTGATGGTCTCGGTCTCACCGTCTCGGACTGGAGTGGAGTCGGGGAGAGCACCGGCGGAGGCGGAGCACCGGAGCCCGAGCGGGGAGCGGCCGCCGGCCGAGCCTGGGAGTGGGGGAGCCCGGAGGAGGTCGGATACTCGGATTAATCTAGTGAATGGAGAGGAGAGAAGACCTGGTGGCGGAGGCGCGGAGGGAGCACCGGAGGTGGCGGAGGCGCGGAGCACCGAAGGAAGCGGAGGCGTAGGCTGGGGAGGAACACCGGCAGCGCCGCAGGCCCGCAGCGGATCTGGCGAACCGAGCGGTGACGTGGTGACGGCGAGCGCTAGGGCGAGTGGATCTGGCGAGGCGGCGACGGCGAGCGCTAGGGCGAGCGGATCTGGCGAGGTGGCGACGGCGAGCGCTAGGGCGAGGCGGCGACGGCAAGCGCTAGGGCGAGCGGATCTGGCGAGGCGGCGACGGCGAGCGCTAGGGCGAGCAGATGTGGCGAGGCGAGGGGCGTCGGTCTGCGGCTCTGCGGTAGTGCGCTTAGGGTAGCCGGTAGTCGTCTGCCGCGTGCGTGGGCCGTCGGTGCGTGAGCGTGACTGCTGGAGTGCTGGTGGGCCGAGCGCCCGACGGCCCGAGACCGGTAGACCGCAGAGGCGCAGACGTGTGAGACGGGCTGTTCGGTTTTCTCGGTTTTTTCGGTTTTCTCGGTTTTTTCAGTTTTCCCTCTGTTTATACCGAAAAAACCGAATCAGTGAAATGCTGATTTTCTAGATACCGAACCGAATACCGAAAACCGGTCAAACCGAGTTGACCGGTTCAGTTCGGTTTTTTTGGTACGGTTTTTTCGGTTCGGTTTAAAACTGTACAGCCCTAGCTGTGACTCATCCCAAATTTCGGATGATCAAAAATGTGAAAATTTTAAAAGTTTCTCTTGCATTGCACTGGCATTTGAATTTCTTCTGGATTTCTATTTGGGATTTTTCTGAACTTTGTGCTATTTAATATTAGGAGATAATTACCAAATGCACATAATAATTATAATAATCAAATGATCCAAAAAGTGAAACATTGAATTACAAATACAAAATATACTAAAATACTTCATTCAAATTTAATTCCATAAAATAAAACTTAAATCCAAATTTAATTCATTAAATGCAAAAACCTGAATGTAGCTGAAATGAAAGAAGGAAATCTAGACTTAAAAGTTTAATTTAACAATTAAACTTAAAATGTCAGGTAGAGAAATTTCAAATTAAAATCCAAATTTGAATTCCAAAATTCTAAATTTGAAATGCAATTTCAAAATCTAATTTGGGGCTGACCCATTTTCTTCCTCTAGTCTGGCCCAGCTGGCCATTTAGCGAGCCACCTTTTCTCTTGTTGCCTCCTCTGTTCTATTGCCTGGCCAAGCCAGCTGGCCGTGCCCTACACTGGCCTCACCACGTCCAGCAAGAGCCATCTGCCCCTGCATCTGTGTGCCCAACAACTGACAGCATGTCACCTCACCCATGCTCTACCATCACCTTGCCATGCCCACGCCATGCCCTACCATTGATTGTCCTGGCATTCGCTACCGCGTCATGACCATGCCATTAGCCATATTGCATCTTGCTGCTCGATCGACATCAACAGCTCACCATAGAGCTACCCCACCACTATAAGTAGCTACTCATGTCTCCCATTTTCCCTCCCTTCCTTTTCTTCTTCATCCCATGCTTAGCTTGTTATAGCAACCATCGCTCGTGTGCTGGCCACCATTGCTTGCAACATTCTGGCCACCTCGACAAGCTCCTTCTATCATTGTTCGTGTCGCACCATGTTCCACCAACTCTATTGAGTTTTCCCCCACTTAATTGCAGCCGTCCATCGCCAGAGTTCACTGGAGCCCTCTTCTCCCTCACTGTTGGCCGATCACGTGCCTTCACCACCGTCCCTTCTCCATCAGAACTTCCCCCTCTGATTCTTTCATCTGAAACCACCCCCACGACTCCCTTGACCTCCTCCAACCATCGCTTGAGTGTCACCAGATTGCATCTACTTCTCCCTGTCTTCATAGAGACACCGGTGAGCTCCCTGCGATCCCCTCATGCTCATGCTCTCTCTTTTTGCCTCCTTATCCTTCTGGCCACTACTGCCCTATTTTTCCCCTACCTACAGCCGCCGTGAGCCACTATCTACTACCCTTAATGCTACCCAAGCTGTTGAGTTGTCTCCCTGGCCTCACCACCCCTTAGTGTTCCGCTTTGTGCCATCACCTCCACCTCCCTAGCCTCCCCTCGATGGCACCACTGCTGCCTATCCATGGTGCCACTGCCCCCTATTTGGCCCCCTCCTCTATTTCCTCTGAAGGAACTCCTTATTGAGTTCTCTGTGTATAAACATATGTCATGTGGGCCCTTTGAGTCAGGTAATGAAATGGCTAATTAGACCTATTAGTGGCTAAAGCATTTAGTAGGAAATTGACATGGGGATTCATACTTTGGTTAATGCCCCACATAAAATGAGGAGTTGATAAATTGAAATTTACCTAAAGAATAGATTGTAAATTATTTACATTTCAAAAGAAATTATGGAATTAATTAGTATAAGGTTAAGCCATATAGCACTAATAAATATTATTTATCTTAAAAGTCATTAGGCCTTTTTAAATAGTACTATAATTAAAATCAAATTTTGGAGTGCAAAGGTTAAGAAAAATGCAAAGAGGGATGTGATGAAATACAAGGCAGTGGTGTATAAAATAGGATAGATAATGCTATCATAAGCTAATGTTTTCTAGATGAATGTATGTTTGCGCAGATGTAAATTTGTATAGCATAAATTGTTAGATAGTATGATGACTTGGTCATTTATTCACAAATCCACTGATAAAAACTACCCTAATCCATCTATTGTTGTTGGACCGAAATAGCGACAGAGGGGGGGTGAATGTCGATCTAATAAAAATTTCCCCTCACAAGTACGACAAGAATTTCCTCTTCAATAGCTATGAGAGCTATGAAGCGAAGTCCTAATGATTACTGGAACCTTCCACTAAGGAGACAAACTGAGAACAAGCAGGAAGCAAACAACTGATCCTTGACGAGAGAAAGGAACCCACTAGCGAGAATCACCTTCAATAGCTATGAAAAGTTATAAGGTGAGATATTCTTGCCTACTGGAACCTTGAGCACACAGAGAAAGAAGCACAACAAAGAGGGGAACCAAATGGTCAAATCTCATCAAAAAGCAGCTAGCAAAATATGCTGGCAATGGGAGGCCGGTCAGACCGCCTTTGGGTGGCCGGTCAGACCGCCCCCCTGGTACCAGGCAGCCCGAGAGTGCTCTGAAAAATCTGAAACTTGAGCAAATATTCAGATCTTTGAACAACCAAGCAATTGATGGAATCCTTTCATTCTTTTTGGCTCAAAGCATCACCAATACATACTAAATAGCAAGGAGTCTCTAGAGGACCGGTGAAGAAACGCCTTCTCTCATGGATCGTTGCGCCTTTTTGTGAGGACTAGTTGCTAAGTGTCCGTTTTTTCTACGAGATGGACCCACCCGGTGAAGCATAGCTGGGTTATGGTGAAGCTGCACAGGAGCAGGCAGCATTTCCGGAGAACCATGGGCAACAGGCTATATGAGATGCCACGGTGAAGAAACGCCTTCTCTCGTGCATCGTTGCGCCTTTTTGTGAGGACTAGTTGCTAAGTGTCCATTTTTTCTACGAGATGGACCCACCTGGTGAAGCATAGCTGGGTTACGGTGAAGCTGCACAGGAGCAGGCAGCATTTCCGGAGAACCATGGGCAACAGGCTATATCAGATGCCACGGTGAAGAAACGCCTTCTCTCGTGGATCGTTGCGCCTTTTTGTGAGGACTAGTTGCTAAGTGTCCATTTTTTCTACGAGATTGACCCACCCGGTGAAGCATAGCTGGGTTACGGTGAAGCTGCACAGGAGCAGGCAGCATTTCCGGAGAACCATGGGCAACAGGCTATATCAGATGCCACGGTGAAAAAACGCCTTCTCTCGTGGATCGTTGCGCCTTTTTGTGAGTACGAGATGGTCCCACCCGGTGAAGAATAGCTGGGTTACGGTGAAGCTGCACAGGAGCAGGCAGCATTTCCGGAGAACCATGGGCAACAGGCTATATCAGATGCCACGGTGAAAAACGCCTTCTCTCGTGGATCGTTGCGCCTTTTTGTGAGGACTAGTTGCTAAGTGTCCGTTTTTTCTACGAGATGGACCCACCCGGTGAAGCATAGCTGGGGTACGGTGAAGCTGCACAGGAGCAGGCAGCATTTCCGGAGAACCATGGGCAACAGGCTATATGAGATGCCACGGTGAAGAAACGCCTTCTCTCATGGATCGTTGCGCCTTTTTGTGAGGACTAGTTGCTAAGTGTCCGTTTTTTCTACGAGATGGACCCACCCGGTGAAGCATAGCTGGGTTATGGTGAAGCTGCACAGGAGCAGGCAGCATTTCCGGAGAACCATGGGCAACAGGCTATATGAGATGCCACGGTGAAGAAACGCCTTCTCTCGTGCATCGTTGCGCCTTTTTGTGAGGACTAGTTGCTAAGTGTCCATTTTTTCTACGAGATGGACCCACCTGGTGAAGCATAGCTGGGTTACGGTGAAGCTGCACAGGAGCAGGCAGCATTTCCGGAGAACCATGGGCAACAGGCTATATCAGATGCCACGGTGAAGAAACGCCTTCTCTCGTGGATCGTTGCGCCTTTTTGTGAGGACTAGTTGCTAAGTGTCCATTTTTTCTACGAGATTGACCCACCCGGTGAAGCATAGCTGGGTTACGGTGAAGCTGCACAGGAGCAGGCAGCATTTCCGGAGAACCATGGGCAACAGGCTATATCAAATGCCACGGTGAAAAAACGCCTTCTCTCGTGGATCGTTGCGCCTTTTTGTGAGTACGAGATGGTCCCACCCGGTGAAGAATAGCTGGGTTACGGTGAAGCTGCACAGGAGCAGGCAGCATTTCCGGAGAACCATGGGCAACAGGCTATATCAGATGCCACGGTGAAAAACGCCTTCTCTCGTGGATCGTTGCGCCTTTTTGTGAGGACTAGTTGCTAAGTGTCCGTTTTTTCTACGAGATGGACCCACCCGGTGAAGCATAGCTGGGTTACGGTGAAGCTGCATAGGAGCAGGCAGCATTTCTGGAGAACCATGGGCAACAGGCTATATGAGATGCCACGGTGAAGAAACGCCTTCTCTCATCGATCGTTGCGCCTTTTTGTGAGGACTAGTTGCTAAGTGTCCGTTTTTTCTACGAGATGGACCCACCCGGTGAAGCATAGCTGGGTTACGGTGAAGCTGCACAGGAGCAGGCAGCATTTCCGGAGAACCATGGGCAACAGGCTATATGAGATGCCACGGTGAAGAAACGCCTTCTCTCGTGGATCGTTGCGCCTTTTTGTGAGGACTAGTTGCTAAGTGTCCGTTTTTTCTACGAGATGGACCCACCCGGTGAAGCATAGCTGGGTTACGGTGAAGCTGCACAGGAGCAGGCAGCATTTCCGGAGAACCATGGGCAACAGGCTATATCAGATGCCACGGTGAAGAAACGCCTTCTCTCGTGGATCGTTGCGCCTTTTTGTGAGGACTAGTTGCTAAGTGTCCGTTTTTTCTACGAGATGGACCCACCCGGTGAAGCATAGCTGGGTTACGGTGAAGCTGCACAGGAGCAGGCAGCATTTCCGGAGAACCATGGGCAACAGGCTATATCAGATGCCACGGTGAAGAAACGCCTTCTCTCGTGGATCGTTGCGCCTTTTTGTGAGGACTAGTTGCTAAGTGTCCATTTTTTCTACGAGATGGACCCACCCGGTGAAGCATAGCTGGGTTACGGTGAAGCTGCACAGGAGCAGGCAGCATTTCTGGAGAACCATGGGCAACAGGCTATATCAGATGCCACGGTGAAGAAACGCCTTCTCTCGTGGATCGTTGCGCCTTTTTGTGAGGACTAGTTGCTAAGTGTCCGTTTTTTCTACGAGATGGACCCACCCGGTGAAGCATAGCCGGGCTACGGTGAAGCTGCACAGGAGCAGGCAGCATTTCCGGAGAACCATGGGCAACAAGCTATATGAGATGCCACGGTGAAGAAACGCCTTCTCTCGTGAATCGTTGCGCCTTTTTGTGAGGACTAGTTGCTAAGTGCCCGTTTTTTCTACGAGATGGACCCACCCGGTGAAGCATAGCTGGGGTACGGTGAAGCTGCACAGGAGCAGGCAGCATTTCCGGAGAACCATGGGCAACAGGCTATATGAGATGCCACGGTGAAGAAACGCCTTCTCTCGTGCATCGTTGCGCCTTTTTGTGAGGACTAGTTGCTAAGTGTCCATTTTTTCTACGAGATGGACCCACCTGGTGAAGCATAGCTGGGTTATGGTGAAGCTGCACAGGAGCAGGCAGCATTTCCGGAGAACCATGGGCAACAGGCTATATGAGATGCCACGGTGAAGAAACGCCTTCTCTCGTGGATCGTTGCGCCTTTTTGTGAGGACTAGTTGCTAAGTGTCCATTTTTTCTACGAGATTGACCCACCCGGTGAAGCATAGCTGGGTTACGGTGAAGCTGCACGGGAGCAGGCAGCATTTCCGGAGAACCATGGGCAACAGGCTATATCAGATGCCACGGTGAAAAAACACCTTCTCTCGTGGATCGTTGCGCCTTTTTGTGAGTACGAGATGGTACCACCCGGTGAAGAATAGCTGGGTTACGGTGAAGCTGCACAGGAGCAGGCAGCATTTCCGGAGAACCATGGGCAACAGGCTATATCAGATGTCACGGTGAAGAAACGCCTTCTCTCGTGGATCGTTGCGCCTTTTTGTGAGGACTAGTTGCTAAGTGTCCGTTTTTTCTACGAGATGGACCCACCCGGTGAAGCATAGCTGGGTTACGGTGAAGCTGCACAGGAGCAGGCAGCATTTCCGGAGAACCATGGGCAACAGGCTATATGAGATGCCACGGTGAAGAAACGCCTTCTCTCGTGGATCGTTGCGCCTTTTTGTGAGGACTAGTTGCTAAGTGTCCGTTTTTTCTACGAGATGGACCCACCCGGTGAAGCATAGCTGGGTTACGGTGAAGCTGCACAGGAGCAGGCAGCATTTCCGGAGAACCATGGGCAACAGGCTATATCAGATGCCACGGTGAAGAAACGCCTTCTCTCGTGGATCGTTGCGCCTTTTTGTGAGGACTAGTTGCTAAGTGTCCGTTTTTTCTACGAGATGGACCCACCCGGTGAAGCATAGCTGGGTTACGGTGAAGCTGCACAGGAGCAGGCAGCATTTCCGGAGAACCATGGGCAACAGGCTATATCAGATGCCACGGTGAAGAAACGCCTTCTCTCGTGGATCGTTGCGCCTTTTTGTGAGGACTAGTTGCTAAGTGTCCGTTTTTTCTATGAGATGGACCCACCCGGTGAAGCATAGCTGGGCTTACGGTGAAGCTGCACAGGAGCAGGCAGCATTTCCGGAGAACCATGGGCAACAGGCTATATGAGATGCCACGGTGAAGAAACGCCTTCTCTCGTGAATCGTTGCGCCTTTTTGTGAGGACTAGTTGCTAAGTGTCCATTTTTTCTACGAGATGGACCCACCCGGTGAAGCATAGCTGGGGTACGGTGAAGCTGCACAGGAGCAGGCAGCATTTCCGGAGAACCATGGGCAACAGGCTATATGAGATGCCACGGTGAAGAAACGCCTTCTCTCGTGGATCGTTGCGCCTTTTTGTGAGGACTAGTTGCTAAGTGTCCATTTTTTCTACGAGATGGACCCACCTGGTGAAGCATAGCTGGGTTACGGTGAAGCTGCACAGGAGCAGGCAGCATTTCCGGAGAACCATGGGCAACAGGCTATATGAGATGCCACGGTGAAGAAACGCCTTCTCTCGTGGATCGTTGCGCCTTTTTGTGAGGACTAGTTGCTAAGTGTCCATTTTTTCTACGAGATGGACCCACCCGGTGAAGCATAGCTGGGTTACGGTGAAGCTGCACAGGAGCAGGCAGCATTTCCGGAGAACCATGGGCAACAGGCTATATCAGATGCCACGGTGAAGAAACGCCTTCTCTCGTGGATCGTTGCGCCTTTTTGTGAGGACTAGTTGCTAAGTGTCCATTTTTTCTACGAGATGGACCCACCCGGTGAAGCATAGCTGGGTTACGGTGAAGCTGCACAGGAGCAGGCAGCATTTCCGGAGAACCATGGGCAACAGGCTATATGAGATGCCACGGTGAAGAAACGCCTTCTCTCGTGGATCGTTGCGCCTTTTTGTGAGGACTAGTTGCTAAGTGTCCCGTTTTTTCTACGAGATGGACCCACCCGGTGAAGCATAGCTGGGTTACGGTGAAGCTGCACAGGAGCAGGCTAGCATTTCCGGAGAACCATGGGCAACAGGCTATATGAGATGCCACGGTGAAGAAACGCCTTCTCTCGTGGATCGTTGCGCCTTTTTGTGAGGACTAGTTGCTAAGTGTCCATTTTTTCTACGAGATGGACCCACCCGGTGAAGCATAGCTGGGTTACGGTGAAGCTGCACAGGAGCAGGCAGCATTTCCGGAGAACCATGGGCAACAGGCTATATGAGATGCCACGGTGAAGAAACGCCTTCTCTCGTGGATCGTTGCGCCTTTTTGTGAGGACTAGTTGCTAAGTGTCCATTTTTTCTACGAGATGGACCCACCCGGTGAAGCATAGCTGGGTTACGGTGAAGCTGCACAGGAGCAGGCAGCATTTCCGGAGAACCATGGGCAACAGGCTATATGAGATGCCACGGTGAAGAAACGCCTTCTCTCGTGGATCGTTGCGCCTTTTTGTGAGGACTAGTTGCTAAGTGTCCATTTTTTTCTACGAGATGGACCCACCCGGTGAAGCATAGCTGGGTTACGGTGAAGCTGCACAGGAGCAGGCAGCATTTCCGGAGAACCATGGGCAACAGGCTATATGAGATGCCACGGTGAAGAAACGCCTTCTCTCGTGGATCGTTGCGCCTTTTTGTGAGGACTAGTTGCTAAGTGTCCAGTTTTTTCTACGAGATGGACCCACCCGGTGAAGCATAGCTGGGTTACGGTGAAGCTGCACAGGAGCAGGCAGCATTTCCGGAGAACCATGGGCAACAGGCTATATGAGATGCCACGGTGAAGAAACGCCTTCTCTCGTGGATCGTTGCGCCTTTTTGTGAGGACTAGTTGCTAAGTGTCCATTTTTTTCTACGAGATGGACCCACCCGGTGAAGCATAGCTGGGTTACGGTGAAGCTGCACAGGAGCAGGCAGCATTTCCGGAGAACCATGGGCAACAGGCTATATCAGATGCCACGGTGAAGAAACGCCTTCTCTCGTGGATCGTTGCGCCTTTTTGTGAGGACTAGTTGCTAAGTGTCCGTTTTTTCTACGAGATGGACCCACCCGGTGAAGCATAGCTGGGTTACGGTGAAGCTGCATAGGAGCAGGCAGCATTTCCGGAGAACCATGGGCAACAGGCTATATGAGATGCCACGGTGAAGAAACGCCTTCTCTCGTGGATCGTTGCGCCTTTTTGTGAGGACTAGTTGCTAAGTGTCCGTTTTTTCTACGAGATGGACCCACCCGGTGAAGCATAGCTGGGTTACGGTGAAGCTGCACAGGAGCAGGCAGCATTTCCGGAGAACCATGGGCAACAGGCTATATCAGATGCCACGGTGAAGAAACGCCTTCTCTCGTGGATCGTTGCGCCTTTTTGTGAGGACTAGTTGCTAAGTGTCCAGTTTTTTCTACGAGATGGACCCACCCGGTGAAGCATAGGCTGGGTTACGGTGAAGCTGCACAGGAGCAGGCAGCATTTCCGGAGAACCATGGGCAACAGGCCTATATGAGATGCCACGGTGAAGAAACGCCTTCTCTCGTGGGATTGTTGCGCCTTTTTGTGAGGACTAGTTGCTAAGTGTCCATTTTTTCTACGAGATGGACCCACCCGGTGAAGCATAGCTGGGTTACGGTGAAGCTGCACAGGAGCAGGCAGCATTTCCGGAGAACCATGGGCAACAGGCTATATCGAGATGCCACGGTGAAGAAACGCCTTCTCTCGTGGATCGTTGCGCCTTTTTGTGAGGACTAGTTGCTAAGTGTCCATTTTTTCTACGAGATGGACCCACCCGGTGAAGCATAGCTGGGTTACGGTGAAGCTGCACAGGAGCAGGCAGCATTTCCGGAGAACCATGGGCAACAGGCTATATGAGATGCCACGGTGAAGAAACGCCTTCTCTCGTGGATCGTTGCGCCTTTTTGTGAGGACTAGTTGCTAAGTGTCCATTTTTTCTACGAGATGGACCCACCCGGTGAAGCATAGCTGGGTTACGGTGAAGCTGCACAGGAGCAGGCAGCATTTCCGGAGAACCATGGGCAACAGGCTATACGAGATGCCACGGTGAAGAAACGCCTTCTCTCGTGGATCGTTGCGCCTTTTTGTGAGGACTAGTTGCTAAGTGTCCATTTTTTCTACGAGATGGACCCACCCGGTGAAGCATAGCTGGGTTACGGTGAAGCTGCACAGGAGCAGGCAGCATTTCCGGAGAACCATGGGCAACAGGCTATATGAGATGCCACGGTGAAGAAACGCCTTCTCTCGTGGATCGTTGCGCCTTTTTGTGAGGACTAGTTGCTAAGTGTCCAGTTTTTTCTACGAGATGGACCCACCCGGTGAAGCATAGCTGGGTTACGGTGAAGCTGCACAGGAGCAGGCAGCATTTCCGGAGAACCATGGGCAACAGGCTATATCAGATGCCACGGTGAAGAAACGCCTTCTCTCGTGGATCGTTGCGCCTTTTTGTGAGGACTAGTTGCTAAGTGTCCATTTTTTCTACGAGATGGACCCACCCGGTGAAGCATAGCTGGGTTACGGTGAAGCTAGCACAGGAGCAGGCAGCATTTCCAGGAGAACCATGGGCAACAGGCTATATCAGATGCCACGGTGAAGAAACGCCTTCTCTCGTGGATCGTTGCGCCTTTTTGTGAGGACTAGTTACTAAGTGTCCAGTTTTTTCTACGAGATGGACCCACCCGGTGAAGCATAGCTGGGTTACGGTGAAGCTGCACAGGAGCAGGCAGCATTTCCGGAGAACCATGGGCAACAGGCTATATGAGATGCCACGGTGAAGAAACGCCTTCTCTCGTGGATCGTTGCGCCTTTTTGTGAGGACTAGTTGCTAAGTGTCCTATTTTTTCTACGAGATGGACCCACCCGGTGAAGCATAGCTGGGTTACGATGAAGCTGCACAGGAGCAGGCAGCATTTCCGGAGAACCATGGGCAACAGGCTATATGAGATGCCACGGTGAAGAAACGCCTTCTCTCGTGGATCGTTGCGCCTTTTTGTGAGGACTAGTTGCTAAGTGTCCATTTTTTCTACGAGATGGACCCACCCGGTGAAGCATAGCTGGGTTACGGTGAAGCTGCACAGGAGCAGGCAGCATTTCCGGAGAACCATGGGCAACAGGCTATATGAGATGCCACGGTGAAGAAACGCCTTCTCTCGTGGATCGTTGCGCCTTTTTGTGAGGACTAGTTGCTAAGTGTCCATTTTTTTCTACGAGATGGACCCACCCGGTGAAGCATAGCTGGGTTACGGTGAAGCTGCACAGGAGCAGGCAGCATTTCCGGAGAACCATGGGCAACAGGCTATATGAGATGCCACGGTGAAGAAACGCCTTCTCTCGTGGATCGTTGCGCCTTTTTGTGAGGACTAGTTGCTAAGTGTCCATTTTTTCTACGAGATGGACCCACCCGGTGAAGCATAGCTGGGTTACGGTGAAGCTGCACAGGAGCAGGCAGCATTTCCGGAGAACCATGGGCAACAGGCTATATCAGATGCCACGGTGAAGAAAACGCCTTCTCTCGTGGATCGTTGCGCCTTTTTGTGGAAGTAAGGTACGAGATGGACCCACCCGGTGAAGAATAGCTGGGTTACGGTGAAGCTGCACAGGAGCAGGCAGCATTTCCGGAGAACCATGGGCAACAGGCTATATCAGATGCCACGGTGAAGAAACGCCTTCTCTCGTGGATCGTTGCGCCTTTTTGTGAGGACTAGTCGCTAAGTGTCCGTTTTTTCTACGAGATGGACCCACCCGGTGAAGCATAGCTGGGTTACGGTGAAGCTGCACAGGAGCAGGCAGCATTTCCGGAGAACCATGGGCAACAGGCTATATCAGATGCCACGGTGAAGAAACGCCTTCTCTCGTGGATCGTTGCGCCTTTTTGTGAGGACTAGTTGCTAAGTGTCCGTTTTTTCTACGAGATGGACCCACCCGGTGAAGCATAGCTGGGTTACGGTGAAGCTGCACAGAGCAGGCAACATTTCCGC